>CM057345.1:418331641-418931641 GCA_030015575.1 Agapanthus africanus | reverse complement strand
ATGTTAAGACTGCCTTTCTAAATGGTGATTTAGAAGAGTGCGTGTACATGACTCAGCCAGAGGGCTTCATAGACAGTGGGAGCAGCGGAAGGTGTGCAAGCTGCTTAAATCCATTTATGGATTAAAGCAAGCATCGCGGAGTTGGAACATCTGCTTTGACGTCGTTATCAAAGAGTTTGATTTCGTCAGAAACCCAGATGAAACTTGTATCTACAAAAAGGTAGCAGAGAGTAAGGTTGTCTTCCTCGTATTGTACGTGGACGACATACTCTTGATAGGAAATGATATTCCTATGCTGCAATCGGTCAAGCTCTTCTTATCACAAAGATTCTCGATGAAAGATCTTGGTGATGCCTCCTGCATATTGGGAATTAGGATCTATAGAGATAGATCCAAACGGATTTTGGGATTGTCCCAATCCAGGTACATTGACACCATACTAAAAAGGTTTAGTATGGAAGAATCCAAGCGTGGGAACTTACCCACGATCTCTGGAGTCACTCTCTCCAAAGAGATGTCTCCCAAGACTGATTTGGAGAGAGCTCGTATGCAAGGGATACGCTATGCTTCGGCAGTAGGCTCTATCATGTACGCGATGCTATGTACCAGACCCGATGTAGCATACTCACTAAGTGTAGTGAGCAGGTATCAAGCTGATCGTGGAGAGAATCACTGGACAGCTGTGAAGAGCATTCTCAAGTACTTGCGAAGGACTAAAGAGATGCTCTTGGTGTACGGTAACGGAGAACTCCAAGCGGAGTCCTTTACCGATTCGAGCTTCCAGAGTGATAAGGACGACTCTAAGTCGCAGTCGGGCTTTGTCATTACCCTTTACGGAGGGGCGGTTAGCTGGAAGAGTTCCAAGCAGGAAACCGTGGCAGACTCAACGATGGAGGCTGAATACATCGCTGCCAACGATGCTGCTAAAGAAGCTGTAAGTCGATGTACTACACCCCAGAACTTGTGGGGAGACGGAATTTTCAAAAACGATCTTGTTTAGTGAACGAACATCGACTAACCGCTTGAATCGAAGCTAAACTATAAATAACCAAACACAAAGTGTTTCTAAACTACTGTGTTTAGGGATTATACCTAATGAACCAACTCCTTCATCTTTACGATCTTCTTGTTCTCCTCGGCCTTCTCTAGGTAGTAGACGATCCACCCGAGAGCAAAACTCCAAGCTAAACCTCTAAACTTGAGGCAACTAACCTTCTTGGATTGCTAATCAAAGAAGCTAGGATGAAATAGAGTGATGGTTATGGATTGATTAGTCTTACTAACCCTTGTACTCAACTCATGAGAGGGGAGGATTAGTCTTTGAAGAGGGAGAGCTTGAGGAGAGAGAAGGTGAGAATGAATATCAAAATGAGAATAGTAAATCTATCATAATAAATATGAAGCATTCTTATTTATGAGAAAAAGAATAATACATAATGAATAAGCATGCTTCACAAATATCTAATGGTGATTCATTGTCATGACTCACTAAGCATTTATCATGCATTAATGATATGCATGAATCACCCTCATGACTCACTAAACTCATTTAATGCAAATGACACCTAAACCTCCTTAGTCACCACCTTCTAGAAGCTTCTCGAGTAATTACGAGAACGCCCCTCCGATCCGTAAAAATACGGAAAAACTTTAGACTGTATAAATCCAATAACCGGATACCAGTAACTGGCTTAAACCAAAGCCGACTGGTAAAAACTGTCTGAAAGTCGTACGCGCGTAAACGCACGTATGCGTCCGAACCCTTTGTCGCAAAACCATGCGACCTCTATATCGTTTCGCCTGGAGTAGGAAACTCTCTGTGTGGGACTCTAGAGACTCGACAACTACGCTGGCAGTGGGTTTAACCACAGACCGCAAGCGGCACTAGCTGTACGTAACGGTCCCCAGGTAGTTGTCGATAAGAAGGCCGATGAGGAAACCCATCCGAACTCCTACTGAGTCTGATGTGACAATCTCCATACAGTCCGGTCCGTTCGTCCAAGACTATCGCATATCGGGCCTTGGGGGGCGGCAAGCGTCAGTCCCCTAATAGCGGTATAAGTCGTGTCGGAGGGAAGCCCATTACACCCTGAGAAACTACTGGAACCAACCAGCAAATCTCGTTTGCCCTGGCTAGGGACTTTGCGTAATGGCTCTCTGACACAGCACGATATCTACTCCCAATACCGGGAGGGACGAATCCTGTCTAACCGCTACTGCCTCCAAGTGCTCGGGACTGCACCCAACTGCTACCTGTTTGCACGACTCCTTTGAGCTGTGGTAGGGTAGCAATCTAAGAACAGTGGGACACACTCGAGGCGAAGTAGCAGTGTCAAGTCTGCGGACTATGCTGTACTCATGTCATCTGGGAACTGCTCACTGACGACTGGTATCAAACCAACCAACAGTTCCCTGTGAGTCCTGTCCGGTGTACCCGTAACCTAACGAGCACCTGCATACTATCTCCAGTACGACGTACTGACGGCTGTGGGACAGACCATCTACCCAACTGGGATGAGAAGCGTACACACCAGTCTACTCCGGAGTATCGATGCTCTGTCTCGATAATCCAACGACCAGGGACCTGAATAAGGATGTGCTTGTAGACTACCCAGCCCCCACTAGTGTGACTGCCATCACAACGCTGGTAGACAAGCAAGATCCTAAGAGCTCTATCAATACGTACACTCACATATTAAGATAGAAAAACCAAGTAGCATACTACCATGTTTAGCAAGACTGTTATATACATGTGAATATCCCAAGCTTCCATTAAGTAATATACAAACTAGTATGATACAGTAATGGCCTTCTAGGGCATAAACACTAACAATCTCCCACTTGCACTAGGGCCATGTACTGGCATATCGTAGACCGATGATCTCGAGTAGCCTCTCGAACTGAATCTGAGGCAGGGCCTTCGTGAATGGATCAGCAATGTTCTCTTCAGAAGCAACTCTCCAAACCTCGATCTCCTGACGATCAATGATCTCCCTGATCAGGTGATACAGCCTTAAGATGTGTCTGGACTTCTGATGGGACCTTGGTTCCTTCGCTAAAGCTATAGCTCCGTTGTTGTCGCAATACAGAGGTATTGGATCAACTATGGTAGGAACCACCTGATGTTCTGTTAGGAACTTCTTCATCCAGACTGCTTCTTTTGCGGCATCGCAAGCAGCTATATACTCCGCTTCCATCGTCGATTCAGCAACGGTGTCCTGCTTGGAGCTCTTCCAGCACACCGCCCCTCCATTGAGGGTAAAGACATAACCCGACATGGACTTGGAATCGTCCTTATCACTCTGGAAGCCGGAATCAGCAAAGGCCTCCAACCTGAGGTCTTTTGCGCCGTAAACCAAAAACATCTCCTTAGTCCTCCTCAGGTACTTGAGAATGTTCTTTACTGCTATCCAGTGCTTCTCCCCTGGGTCTGACTGATACCGGCTTACCACGCTCAGTGCGTAAGCTACATATGGTCTGGTACACAACATCACATACATTATAGAGCCTACCGCAGAAGCGTAGGGTATACTAGACATGCGTTCCCTTTCCAAATCAGTCTTGGGAGACATCTCTTTGGAGAGGGTGATTCCGTGACAAGCCGGTAAATTACCGCGCTTAGAATCTTCCATACTGAATCTTTTCAGTACAGTGTCGATATACCTGGACTGCGAAAGTCCCAACATCCTTTTGGATCTATCACGATAGATCCGGATCCCCAGAATGTAAGAGGCATCACCCAGGTCTTTCATGGAGAATCTGTGTGACAAGAATCCTTTGACAGATTGTAGCATAGGAATGTCATTTCCTATCAATAGAATGTCATCCACGTACAAGACGAGGAATACGACACTTCTTGCTACAACTTTACTATATATGCACGGTTCATCTGGATTTTTGATAAAGTCATATTCTTTGACTGTCTCATCAAAACAGATGTTCCAACTTCGCGATGCCTGCTTTAGTCCATAAATGGACTTAAGCAGCTTGCATACTTTCCCGCTGCTCCCACTCTGATTGAAACCCTCTGGCTGATCCATATAGACGCACTCTTCTAAATTTCCATTTAGAAAAGCCGTCTTTACGTCCATCTGCCAGATTTCATAATCATGGATGGCAGCAATAGCAAGAAGGACCCGAATGGATTTGAGCATAGCCACTGGAGAAAAAGTTTCGTCATAGTCCAAACCAGGTCTTTGACGAAAACCCTTTGCAACAAGTCTAGCCTTATAGGTTTCCACCTGTCCATCTACACCAATCTTTTTCTTGAAGATCCATTTGCATCCTATGGGTTTTACCCCATCTGGAGCAAAGTCCAAAGTCCATACTTTGTTGGTGTACATGGACTCCATTTCGGTCCGCATTGCATCTAGCCATCGTACCGAGTCGCCGCTCTGGATGGCCTGCTGGAAGTCAGTAGGTTCATCATCATCTATGATGCAATCCTCTCTATCTCCGTCTATGAGAAAACCGTAGTATCTCTCAGGCGGATGAGACGGCCTACTACTCCTGCGGAGGGGTGCGGGAATGTTCTGTTCTTCTTGAACCTTTGGTTCTACCAAACTTTCAGTAACAGCTTGTGGTTCTGGAATTTCTTCCAGTTCTACTGCGCTCCCACTCTTCTGATTTTCTAAAAATTCAGTTTCTAAGAAGTGGGCATGACGAGAAACAAAAACCTTTTGTTCCTCTGCGTAATAGAAATAATATCCCTTGGAGTTCTTTGGATATCCCACAAGCTTACACAGTACTGAGCGTGCCTCGAGCTTGTCCACATGCTGCTTTTTTACAAAAGCTGGACATCCCCATGTCCTAAAATGTTTTAGACAGGGTTTCTTCCCACTCCACATCTGATATGGTGTGGTAGGCACAGTCTTGGTTGGAACCTGGTTTAAAAGATATGCCGCTGATTCTAGCGCATAACCCCAGAAAGATCGCGGTAACTCAGCATTACTCATCATGGACGTACCATATCTAATAGGGTTCGATTCCGTCTCTCCGATACACCATTGTGCTGTGGAGTGTACGGAAGAGTAAGCTGAGAGAGAATTCCTTTCTCTTTTAGGTAACCTAGGAACTCGGCACTTAAGTATTCTCCAGCTCGATCAGATCTCAGTGTCTTAATACTTTTTCCTGTTTGGTTTTCCGCTTCACTCTTGTATTCCTTGAATTTCTCAAAGGCCTCGGATTTATGCTTCATTAAGAAGACATGTCCAAACCTAGAGAAATCATCTGTAAAAGTAATGAAGTAGGAATAACCACCTCTTGCATGTGTAGACATTGGACCACATACATCGCTGTGTATGAGTCCTAAGAGCTCGCTCGCTCTTACTCCTTGTCCAGTAAATGGAGTCTTTGTCATCTTTCCTTTGAGACAGGATTGACAAGTGTCATAAGTTTGATATTCGAACGAGTCCAAATATCCTTCTCTATGCAACTTAGTCAACCTTCTCTCATTGATGTGACCCAGTCTACAATGCCATAAGAAAGCTTTATTTAAATCTGGAGACTTTCTTTTTAGTGTGTTCTGGACATTGAAAATTTGGAGTTGGTTTAACACATATATGCCGTTATTTAGAGTACCGGACCCAATCAAACCATGATTAAGGTGGATGTTAACAACATCTCTTACAAACGTGAAATCATAACCTTTATTTGATAACAAGGAAACTGATATGATATTACACGTTAAGCTTGGTACAAAATAACAGTTATGTAAAACCAAAATATGTCCACTCGTCAATCCTAGGTGATAATCCCCGATGGACGCAGCTCCCACGCTAGCTCCGTTAGCAACCCTGAGGATCATATCACCTTCCTTCAGCACTCTACGGTTTCTCAGTGCCTGCAATGAATTGCAAATATGAGATCCTGATCCGGTATCCAATACCCAGGAAGTAGAGTTGATCGACAGACAATTCTCAATTACAAACACACCTGAAGTCGAAGCCACAGCTTGCTTCGGTTCTTGGTTCTTGGCGTTCCACGCCTTGCAATCCTTCTTCCAGTGCCCTTTCCTGTGACAATGGAAGCACTCATCCTGGCCAACTACCGGTGCTGCAAGCTTTTTCTTTCCCTTCTTTCCCACCTTACTAACACCTCCTCTAGGTTTGGGTGCGGCCTTCTTCTTCCTTCCTTTGGCCCTAGCCTTGGACCCGGAAGAAGATGTACCGCCAACAAACATAGCGGGTGTTTCCCTTGCCTTCTGCAAGGTGCCCTCTGCACTCCTTAACATGTTCAGGAGTTCCGCAAGTTCAACTTCTTTTCCTTGAAGATTGAAGTTGAGGATAAACTGGGCGTAGGTGGGATGAAGGGACTGGAGAATAAGGTCTGTATAGAGCTCATTATCCAAAGTCGTCCCAAGGTCTGCGAGCTCTTCAATATAGCCGATCATCTGTAGGACATGTTCACCTACCGATGACCCGACAGCCAACCTCGCTCGAAACAAGTTCTTAGAGGTCTCGTATCTTGCTATACGAGATTGCTCTCCATAAAGTTCCTTTGTATGGAGAAATATGCCATCTAGGGACATATCCTCGTGCCTCCTCTGATATTCATTGTTCATAGAGGCAAGCACGATGCACTTGGCTCTCGCGCAATCTAAATCCCAGGTTTTGCGGATTTCCTTATCCGCATTGCTGGATTTGGGACCAGGGACAGCAGGTGCCGTAGCGGTGAGGACGTACCCCAATTTGTCATAGGTCAAAGCCATTTTGACATTCCGCGGCCAATCTTTATAGTTTGGCCCTGTCAGTATATTTTTCTCTAAAAGTAACTTAAGTCCAGTCATTTTCAGGGTCGCTGCAATTAGGAGAGAGAGAAGAAAACTCTTTAGCATGATGCTCTTGCAAGTTTAGAGTGGTTTTTAGTTTATCTAAACTGGATGGCTCCCACTGTTTCTCGAATCCTTCCACAAACCATAAAAGAAGAATTAGCCAGGACTATTCTCACCGTACAATACTTGCTTAACCGTTCAGCCAGGCCAGTGTCAATACTTCGAGGGAGGTTTTCCAACGCTTTCGCGAAGTTCCTTAATTAAATAACCTCTTTTCTCTGGGGGCGTAACCCCGCTGACACCTTTCTGGACACCTACTTGATTTATAGCATTGATCGTTAAGTGACGAATCTCCTGATAAGTAGCATATACTCACAGTAGGATCGGGATCCAAATATCATCGTATGATAATGTTGAAGGAATCCTACCAACATTCATCAAACTCCAAATGGTATGCATCTCTTTGCAAATTTCAGTTTCTTTAGAAATTCCCGATATTGATTTTTGCCCCATGTTCTTATGATCTTGACTAAGGGCCAACAAATCATAAGTCACATGTCAAGTTCTGCCCATCATTATCCTGTTGATTTGAACCCATCCGTATATACTCTTGACTAAGGGCCAAACAAAGTAATACGACTGTCCTAAACCAACTCATCTATCTATGCAACAAATGAATACCCCAGCAGCTACCAATCACTATATCTTGACTAAGGGCCAAACAAACATAGCTTGAATACTACTGACCATTCATAAGAAATGACGGAGGGCTACGACTGGTTTTGGCGAAACCGTGAACGTAGTGAACTTGATATAACCGAAGGAACCTGATAGCTTTTAAAAGGAGTGGTTAAATCTCCGCATTTAAAAATATCTGTTTTAAAAATTAACCGAGTGGTTTCTTTTAAATTGTTCCAACGATTTAAACTTGGTTTATTTTTCTTTGCATTATAGATAATGCGTCCCATCATTAACCTATCATTGCAGAAAACAACGAAAATACAACGTCCTCTTATGCCATCCGCATTCGCCACGGGGTCCCGTCATCACCCGTTAGGTTACTTAACTAACGACAGAGCGGGGGCTGGGCTAGCGCGGGTGTAAAACATAAGTGACGTCTAAATAGCTATCATATATATAGATATTTTACATTCGTCTGACGCAATGATATACATTCCAGAACACAGATAAAAAATATTGGATTTGCAAGCAATCTGTATTTCTTTTGAGCCTGCAAGAAAAGACAGATTACACAGTTGTGATGAATAGCCGTTACCCCACCCTCGACCCCTACGGGTACGGCAAACTACCCGCCCGGCAGTTTGTGTACCCCACCTTGGGTCAGTCCTAGGAGCAAAAACAGTAAAATGAAATAATACAACGGTGGCTACAACCGCAACCTGGATGTGCCCCGCAAAAATAATATTACAACAAATTACATTTACAACAAATGAATTAAACAATAACCCATTGCTAAACCCCGGCTATACACCACAACAGTCCAATACAGTTCATATGCACAAACAGATATAACCATTACAGAAATGTGCAACCCCCTGCCAACCGACTACTAGCAGTTAGGGGAGGTTTACGAACACATTTATCAATCACAGATATAATCCAACATGCAAATACTGTACAATTTCGATCGATTAAACATCTTTAATATTGCTCCAAAAACTGCTCAGTAAAACTGAAAGCTGAGCAAATATTAAATATCCCAGAAAATCCCAAATAACACAGAGAAGCAGCACAGGAAATTTGAGTTCCTGACTCGGCAACTCGGCGGCGGAAGCGCGGCGGATCGGTGCGATCCGCCGCGGTTCCGCGGCCGCGTTGCCGATTCAGGAGCTCAAATTTCTTGGGTGTTCTTCTGGTGTCTTTTCAAGCTCTCTGAACTTCCCTGAAAAATTTTTAGACTTCATTTCAATTTCGACAGAAACTTGACATTTTTGGGGTTTTCCGGCTTCGTTTTTCCGTTCGAAATTCGTACAAATTTGCAATTAAGTTATTTATTGTTTAGCGAGGCTCTGATACCACTGTAAGTCGATGTACTACACCCCAGAACTTGTGGGGAGGCGGAATTTTCAAAAACGATCTTGTTTAGTGAACGAACATCGACTAACCACTTGAATCGAAGCTAAACTATAAATAACCAAACACAAAGTGTTTCTAAACTACTGTGTTTAGGGATTATACCTAATGAACCAACTCCTTCGTCTTTACGATCTCCTTGTTCTCATCGGCCTTCTCTAGGTAGTAGACGATCCACCCGAGAGCAAAACTCCAAGCTAAACCTCTAAACTTGAGGCAACTAACCTTCTTGGATTGCTAATCAAAGAAGCTAGGATGAAATAGAGTGATGGTTATGGATTGATTAGTCTTAGTAACCCTTGTACTCAACTCATGAGAGGGGAGGATTAGTCTTTGAAGATGGAGAGCTTGAGGAGAGAGAAGGTGAGAATGAATATCAAAATGAGAATAGTAAATCTATCATAATAAATATGAAGCATTCTTATTTATGAGAAAAAGAATAATACATAATGAATAAGCATGCTTCACAAATATCTAATGGTGATTCATTGTCATGACTCACTAAGCATTTATCATGCATTAATGATATGCATGAATCACCCTCATGACTCACTAAACTCATTTAATGCAAATGACACCTAAACCTCCTTAGTCACCACCTTCTAGAAGCTTCTCGAGTAATTACGAGAACGCCCCTCCGATCCGTAAAAATACGGAAAAACTTTAGACTGTATAAATCCAATAACCGGATACCAGTAACTGGCTTAAACCAAAGCCGACTGGTAAAAACTGTCCGAAAGTCGTACGCGCGTAAACGCACGTATGCGTCCGAACCCTTTGTCGCAAAACCATGCGACCTCTATATCGTTTCGCTTGGAGTAGGAAACTCTTTGTGTGGGACTCTAGAGACTCGACTACTACGTTGGCAGTGGGTTTAACCACAGACCGCAAGCGGCACTAGCTGTACGTAACGGTCCCCAGGTAGTTGTCGATAAGAAGGCCGATGAGGAAACCCATCCGAACTCCTACTGAGTCTGATGTGACAATCTCCATACAGTCCGGTCCGTTCGTCCAAGACTATCGCATATCGGGCCTAGGGGGCGGCAAGCGTCAGTCCCCTAATAGCGGTATAAGTCGTGTCGGAGGGAAGCCCATTACACCCTGAGAAACTACTGGAACCTACCAGCAAATCTCGCTTGCCCTGGCCACGGACTTTGCGTAATGGCTCTCTGACACAGCACGATATCTACTCCCAATACCGGGAGGGACGAATCCTGTCTAACCGCTACTGCCTCCAAGTGCTCGGGACTGCACCCAACTGCTACCTGTTTGCACGACTCCTTTGAGCCGTGGTAGGGTAGCAATCTAAGAACAGTGGGACACACTCGAGGCGAAGTAGCAGTGTCAAGTCTGCGGACTATGCTGTACTCATGTCACCTGGGAACTGTTCACTGACGACTGGTATCAAACCAACCAACAGTTCCCTGTGAGTCCTGTCCGGTGTACCCGTAACCTAACGAGCACCTGCATACTATCTCCAGTACGACGTACTGACGGCTGTGGGACAGACCATCTCCCCAACTAGGATGAGAAGCGTACACACCAGTCTACTCCGGAGTTTCGATGCTCTGTCTCGATAATCCAACGACCAGGGACCTGAATTAGGATGTGCTTGTAGACTACCCAGCCCCCACTAGTGTGACTGCCATCACAACGCTGGTTGACAAGCAAGATCCTAAGAGCTCTATCAATACGTACACTCACATATTAAGATAGAAAAACCAAGTAGCATACTACCATGTTTAGCAAGACTGTTATATACATGTGAATATCCCAAGCTTCCATTAAGTAATATACAAACTAGTATGATACAGTAATGGACTTCTAGGGCATAAACACTAACAGAAGCTGTCTGGATCAAGAAGTTCATTACTGAACTTGGAGTGGTTCCATCCATTGAGCATCCAATACCTTTGTATTGCGATAACAATGGAGCGGTGGCTTTGGCCAAGGAACCCAGGTCCCATCAGTGATCCAGGCATATTCTGAGGCGGTATCACCTGATCCGGGAGATAGTTGATCGCCGGAAGATCGAGGTCAGGAGGGTTGACACGAAGAACATCACGGCGGATCCACTCACGAAGGCCATTCCCCAGATACAGTTTGAGAGACTCTTCGGGATGCTCGGTATGCGATACTACAGCAGCTGGCCCTTGTGCAAGTGGGAGATTGTTAGTTGTATGTATGCCCTAGAGGCCAGTATTGTACAGATGATGTATATTATATTGGATGCTTGAACATATATAGAGATGACTTTCTTGCTCAATATGATAGTATGCTATCTGGTTACTCTTTATCTTAACATGTACACTTGTCTCTTTAAACTGTCTTATAGTTACATGTTGATAAAGCCCTTAGGATGTGTACTAGACTACCTGGACCATGATGCAGATCATACTAGTGGGGACATAGTAGTCCATAAGTACATCCTTCAAGGTCCCTAGTCGTGGGTGTATCGAGACGGGGCATCGATATACCAGTGTAGACTAGCGTATACGCTTATCGACCTATGAGATGGGCGATGGATGATCCCATATCCATTGGTGTTCGACATCAGAGATGGTATACGGGAGCTCAGTGGAGACTGGGTACACTGGACGGACTCGCCGAGAACTCCCAGATGGTATTATACCTCACGTCAGATGGCAGTTCTCAGGTGACACTTGTACAGGTTAGTCTGTAGACCCGAGATCGTCATAGAGTCTTGTATGATTCCCACTGTGCTTTGATCTCCACCTTACCACGTCCATGAGGGCGTGCAAAACGGTGGTCTTTGGATACAGTCCCGAGTCACATGGAGGCAATGAGCGATAGGAGGGGTTTCGTCTCTCCCGGTATTGGGGGTTGATGTTGCGCTGTGCTCGATTGGCCGTAACAGGGAAGTCCCTGGCCAGGGCTGATCAGAGATTTGCTGGTAAGTGTTACCAGTAGTTTCTCGACCCGTTATGAGCCTCACATCGGCACGACTTATCGGTTATTGGGGTCTGACGTTTACCACCCCTAGACTTGATAAGCGACATATCAGACGAACAGACCGGACTGTACTGTAAGTGTTACTGGTTAGATTCACAGGAGTGTGAGCGGGCTAGCTCGTCGATCTTCTGATCGCTCAATACCCAGATGGCCGTTACGTTTAGCAGACCGCTTGCGGCTTGTGGGTGCTTGATATGATCATCATCTGCTACCGGCGTATTGACGAGTCTTTAGAGTCCTATACAGAGGTTTCCTGGCTCAAGCGAAATGAAATCGGAGCGCATATGAGATATGTGCAGGACCGAGAATAATGCGTGTATGTGATACCGTATTTCATTCTCGCGATGAATGTATCGATTGGTTATATTCGATATAACCTAGATATCGAATCAAGGATTGATTCGATAAGCCGATACATAGGATACTAGTCGGTTATATGCGATATGACCGGATCGTTAAATCAAGTGTTGATTTAATGATTTAATGTATAATTATATATTTGATATATTACTTTACATTAACTAGCATTGGTTCATTTTAAATGGATTTTCTCACTTGATGTGCAAGAAGTATATGTGATATACTTTTGTGCACATATTTGTATCATGTTTGATGATACTTGATCATTTGGTTAAGTGTAAAGGATTAAACCATGGTTAAGAGATGATTAGGGTTTTGCTTTTTCATTTATTTATTTATTTATTTATTCATTTTGGATATTATTAAGAATGGTGGCTTATTTTGTTTCTATGTTAAAGCTTCTTGAAGCTTTGACAAAGTCCACCATTCTTATTTCATCCTTAACCCTAACCATTCCAACTAACCTTAGTTTAATCTCTACACTTGACCATGGTTAGTATATGATAAGTATTCATATTAGTTTCATTTTTAAAAGAAGAAACTTATCATATTCTTCCTTCTTCATCATCTTCTTCTTCAAGAAAGCTTGATGCCATCAATGGAAACTTGAGTTCTAAAGTGAGAAATCCAATTCTAAAGTGAACCCACCTCCTATTTCTTCACCCTCTACCTCTTGCCAAGTTGTTTTGGGTGTTTTCTTCACAAGTTTCACAAATTTGTGAAGTCGGAGCTGGAACTTGTGATGCCTCGACGTAGATCATCTTCGGCACGAAGCCGACGACCTAGTCCGCCCATTTCTTCGATCAAGCCGACGATTGAGTCCGGGATTCGAGATGGACAGCGAGAGGACACCTATGTGGAGCCAAGGAAGTGGATATCCGGATCTACAAAGGTTGTAGCTTCTTATCTTTAGTTAAGTTGTTAACTAGATTCGTATATCGCCTAAACTTCTAGTCAACGATCCGTATTAGGGTTTCTCGGCACCCATAAAATTTGAAATTGGCATGGTTGATGCCTTGTGAGACCTCTATAGTGTGCCTAGGAACCCTACAATGGCAGGGTTCGATCAGATACGTGCGGTATTGCACGGATCATGATCGGATGGATAATACCAGCGGGCTTTGGTTTAAGCCGGATCCTAGTATTATACAGTATAGATTTTGTCTCTTTGCATTTGTATTCAGTGGGAATACAAATGCGGGTATGTATATACATTCGCGGGGTTTTCCTGTAATTTATTACGGGATCAATTTTCTGAAGTTGCCAGTTTGCATTCCGTTTCAGCCAGTTTTCCTTTCTTCCTTTCGTTGGCTGATTATTGATGGAGGGGCTAATTTGAATATTTGCAAATTAGCAATTGTGGAGGGTTATTTGTGAAATGGTGGAATTATAATATTTCTAGCATCATTAGATTCCTTTTGCTTCATGATGGTTTGCATTAATGGTGATGGAGATTAGATTGATTAAGATTATGATGTGAGGCTTGCTTTTGGGTTATAGTCACCATCTCTTTTTCTAACACTCACCTCCCTTGTATTTTCCCTCATCCATTCATGAGAATGGCCGGCCATTTTAGAGAGGGTGAGGAGATGAGGTTTGATTTTTTTTGTGAGGGAAAATCATTCATCTCATTTGCTTGCTTGCAAAATTCCTAACACCTCTCCAAAGATCATTTTTCCTTCTCCGTCAAATGGCAACTTCAACCCCAACAGAGACAAACTGTTCTACACTAGCCTACAGCATTTCTTGGGCACGTCGGCTCGCCAACTTCATGCCCGAGTTGCCTCGGTCCAGAGATGGGAGCCCGTAAAAGAACCCGGCGATGTGGTGCCCGTTCCGACGAGGAGATGATGACCGGAGATTCCGTGAAGAGATCGGAGTGGAGGCCGAACACCGAAGGACACAGATCGCTCGGTATAACTTTCTAGCCATTCTCTAGTTTGCTAGGATTAAGTTAATGGCCTGATCCGGGATTTTAGTGCGCGGTAGTGCCGGTTTACAGGTTTTTGAAAAGTTTCGTTTCCGCATTCCGGCGTCGGATTGACGGCCGGGGCGCCGCCGTGCACTTACAGTTCCCACACTAACATTTCTTCCGAAACAATATCACTAGGCATACAAAAATTGTAGGTTCCTGATCATTGATCTCTTCTGACAATCCACCCAAACCATACCTGTAAAAGTCACAAGATTCCTCCTCTAAAATTGGAATGTACAAATCAGTCAGAGGTTTTCTTGTGTGTCCTGATAACACCCAGTCAATTCATTTGCATTATCATCTATGAAATCATCAAAATTCGTTTGCTCGTTTATCTCACTCGGATGAATTCATAGATTACAGACATTAACACTATTGGGTTCCGAGTGGCTGTTTTCACTCCTTAGAATTCTCACAACTAAATGTTTCGTGTGTTCTTCTATTATATCCAATGATTGAGCTTGAGCAAGAAACAATTGCTCAGACTGCTGTATGAACAGGGCTAGCGTAGAAGCTGATTGATTCTCGACCGCAATCATTACTTCAATACCCTTCTCTAGAGTGGTCAACCTAGCATCCATCTCACCATCATTCCCTAAGGATGGGTCAGTTGTTTCAGGTAAAGAGGGTTGTGACGGTGGTGATGCTAAAGCAGTCAATCTGTCGACTTCTTTCTCTAAATGTTCAATCATTAGGTCGCTATTGAAGTGGGACTGGGTTCAAGAGTGTTAGGTGGGTGACCATTATCAACAATTTGGGACGGTTGGTTACCCCCTAAAAAGGACAGTTGTCATGAATGTAGGAAGAATTTTGGCAATTTAAACAAGTGGATTGGGATTGAGTATAAACAAAAGAATAAAAATCGTGAAAATTTGAATTAAATCGTGTATCACCCATATTAACAAGAATTCAGAAATATCATAAAAAAAATAATATCATACCCCTAGCAGTCTATGGTATGGTAGTCAACTAGAACTTCTCAAGAACCTGATTGTAGAAGTAAAATTGTGTCGAGAAACGGACTCAAGATATACGGATCATGAAGCCAGGTATGTGCGAGAGATAAGGGGAGATTTTCCAAAGCTTTTGCGAAGTTCCTTAATTAGATAACTCTTTCTCTTGAACACTTGCCTAGATACCCCATGAACGATATATTGTTAAGCGGTGTTCTAAACACAGTCAGCTTCTCCTAATGAGCATGAAGTCCTTAGAGTCAAAGTTCTAATTGATTTTAAATTACTGTGGGTATGCAAGAATGCAGTTTTGTGATTTGTGGGCTACGAAAAAAGGTGATGAAATCCTTTACCGATCTTGTTTGGTCTTTTTGCCCTTAAATCCTATTAAGATGCAAATGCGCAATCAATAAAAGAATTAAAAAAAAAATTAAGCAATTTAAGCAATTCTTTTTCGTTTTAAATTTAAGCGCTGCAAAAAATACGATTAGTTCTCTGTTCAATTGGTGCCAAGTTTGTGCGAAAAATACTGCAGAAGATAGGAATAGTAGAATGCATCGGATTCAAGAGGAATGTGTTAGGAAATATGTACCGATGTGAATTGGTTTAAGAAAACCCCTTTGAAAGTGATCCGAGTCTTTGATTGTTCCCTTGCGCGGGTCAAACTACCCGGATCTTTTGTTCTTTACTTCGCTAACGTCTTGAAATTGAGTTTGAGCCTCACTCTGCACAATCGCTGGTTGTAATACCTTAAAAAACCTGAAATGTCGGAAAATACGATATTTAGTGTCAAAAAGCGATATATATGCCCCGATTCCTGCACACTTAAAATCATAAAAATCAAACAGTGCCACTAGAATGCCAACACTACACTGGAGATCACACAAAAACAAAAAATCAAAAACACCCACAAAGGGCCGGCGAGGTCGGATTCCTAAGCAATGTCGCCGGTCAAAATCCGAGGAGATGGGATGAAATTTTGTGTGGGTTCTCTAGGCTATATTAGTATTCTAATGGTATAACTTGATTTTCTAGTTGAATCACAAAGTGCTAGCAGGTTGCAAGGATAGAGAACAAAGTATAAAGAATTTTGTATTGTTAGTTTTGAAAAATTTAGTTAAAAGTTAGTGAATTAGTACGAACCAGAAATAACAATTCCTAATAACTACCAACTCCCCGGCAATGGCGCCAAAAACTTGTTGGGAATTCACCCGCGCGTGCAAACGCATATGTTTTGGAAATGGATATGATTTTAAGGAAACGGAATACGCATGCGAGATCGTTCTCGTTTTAAATATTTATAAACTGCAAGTGCACGGCGCGCTGTATCAAGCCGGCAAGTACGGGTCGATCCACAGGGAATTGTGTATTGGGACTTGGGATTTATGGTTCAACAAATAACGAATGGTTGGTTTTGTTACAAAAATATAAAAAGAATACGTAAACATGAAAACGAAGAAAAGAAGTTAAGAATGAAATGGTTGCGGCTTTAGCTCGGAAGGTCGAATCGCTATGATTCCTTCGACGTTCCCTTGATCATGAGTTGTTCATCCTTACGTGGATCCCGGCATGAAGCACGACTTGTCAAGGCGGTTGCAGAGCATAAGTCATCAAATTCTGATATTCGCCGCAAAACAGGAAACGAGTCCGGTTGTTCACTTACCGTTTTGTATGTCTAAGCTTGGGGTATCAACACTAAACACAAGGGTTAGCATGCATACCACAATATCAAAAACACAAATTAATGGGTGAGAGCAAATGATTTCAGTGTTAAGTATGCTAGGTGTTTGTGATGGTATATGGTATATGAAACCAAAAGAGTTGTCAAGTCAATTAGTAACAAAATACCACATCCAAGCTTAGCAAACTTTACACCAAATTGATTTTAATTTAAACATTGTGAAATAGGGAAGATGAGTAAATATGGTATTTGAAGAGTAAATATCAATATACCATCACATCAATATATAAAACAATTCTTAAGTTATTATCAAGTTAAAGCGTATTAAGTATAAACAGGAGGAGGAGGAGGCAAAGCCTTTCATCTCACTTCCTTACTGTTACCACCACCAAGGAGATTAGTTAAGCATTATAATAAAAAAGAAAAAAAAGAAAGTAAATAAAACAAGTATAAAAGAAACAACAATATTATTAACATTTGAAGAAGAGTTACAATATTTTGGTAACTTATTCAACCTCCATAATGAAGCTCTCCAAAGAAAGCTTCAAGAGGGAAGAAGAAGAAACCAAGTTGAAGCCCACTCACTGTAACGTCTTCAAAATAATAAAATATGATTTTTGGGAAATTTTATAATTTAATATTATTTTAATGAATATTTTAATATTCTGGTATAATTAAATACAGATAAATGGGGGAAAATTATGGAAAATTCTAAAATAAGGTATTTTAAGGAATTGCCTCGTTTTCTGTGCATGCCCCCATTTCCTCTAGTTTTGACCCTGAGTATGTCTAGTTTTGACTGATTCCATCTAGGGTGAAATCTGGGTTGATTTTCCTATGTTGGTGTATAATTTGGGACTTGTTTTAGCATGGATTTTGGTATTTGGTGATTCATTCTTGTCGGGTGGCGTTTGTACGTCAACGACAAGTGGATTTTGATTGTGTTTACATGCGAGTCGATAGGTTTTTACCTATGCGGGTAGCGTGTGCTATTTTGGTTTCCGATGTGATTTTCATGTGCTTTAGCATTGTGATATACTTGTAGCTACCCCGCGTGATGTTGAGGCAAAGGAGGTGAAGATAGCGACATCGGCTTTGCCACACGAGAAGCAAGGTGAGTAGATTTATATCTACGGGGAGAAGTCGGGTGGATGGCGTATAGCACCCCCCGCAGTCCGTGGTGATGTATACGAATACGTATACACACGAATATTTATATTGTGTTGTTTAGGGTTATTGATGGTAATAATGATATTTTGATGATAAGAATATATTGGTTTAGTATAGTGCGAACCCTAGAGTAGTGGTTGCACTCACACATACATTTACACACATACTTGCATTCATTCTTTCATTTATTAGAGTGCATATGATGGTGCGTATATCTACACATGGGTATGGGACTATGTGTTTATATACGGGATTTGAGGATGATACGTGGTTTGAGATGATACTTGATGTGAGGCCGTGAGATCGGCGATGTGACGTAGCTTGTCTTCGAGGTGCGATATGATAGTTTTAGCGGGCCTTTGGACATGTGCTTTACCCGCATTCATATTTTTATAGATGGTATCGATTTGTACTAGACTTAGAGTAGTACCCCAGATTATGCGATCTGATGATAGTGATACCTGATATGTGATGAGGTACTGTGATATTGACCCCTACCCAGCTATTGGGATGCCGTACGACGAGCTACCGTACGAGCCGATATTGATGATAGATCGGCACTCATGACTCGAGGATATCTTACGATATGTTATTGAGGCGGGATCACCGACTATCTTATCTATATATATTGACTCAGATTATGTGGTTTCTCACCCCTCCTGTCTAGATTACTTAGTAGACATTAGACTGGACCGAGTCATACCTATTTCAAACTAACGAATCGGGGATATTTTAAAGATAGGCAGAAGGGTCATACGGATATTTTCAAATGATGTATCTTTTCTTAAAACACCGTAGCCCTTGTTTTTCCAAAAGCCCTGATTCGTCTTATTTCAAATGGCACCCCTGCATGACTTGTACAGATTGGTGTAGATTCTTTACTTTTGCGTTGATTATTCGATTCCGCATATTCATGCTATTTGCATTGCATCGCTTGTACTTTGGTTATATTTTAGTCATGCTGCTAGGACACCAGCACCATTATCGATGATGCATATGTTCCACGTACACTTGTTGCCGGCTCACACACTCATCATCGATAATTGCCATGTCACTACACTGTAGTACTATTGCATTCAGTATATGATCCTTGCATGACATGTTGATGTGCATACCTTCCTTTACATGTCGCATACTTCATGCTTTTGACTATACGCATTGAGATATGTTGTTTCTATGATATTTCTGGATTTGGGAACCGAGAGTGTTTCAAAAGAGAATATGTCATTGCTTTAAAAACCCGGTTACCCTTGATATGATATTTCAGTGCGTCCACCATGTGTTTTCTCGGTGCTGAGAGCGACATGTGAAACCCGAATCGAGGAGTGGATGAGCTGATTGCGGGTACATGGTGGACCCGGTATGGTTCCCCTCGGCAAGATGATCGATGAGCTTTGCCGATTGAGCCTGGAGGCGGGCGAGTACCTACCGGTGATTGGTTGGACCTGGCGGTTATCCGGAGGATACTGACCAGAGTCGATGGATAGATTTGGGCGTCCTGCCGGGGCCGAGGGCCGATACAGCAGACAGAGCCCGCGGGCCGATCCGGACAGACGGAGCCCGATATATGAGGATTTACGTGCCGATGCTGGGCACAGTTTTCATGACGTTTTCGAGTGCCGATGCTGGGCACTCCGATTCCATGATTTTGACGTGTCGCGAGGGACACGGGTGGGTTATATCCTCATATTTCCATGCACAAGTTTCATGATATTTACTTGCATGATGGTTATTGTCATTGGGTGACGAGTGGACGGGATCCACGTGTGTGCAGATTTGATTACATTGATCATACCTCATATTCATGACATGCTATTACCTGAGGCACTAGCACGAGCACTTGGCATTACACTCATGTAGAGATTACATTGCCAGTTTAGCATGCTTCAGCTTTATTCATATTGAGGTTTATTTATATCTGATCGTATTGACCTAGGATGGGTCATGCATTCGATCTCTGCTTGTAGATATTTTCTATTCACGAGTTGGCAACTCACCCCCGTTGTGCCCCACTCCTTGCAGGTTTTTGCCGTACAGATTCCATAGCGGCATTTCTGGCACACTGCTTCCTTATGGGTGACTTGCTTGGATAGGTGGGTTCTTTTGTATCAGAACCGCCATTGTTCATGTATCATTTATTGTATCTAGAATTTCCATCAACCAAAACTTGTATATTGTTTCAGACTTAGAAAACAGTGTTGTTTTATTTCGACCTTAGAGTCGCGCTAGTAGTATTACGGTTTTCTGGCTGTTTTGAGTTTCTTTTTTTTTGGGTTTTGATCCTCGCCCTTTGGCGTTGTATATTATTATTGCTTGCGTGGTTATGACCGTCGATGGACGAAGAGCTAGCTCCCGCTTGGGGATGCCTTTTATCATTTCATATATATTATTCTTGTTGTACCCCGTTCGGGGCCAGTTTTTACAAAGGAAACTCTGCCGAAATTTTCAGGAAAGGTTACACATTTTTAAAAAATGCATATTCGGCTTAGTTATTTAAAAACTTTGATTTCCAAACATGATTTCCTTACTTTTCAAAAACAGTTTTTCCTTATTTACTCTTTAAATGGTTTTAGATTGCTGGGCTTTTGGCTTACTTGGATCAGATGGGGTCCTATAGACTTCATATGGTTCAAGGGCCAGTCACGTGCTCTTTCGGGTCGTGACAAAGTTGGTATCAGAGCGCTAGGTTGACCTTGGTTCGAGTCTAAGTTTGACTATGTGGAGCCTAGGGCGTTATCTATATAAGGAACTTAGGCTTGACCTTACGGAACTTAGACTTGGCCGAGGGGGTATTAGACCCGAACTTTCGTCGTGTAGGATGACCCTTGGTTGATGGAATAGGTGACTAAAGTAGAGTGACGTACCGTGGGTATGTTCCGCGGCATACTTACGACACGCCACTCCGCTTAAGAAACCTTAGGTTGTACATTTCCTTGCATTGTGTCATATTCCTTCCTATGATCTATCTTCATCGATACTGGTTATGGTTTTGCTGCCGCGATTGCACGGGCAGAGTGAGCTACGGCTCGAGTTGTCAGCATGAGCTCATCGCGGACGAGGACTGACCGGGGCGTGATTCCAGAGACATACGGTTGCATTGAGGCTTCGTATTTTGTGTTCCCGCACTATGGGCGTTTGACAGATCGCTGCTGTGAGATTTCTAGGATGTACCGTACGGTACCAGAGGATTGAGCCACTGATAGAGGCGAGCCAGGATGTGATGACCGTTGATGTATCACTTATTCATGATGGTTGAGGCGCTGCTTAGCGTACCGACGAATGAGCCAGTTGTTGCTGCGAGTGATGAGATATCGCCCAGATGATTGGAGCTACTGCAGCATGAGCATATTCTTAAAGATGTGATAGTGAGTCGCTAGTCACCGAAGATTAATGACTAGGACTTGTGGTTCGTTCGCTTACCCCGATGCGAGGTCATCAGATAGATTGATTCCAGCTAGAGGCGACTTCACGCAGATTCGTTGAGAGTCGATTGAGACGATCGAAGGTCAGGAACCCATTTTCCAAGTTTAAAGTATACGGAAAGACATGCAGGTGATTCTATGGACCCTCTAGAAGACTGAAACCCTAACTCGACTTAATGACCGTGTGAAAGCCTTTGAACCTTAGGGTTTGCGGCAGTTCCTCGGCGCCATTAGTGAGGCTTGGGTTTGCCCTACTACGGCTGGACCACCGACGCTGTGGCATGTACTCGATACTATTAAACTGTAACCGAGATGTTGAGCTCTTGGGGGATTGTGAGGTTCTGACGAGTCGATCGGATGATTCGACATCATTCGGATATCATGTGATGGGACACTGCTTGGGAGACTCCAGATACGAGCATAGCCGTCGGAGCGCAGTCTGTGTAGCCATGATGAGATGAGTCCGAATCAGTCGATAGTGGAGCAAGGTGGAGTAAAGAGTTTGCACGAGATTTCGACGAGATGACGTTCCACTCCGCTGACATCAGAGATGCGATATGCACGCTGAGGATGTGTTCGGCTAGATATCTTCTACTGAGTGATGAAGATACTGAGTTCGTGATTTCGAGTCCGTGTTAGCGACTTCGGGTGGACCGTAGCCGAGGACATTGCAGTGTGCAGATAAAGACGCGACGTCGAATGGTCGATGATACAGACAAGCGGGACAAGAAGTTCGTGCGAGAGGCAGACGAGCTGTTACTACACCCCGTTAAGATTAAAGGCCGGACATACATACAGTGGCGCAGAGATGCGACCAGCTTCCGAGGAGATGTTGTACTAAGGACGCAGAGGTCCAGAGAGCGAGAAAAGATTACGCCAGAGTACCAGCCTCCTTACAGTTTGGCTTAGGCAAGATCAGAAGAGACCTTGAGTAGGATTCCTTCCAGTACACTGCTGCAATAAGAGTTGCACCCAGGATCGGATGTGTGATATGCATTCAGAGGACCCGAGGTCGGTGCCAGAGATGTGCTGCTTTACGAGCGGTCGTGAGGATTGACCGAGAGATGACCAGGGAAGTGCAAGAACGGAATCGTTCCTGTCAGCACACCTGACCGGGCCGATGAGCCGATGGATTGCGAGTTGGTAATCTACAGGAAAGATCAGGAACCAGAGGCAGAGGACGCCAGCCGCGAGCAAGAGGCAAGTAGATATCTTGCGCCGCTAGCATCGGATGTACCGGTACCTTCTCGACCCTGAAGGAGGGTATACCGACGACGGTAATTATGATTTATGATTTTGTGATTTGATTACCACGTATCCGTTGCTTTGGATTTCGGTATTTTGGGCGATCTATTCGCATGATTTAGTCTTGATGACTGAGTTTCATGATATTTGATTTTGTGCACCATGGTTGCACCTACTGGGTATTTATACCTTGTACATAGTTATTACTCTTGAGCTGTTGATTGCGATTTCATGCCTATTTTATGCTGGTGATTTGATTTACGCTTCCAGCAGAGTTTCATGTAATTTTAGTGTTTTGATTTTGCACTCGGTATAGCTTATATGTACTTGTAGTGCATCGATATGTGTTTTGTGCCCGCAGCTGCACACGTTTATGATTTTCTTCATATCTGGATACACTTGGTGTTGCTGCTTACGTATTTGAGTTATTGCTTGGTATTTGTGCATGGGATGCACCAGTTCTATACTTCGTGCATTTGTAGCACCAGTTTTATGTTTCTTGCGTTTATCGCATCAGATTTATATTTCGTGCCTTTGTTGCACCGGATTTATATTTTGTGAATTACGATTGCACCTGACTTCGATTTGATGCCTTTCGGTATGTCGATTTTGATTGTGATATTGATGTGGATTCTTGCACTCCGTGCTTTTGACTGGACTTACGCATATTCGACGTTGCTATTGCATTTTGTGATTCCGTGCATATTGAGTGCGCAGGGTCTAGATTTTCATTCGTGCATGATGGATGCACCGATTTGGATTTTCGCGCATGTTGGGCGCATGTTTTGAGATACGATTTTGGGGCACACCAGATGCACTAAATCGAGATTCTTCGTGCATGTCAGATGCACCTGTTTTGGCTGTCAGGCACACATGTTGCCTATGACAGATGCTTCGTGCACACCCGTTGCACCTAGATGTTGTTTTGTGCACATGTTTAGCGCATATATGGATTTTGATTTCCGTGCGCGTCAGACGCACAGGGTGGTGTTATGTGCATTTTTGGAATTTATTCCTTTTGGAGCAGTACATTTTTATGATGTGGGATATTTGCTTTCATACTGAGCAGGACTAGTCAGTGGACAGTGCCTGGATATATTTTGCATGCATCGATAGTTATCGAAGGGATTTCCGAAAAGCGAGCTATAGTCTCAGTATATACCTACGTGTCCGATATGACACAAAACGTTTTAAAAACATGGAAACCCTTCTGATTATTTTCAAAATGGTGGAACGTGCTTATTAAACAAAGGATATATATACACATATATAGTTATTTTCTTATGAGAAACGTCCGCCACTGTGCAGTGTTACGCGCATCGCACAGCGACTTAAAAAGATTTGGCATACAGTTGCATCAGCTAATTACATGTATAGATTGGGTGTCTACATGTAAAGTCTTGGTCCATATCATATTGATTTTGTATTGGATTTGACATTGTGTCGTTACCATGACTCCGATGATTGTGGATGCTTGATGGAGTGTTGCTTTTGAGTTATCTGCTCAGTACTCATGCGCATGCCTTGCGCTATGATGTTTTATGTATAGATGATTTCGGAGCCCCGATGACTTGGAATTTGTATTGAAATATTTTAGTATTTGGGGGTTTAAATTTAAATTCGGGGACCGAATTTCTTTAAGGGGGGTAGATTGTAACGTCTTCAAAATAATAAAATATGATTTTTGGGAAATTTTATAATTTAATATTATTTTAATGAATATTTTAATATTCTGGTATAATTAAATACAGATAAATGGGGAAAAATTATGGAAAATTCTAAAATAAGGTATTTTAAGGAATTGCCTCGTTTTCTGTGCATGCCCCCATTTCCTCTAGTTTTGACCCTGAGTATGTCTAGTTTTGACTGATTCCATCTTGGGTGAAATCTGGGTTGATTTTCCTATGTTGGTGTATAATTTGGGACTTGTTTTAGCATGGATTTTGGTATTTGGTGATTCATTCCTGTCGGGTGGCGTTTGGACGTCAACGACAAGTGGATTTTGATTGTGTTTACATGCGAGTCGATAGGTTTTTACCTATGCGGGTAGCGTGTGCTATTTTGGTTTCCGATGTGATTTTCATGTGCTTTAGCATTGTGATATACTTGTAGGTACCGCGCGTGATGTTGAGGCAAAGGAGGTGAAGATAGCGACATCAGCTTTGGCACACGAGAAGCAAGGTGAGTAGATTTATATCTACGGGGAGAAGTCGGGTGGATGGCGTATAGCACCCCCGCAGTCCGTGGTGATGTATACGAATACGTATACACACGAATATTTATATTGTGTTGTTTAGGGTTATTGATGGTAATAATGATATTTTGGTGATAAGAATATATTGGTTTAGTATAGTGCGAACCCTAGAGTAGTGGTTGCACTCACACATACATTTACACACATACTTTCATTCATTCTTTAATTTATTAGAGTGCATATGATGGTGAGTATATCTACACATGGGTATGGGACTATGTGTTTATATACGGGATTTGAGGATGATACGTGGTTTGAGATGATACTTGATGTGAGGCCGTGAGATCGGCGATGTGACGTAGCTTGTCTTCGAGGTGCGATATGATAGTTTTAGCGGGCCTTTGGACATGTGCTTTACCCGCATTCATATTTTTATAGATGGTATCGATTTGTACTAGACTTAGAGTAGTACCCCAGATTATGCGATCTGATGATAGTGATACCTGATATGTGATGAGGTACTGTGATATTGACCCCTACCCAGCTATTGGGATGCCGTACGACGAGCTACCGTACGAGCCGATATTGATGATAGATCCGCACTCATGACTCGAGGATATCTTACGATATGTTATTGAGGCGGGATCACCGACTATCATATCTATATATATTGACTCAGATTATGTGGTTTCTCACCCCTCCTGTCTAGATTACTTAGTAGACATTAGACTGGACCGAGTCATACCTATTTCAAACTAACGAATCGGGGATATTTTAAAGATAGGCAGAAGGGTCATACGGATATTTTCAAATGATGTATCTTTTCTTAAAACACCGTAGCCCTTGTTTTTCCAAAAGCCCTGATTCGTCTTATTTCAAATGGCACCCCTGCATGACTTGTACAGATTGGTGTAGATTCTTTACTTTTGCGTTGATTATTCGATTCCGCATATTCATGCTATTTGCATTGCATCGCTTGTACTGTGGTTATATTTCAGTCATGCTGCTAGGACACCAGCACCATTATCGATGATGCATATGTTCCACGTACACTTGTTGCCGGCTCACACACTCATCATCGATAATTGCCATGTCACTACACTGTAGTACTATTGCATTCAGTATATGATCCTTGCATGACATGATGATGTGCATACCTTCCTTTACATGTCGCATACTTCATGCTTTTGACTATACGCATTGAGATATGTTGTTTCTATGATATTTCTGGATTTGGGAACCGAGAGTGTTTCAAAAGAGAATATGTCATTGCTTTAAAAACCCGGTTACCCTTGATATGATATTTCAGTGCGTCCACCATGTGTTTTCTCGGTGCTGAGAGCGACATGTGAAACCCGAATCGAGGAGTTGATGAGCCGATTGCGGGTACATGGTGGACCCGATATGGTTCCCCTCGGCAAGATGATCGATGAGCTTTGCCGATTGAGCCTGGAGGCGGGAGAGTACCTACCGGTGATTGGTTGGACCTGGCGGTTATCCGGAGGATACTGACCAGAGTCGATGGATAGATTTGGGTGTCCTGCCGGGGCCGAGGGCCGATACCGCAGACAGAGCCCGCGGGACGATCCGGACTGACGGAGCCCGATATATGAGGATTTACGTGCCGATGCTGGGCACAGTTTTCATGACGTTTTTGAGTGCCGATGCTGGGCACTCCGGTTCCATGATTTTGACGTGTCGCGAGGGACATGGGTGGGTTATATCCTCATATTTCTATGCACAGGTTTCATGATATTTACTTGCATGATGGTTATTGTCATTGGGTGACGAGTGGACGGGATCCACGTGTGTGCAGATTTGATTACATTGATCATACCTCATATTCATGACATGCTATTACCTGAGGCACTAGCACGAGCACTTGGCATTACACTCATGTAGAGATTACATTGCCAGTTTAGCATGCTTCAGCTTTATTCATATTGAGGTTTATTTATATCTGATCGTATTGACCTAGGATGGGTCATGCATTTGATCTCTGCTTGTAGATATTTTCTATCCACGAGTTGGCAACTCACCCCCGTTGTGCCCCAGTCCTTGCAGGTTTTTGCCGTACAGATTCCATAGCGGCATTTCTGGCACACTGCTTCCTTATGGGTGACTTGCTTGGATAGGTGGGTTCTTTTGTATCAGAACCGCCATTGTTCATGTATCATTTATTGTATATAGAATTTCCATCAACCAAAACTTGTATATTGTTTCAGTCTTAGAAAACAGTGTTGTTTTATTTCGACCTTAGAGTCGCGCTAGTAGTATTACGGTTTTCTGGCTGTTTTGAGTTTCTTTTTTTTTGGGTTTTGATCCTCGCCCTTTGGCGTTGTATATTATTATTGCTTGCGTGGTTATGACCGTCGATGGACGAAGAGCTAGCTCCCGCTTGGGGATGCCTTTTATCATTTCATATATATTATTCTTGTTGTACCCCGTTCGGGACCAGTTTTTACAAAGGAAACTCTGCCGAAATTTTCAGGAAAGGTTACACATTTTTAAAAAATGCATATTCGGCTTAGTTATTTAAAAACTTTGATTTCCAAACATGATTTCCTTACTTTTCAAAAACAGTTTTTCCTTATTTACTCTTTAAATGGTTTTAGATTGCTGGGCTTTTGGCTTACTTGGATCAGATGGGGTCCTATAGACTTCATATGGTTCAAGGGCCAGTCACGTGCTCTTTCGGGTCGTGACACTCACTCTCAAGCCTAAACAAAAGCAAAAGAAACTAGGAAAAATTATACTATATGGTAGAATGAGAGAGAGCTTCCCTTGCTTCACTGGTCTGCTTTTATAGGCACAAAAGGAAAATAAACAAGCAATAAAAATAAGTTGATGTGACTGCAAGGAATGGACCACAGACGTTTGGGGTTCATCTGAGCAAGGGGGTGGCCAGATCGGCCAGAATGATCATGTGGTCGGTCCGAAACTGAGCAAATGGGCTCGTGCTTATTGTGTGGTCTTGTGTGCATCCCAATATCATTCTGGTGTTGCTAGTTCTATTTGTAAAGGCCTTGGATGCACTCAAGGATTGGAGGGAAAATAGATGCTTCAAATCACATCATAATCTTTAGCATTCAATGCACATTTAATGCACATCACACCACACGTACCTAGTAGCATGAATTGTATAAGGGCAGCCCCCATATGGTCCATGTCAAAGAGCTAGTGTCATATATGTATTGTGTTGGACCAAAAGTTGTGTGCACACTTGTTTATTGAAAAAGAGCTCTTTGGATATCGGTCGGTTTTCTGTTCTGATTGTAGTGTCGGCTCTCAAATGCTATATCCGTGATATTGAGTGTATTTTCAGTGTTGTATCACAAATATCTGTAATCTGTAATTATTGAGCAGACACTGTTTAAAAGCACCGATAAATAACAAAATAGAAAATAAATGAGCGGTATTAAATTGCGGTTTTCTGAGATGAACAGTGCCCCGCAAAATAATATTACATCACTTTTTCAAATTACATTGAATGAAAGAAAAGAAAACACTCATCTCACATCCTCCGGCTATTCATCATCGACGATCCAATAAAATTCATATACACAAACCAACATAACATCATCACAGATATGTGCATCCCCGACTAATTGACGTATTGCAACTAGTCGACGTTTCCAAACACATATACACATCACAAAGCTTGTAAAGTAACCGCGACATTAGAATTCCGCACGCAATTAGCAAACTAAACCAATTTTTTGTAAGTCTATGTTACTCACCCCGCTAGTTAACGGGGAGGCGGAATAGGTAAAAATCGAATTTTTCTTTACAAGGTAACATAGATTACCCATGAGGATCTTTGCTAAACACTAACTAACAAACTAACTAGGAGTGTTAACTACTATGTTAGATTATTATACCTCAAGCTTCAAGTCCTTCTTCTCCTTGTTGTGCTTCTCCTTGGAGTGGTGGTGAATGGTGCCTCCTCACCGGCTTCTCTACGTCAAAGATGATCCACCCGAAGGTTTCTATCTTGAGCTCCAACCACTATAATGAAGTAACAAGGGTACTTTGTGTGCTAAACTAAGTATCCTAGAGTGAGTAGAGAAGGATTTTGGTGGCTAAGTCTCAATAACCCATGATTCTCAACTCATGAGACACTAGGGTTTGAGAGAGGAAGGAGAGAACTATGAGAGAGAGTGAGAATGAGAATAATGAAGAGAGCTCTCATTTTAGGAAAGATAAAACTTAGTTTTATTAGGATAATTGTGATGGCTACTTTGATTTGACCATTATCATGTCAAAATTAATGCTAAGCAAAATATCTAGTGCTTAACAAAAATATCTAAGTCAACAATAGTCAACAAAGTCAAATGATTAAACCAATTAGCCATGACACAATTATCTTTAATAAAAATTAGTAAAAAATTTCCTCCATCTCATTATGTTTTTAATCAAGTCGAAGGTCAAAACCCTAATGAGGTGTTTCCTTCTATGCCCCTATCATCCGTATATACATACCCGCATCCGTGTTCTTAGAAACACGAATACAATGAGACTAAACCAACCAAAAATCTAATACTAGGATCCGGCTTAAACCAAAGCCCACTTGTATCAACTGCCCGAACACCAAACATGCAGAAGTGTGCATATATGAACGAACCCTGTCGTAAAACCATACGACCTTTACATCGTTTCGCCCAAAAGTGGAAAACCCTCTGTGTGGGACTCTAAAGACTCGACACTACGCTGGCAGTGGGTTTAACCACAGGCCGCAAGCGGTACTAGCTGTACGTAACGGTCCCCAGGTAGATGTCGATAAGAAGGTCGATGAGGAAAACCCATCCGAACTCCTACTGAGCCTGAATGTGACAATCTTCATACAGTCTGGTCTGTTCATCTAAGAGTATCGCATATCGGGCCTAGTGGGCAGTAAACGTCAGACCCCTTATAGCGGTATAAGTCATGTCGGAGTGTAGTCCAAAACATCCTGAGAAACTACTGGAGAACCTACCAGTAAATCTCGCTTGCCCTGGCCAGGGACTTTGTGTAATGACTCTCCAAACACGGCACGATATCAACCCCCAATGCCGGGAAAGACGAATCCTATCTAACTGCCACTGCCTCCAAGTGCTTCAGGACTGCACCCAACTACTACCTGTTTGCACGACTCAATAGAGCCATGGTAAGGTAGTAATCTAAGAACAATGGGAACACACTCAAGGCGAAGCAGTAGTGTCAAGTCAACGGACTAAGCTGTACTCATGTCATCTGGGAACTACTAACTGACGATATGTATAATACCAACCAACAGTACCCGACGAGTCCTGTCCAGTGTACTCATAACCTAATGAGCACCTGCATACACTACTACAATATGGGGTTGCCCCTACGGACTCAGAAATCCGTAGGGGAAAATATTTCTTGTCCCTACGGGTTTATCCGTAGGGCCAAAGCGTTGTCCCTATGGTGCCTTACATTCTAATTTTTTCTTTGGCCCTACGGAGCCGCAAGCCGGGGACCTACGGTTATGTCCGTAGGGGCATCTACATAGGTTATTAATAAAAAAAAGCACAGAAAAATTATATTCATCGTTCCCAAATTTCTCTCTCACTCCCGCGCCTCTCGTCGCCTGTTCCCGCGCTTCGTCGCCACCGCGCTCGCGAGCCTGCGCCAGCTTCGTCGGTCTTCCTCACACCTTCGTCGACTTCCCGCGCCTCGTCGCCACCTTCGCCGATCGTCGGCGACCACCCATTTCTACCGTCGATCCACCGCGCACACGGTTGTGAGTAAATCTCAAATAATTTTTAATTTTGACGTTGTAGTCTAGGATTCAGGCTAAGTTCGGGTAGGGGTGAAGGCATCGGCGTCGGCGTCGGCATCGATCGGGTTCGGTTAGGGTTAGGGTTAGAGTTAGGGTTAGGTTGTGGGATTCGGTTGGGGCTGGGCCTTGGGCTGGGGCTGGTTGGGGCTGGGGTTGGGACTGGGCTGGGGCTAGGGCTCGGTTGGGCTGGGGCTGGGGCTGGGCTGGGGCTGGGGGTAGGGTTCTGTTAGGGTTAGGGTTAGGTTATGGGGTTTGGTTAGGTTTGGGGTTGGGGTTGGGGTTTGGGCTGGGGTTGGGGCTGGGGTTGAGGCTAGGTTTTGGTTGGGGCTGGGGTTGGGGCTGGGCTGGGGCTAGGGCTAGGGCTCGATTGGGCTGGGGCTAGGGCTGGGCTGGGGCTGGGGGTAGGGTTCGGTTGGGCTGTGAGATGTGAACGGTAGAATGCCCTATTTATCCATTGCAGTAGGTGTAAGCTTGTAGTGTAAATAATCTTTGCTTGTTGATTTAGTTCCATCCCGGCAAAGCTTTAGGCTAATTCGAGGTCGAGTTTGTACTGGTGCATTTATTCTATTACCTTCACTTTTCTGGACGTAACATTCGATGATAAGGTGATAGTTGTTCCAGATTTGGCGTCAGCAGGGACTTTATGATTAATAATGTAATAGTAGAACTTTAAGCAAGCTGTTTGGCATATTTAGAGGGTATTTAAGCTTAAGAAATTGTTTTTCTGTTATTTTTCTTGTGACATGTATGCTATCGAATGTCTGGGCGAACAACCCGTTTGGGAAAATATAATTTGATCTGATTTTGCTTCAAGCTCTTCTTTCTCCTTTAAATTATAATCCATTTTGTTTTGTACTTAGTAATGGCAGAATCTGCTTGTAGTTTATGGAAAACTATGAATCTTTTCGCCCGTTTCTTTCAGCCAGTATATGAAATAGTTGGTGGTTTGTGTTCATGGCCTGAATTCCTCTACATATATTATCATGTATATAATCTTAGTGGTGGATTCATTTATATTCAATCTGCAAATATAGCATCTTTCAAGCATATTATCTTGTTCATCATTCTAATCTTATATTTTATGTGTCTCTGTCCTGTTGATCTTATTGACGGGAAACTATATGTTCATCTCCACTCCCAGATCCTTGATAATTGATTCTTTTGAAGCATCATAATTATGTTTTGCGTTAATGTATTTTCAATGTTGTAAATATGTGATTAGCATTATGGCTTGACTTTAACAGATCTATATTCCTCTGTTTTTCCCTTCCTTTAGAGTTGAACATGATCTTTTAATAGCAAATATACTGCCCTTTAGAATTCAGATATGGACTGATAAGAAGAGATAATTGTTATCATGTTAACGGCCACTTATAAAATTTCTCAAATCTGGATCTCAATGGTTTAAAATCATGTTACACATACAACACGAATGCACAACAAACGCATAATTAGAGAGTGATTCGAGATGTTCAGGTTAAAATCAATATATGATACTCGATGATAATATGAAACCTTCATATTCTCATCGATACTCATATATGAAACTAAAAGCGCCACTTAGTCCCCATTGTAGGGTTCCTAGGCACTCATATGGAGTCTCACAAGTGATCAAACATGCACAAATCAAATTTTACGGGTGCCTACAAACCCTAATACGGATCGTTTACTAGATATCTAGGCAAAGCATGCAAGTAAACGGAAATGTATCTAAAGGAAAGGGGCTACAACCTTTGTAGATCCGGTCCGCCAATTCCTAAGCTCCACGATGATCTCCCTCCGCTGTCCAAATCGAACCCCGAACTCAAGTATCGGCTTCGTCGAAGAAATGGGCGGGCTTGATCGTCGGTTCGATGCCGAAGATGATCTACGTCGAGGCATCACAAAACTCGAGCTCCGCCTTCGCTAAGTCAAGAAACTTGTTAAGACAACACACTCTACTACATGGCAAGTAGTAGAGGATGAAGAAATAGGAAATGGGTAGACTTTAGATTTGGATTTCTCACTTGTTTTGGCTAGTTGCCATTAAAGGTGCAAGCTTTCTTCAACTTGAAGATGAAGAAGAAGATGATAAAGAATTATGATAAGATATGTGAAAATAGAAAATAAACCATTCTTATCATAATGTCAACTATGGTTAGATGTAGAGAACAAACTAAGGTTAAAGTGAATGGTTAAGGTTAAGGAAACAAACAAAATAGTCAACCATTCAAAGCTTCATGAAGCTACAAAGATTATTCAAACTTAGCCACTATTTTATTTCTTTCAATAAAGAATAAATGAATAAATAAATAAGCAAATAAAATGAAACCCTAACCATTCATATAACCATGGTCAATTCTTTACACAAACCCTAGCTTGCATGTATCATCATACATGATACAATCTTGTGCACAAAAGTATATCACATATACAACTTGTGCATACCAAGTGAGAAAATCCATTTAAAGTGAACCAATACTAGTTAATGCAAAGTGATATATCAAATATAAAATTATACATTAAATCATTAAATCAACACTTGATTCCATGATCCGGTTATATCGCATATAACCGGCTAGTATCCAATGTATCGGCTTATCGAATCAATCCTTGATTCGATAACTAGGTTATATCGCATACAACCATTCGACACATTCATCGCGAGAATGAAATACGGTATCATATACACGCATTATTCTCGGTCCCGCACATATCTCATATGCGCTCCTATTTCGGTTCGCTTGAGCCAGGAAACCTCTGTGTAGGACTCTAAAGACTCGTCAATACGCCGGCAGCGGATGATGATCATATCAAACACCTACAAGCCGCAAGCGGTCTGCTAAACATAACGGCCACCCGGGTATTGAGCGATCAGAAGATCGACGAGCAAGCCCGCTCACACTCCTGCGAATCCAACCAGTAACACTTACCGTATAGTCCGGTCTGTTCCTCTGATATGTCGCATATCTCGCCTAGGGGTGGTAAACGTCAGACCCCAATAGCTCGATAAGTCATGCCGACTTGAGGTCCATAACATTCGTGAAACTACTGATAACTCTTACCATTATATCACTGCAACCCTGGCCAGGGATTTCCTGTTATGGCCAGTCGAGCATAGCACAACATCAACCCCCAATACCGGGAGAGACGAATCCCCTCCTATCGCTCATTGCCTCCATGTGAATCGGGACTGTACCCAAAAACCACCTGTTTGCACGACTCAGTAGAGCCGTGGTAGGGTGGAAATCAAAGCACAGTGGGAGACACACAAGACTCTATGACGATCTCGGGTCAACAGACTAAGCTGTACCAGTGTCACCAGAGAACTGCCATCTGATGTGAGGTATAATACCATCTGGGAGTTCTCGGCGAGTCCGTTCAGTGTACCCAGTCTCCACTGAGCACCTGCATACCATCTTCGATGTCAAACACCAATGGATATGGGATCATCCATCGCCCATCGCATGGGTCGAGAAGATATGCGCTAGTCTACTCTGGAATATCGATGCCCCGTCTCGATATTCCCTCGACTGGGAACATTTCAAGGATGTACTCATGGACTACCCAGGCCCCACTAGTATGATCTACATCATAGTCCTGGAAGTCGAGTACACATCCTATGGGCTTTATCAACATGTAATCAGAGAGACAGAAAGTATACATGTTAAGATAAAGTGCAACCAGATAGCGTACTATCATGTCGAGCAAGAAAGTCCTACCTATATATGTCCCAGCATCCACTACAATATACATCCAATGTACAGTAATGGCCTCTAGGGCATACATATAACTAACAATCTCCCACTTGCACTAGGGCCATCTGTAGCAGTGGTTACAGTATCACATACTCAACCATCCCTTAAAAGTCTCTCTTTGGGAAAAGGCCTTCGTGAGTGGATCCGCCGTGTTCTCCTCTGAGTCTACTTTCCTAACCTCGATCAACCTGGAGATCAACTATCTCCATGATCAGGTGATGCTTCCTCAGAATATGTCTGGGTTGCTGATGGGACCAGAGTTCCAGGGCCGAAGCCACACTCCCATTGTCATACAATGGCAGGAACCTAGTTCATCTTATGAACCAATATACACCCAAACTGCCTCTTTGGTAGTATCTTTAATAGCGATGTTACCAGCCTTTATCGTCTAGTTTGCCAAAGTATCGAGCTTGGAACTCTTCCAACATACCGTCCTTTTACTGAGGGTAAAGACAGTGCCTGTGACTGACATTCAGTCGTCTTTATCACCCTGGAACTCTTCCAGTGATTCTCCCCAGGATCGATTGATACCATCTCACTACATCTAGTGAGAATCCTAGCATCCAATTACATCTATCTCATCGATGAAAACTCAGGATTTAGGAGGTATCACTTTGATCCTATTTGGAGAATTCTAGTGATAATAGGAGATTGACCGATCGTAGTATAGGAAACTCTTTTCCTATCAAGAGTATGTTGTCTACGTACAATACGAAGATGACCACCTTACTCTCTACTACCCTTTTGTATATACAAGGTTCGTCTACCATTTTGATGAAGTCAAACACTTTGACTATCACATCAAAACAGACGTTCCAACTCCGCGATGCCTGCTTCATTATGTAAAGCAACTTGCACACGTTTCCGCTGCTCCCACTGTTTACGAAGACCTCTGGCTGTGTTCTTATAGACGTTCTCTTCTAAATCAGTATTTAGAAAAGTAGTCATGGCACCCAACAACCAGATATCGCAGTCATGGTATGTAGCAATGTTAAGTAGGATCCGGATGGACTTAAGCATAGTCACTTGGAAAAGGTTTCATCATTATCCATGCCTGGTTGATGACTAAAACCTTTAATAAGCATAGCTTTGAAAGTCTCAACTTTTCCATCTACACCAAGTAATCTTCTCAAGATATACTTGCTCCTGATGGGGATTTAACCCTTCAGATATCGCAACCAAAGTCCATACTTTGTTGGTGTATATGGATTCCATCTCAGATGGTTAAGCATCCAGCCATTCTTACAGTGTCCCTACTCTTGATGGCCTGCTCGAATCTAGTTAGGTCATCATCTCATGATGCAATCCTCGCTCCCACTGTCATCGAGAAACCGAGGTATCTCTCAGATGGGTGAGGAACCCTAGTAGATTGGCGGAGAGGCTGAGGTTCGTAGGGAACTATTGAATTCTTTGGTTCTGTCAAATCATTAGCAGCTGGAACCTTTCCAGTTCTACAGAACTGACCTTGCCTCGATCTTGCCCGGATTTTGCTTTTGACATAGGCCGGACAATCCCAAATCTTAACTCGCTTAAGAGATGGGTTCTTCCCATACCATATCTTATATGGAGTGGTAGGCAGTGATTTGATTCAAACCTAATTCAATAGGTATGCAGCTTCTCAAGTGCATAACCCCAAAAGGAAATAGGTAACTCAGTAATACTCATCATAGAGCACACCATATCTAATATTGTGCAATTGCTCCGTCCTGATACACCGTTGTGCTGTGGTGTATTCAGAGGAGTAACACTGAGAGAGAATCTCATTCTCCTTTAGAATAGTCCAGGAATTCTATGCACAAGTATTCTCCTCCCTGATCTCATCATAGGACATAATACTTATACCCGTATTTTGGTTCTCTACTTCTAACTTATATTCTGTGAATATCTCAAAAGGCTCGGACTTATGTTTCAACAGGAACATATGACTGAATCTTGAGAGATTATCAGAGAATATAATGAAGTATGAATAACCAGTCCTGGCATGTGTAGACAGGAGACTTTATATCATAATGTATCAGTCCCAAGAGTTTACTAACTCTTTCTCTGTTTCCAGTAAACGGAACTATGGTCATCTAATCTTTGTGACATGACTGGCAAGTTTCATAAGATGTAAATTCAAACTGATTTAAATATGCATCTAAAATGTAACTTCAGCCAGTCGGGTCGCATTGATGTGACCTCGTCTACAATGCCTCAAGAAGGATTCGTTCATTTCTGAACTCTTCTTCTTGTGTGTGTTCTGTATACTAGGAATTGTAGTTTGATTTAGAACTTCAATGCTCTTAGATAACGTGCCTGAACCGATCAACTTTTGATATAGGAAATGTTCAAAACATTATCCAACAATACAAAATTATATCCTTCTTTACTAATAAAGAGACTGATATGATTTTGTATATCAGGTTCGGTATCTAATAGCATTTGTTCAGAATCAATGTACTGGTAATACAGGGTGACAGTGACCAACAGACTTGGCTACAACACTTGCCCCGGTTTCTGTCTCATGAAACTTATCACCCGTTCTCAGTTTTTCTACCTTTTTGTAGCCCTATATAACAGATTACATATCTGGGATCCTGATCCGGTATCATATACCCAGGATGCAGAGGATACTGAGAAACAGTTCTTTGTAACGAACACACCCGAAGGAGATGCATCATATGCACTTTCTTCGTTTGGGCGGCATAGGAATTCTGGTATTCCCCTATTTCCTGCTCTGTCTTATAACAATTATAATTTGGAGCGGGACCAACGTTCCCCAACTCAGTATAACAAGCGGGTCCGGTCAATTCATCCATATTATTATCTTGATTAAGGCGTGATATGGTCGCTACCAGGAGAGAGAGAGAAGAAAACACTCAGCGTGCGCTCTTGCAAGATCAGACTGGTTATATAATTTATCTAATCAGGATGGCTCCCACTGTTGTTATCAAATCTTCCTTCAAACCCTAAAAGGAAAGACTAGCCGGGATTAATTACACTCTACAAGTTCGCCAATCTTTCAGCCAGGCCAGTGTCGGTACTTTGAGGGAGGTTCCCCGTGCTTTCGCATGGACCTAATTACTGTAAACCTCGTTTTCCCAGAGGCGTAACCCCGTTGACACCTTTCTAGACACCTACTTGATCGGCTAATTGCAAAGTGCAAAACTCTCCCAGGAGTAACAATTACTCGCAGTGGGTATCGGGATCCAACTATCACATAGAAGGTATGCAATCTCATTGCAAATTTCAACACTTGAAACTCCCGATAATGGTTTTTACCCCTAGCACCTATGACATTGGCTAAGGTCAACAAATCATAGGTACTAGTCAAGTTCTACCCGTCATTTCGTGATTAATTAGACCCACCCACATGACCCTTGGCTAAGGTCAACAAAACCACATGACTGTCCTAACTAATCGCATCATATGCTGTGTAGGAAGACATCACTTAGCTACCGTACACTGTGCCTTGACTATGGTCAACAAACACAGCACGAATACTAAGTACTCTACTTCCTAAAATGACGGAGGGTTGCGAATGGTTTTTGTGAAAACCTTTAACGCTTTGAACTTGATCTCGTTGCGGAATCAAATGGTTTTAAATGGAATGTTTTTGAAGCTTTTCTAGTTTTGCTAAAGGGGTCACTCCCGGTGAAGGGATCGTCGGCCCTTTCCTCGTCGAATGAGGTGCGGGATATATCATATATATCACTGTGCTAAGCGAAAACTATAGAAGCGATCAAAGACAAACCGAGTGTGTAGCAACTGCCAGTTATTGCTAAAGGAGTCACTCCCGGTGAAGGGATCTCGGTCCTTTCCTCATCGAATAAGGTGCAGGATGTTCTATAATGAACACCGCGATGCAAAGCAAGAACTGTAGCTACCTGTTTTTATTTTGAAATTCGATTCCACAACATCAATTAGGTTTATTTTCTTTCATTAATCACATTAATGAATATCCCATCATTTAAGTCCACCTAACCATTACAGATAAATATAACGTACGCTTATGCCATCCGCATTCGCCTCGATGTCCCGTCTGCACCGTTAGGTTAGGTAACTAACGCCAGAGCGAGGCAGGGCTAGCGCGGGTGTAAAACATAAGCAACGTCTATATAATATATCATATATACTATATATAATACCTGTCACAGAACATCATATGATCACATCACAGATAAATCACAGCAGAAGAAACATATGAAATATTGGATATACTGGGACGTCCGTGTTTTCAATACGAGCCAGTATAAAACACGGATTCCACGGTCGTGATGAATAGCCAATCCCACACCCCAAGACCCCTACGAGAGCGGTAAGCAAACCTACCAATTCTAGGGTTAGGAGACCCGGACTCGACTCCTCGAGTTGGTCTCCCACTGGACCCCAGAACCCGGTTACTTGTGCTCCCCTCCTTGGGTCTATCTTAGTGCAGAAAAGTAAATAATATACAACGGGTGACGACTTTCGCAATCTGGAAGTGCCCCAATAAAAGAATATTACATACAAGTTTTTACATGAATGAAAAATGAAAAACACTCATCTCACATAAAAACCCCCCGGCTATTCAAACACGACGATCCAATATAACATATCCAGCAACACATAACATCTCATGTCATCAACGTAAGTAAATATGCGCATCCCAATTGTCGTTGACATATAGCAACGAAACCGGCGATATCATATATTACACTTACGGTCACAGAAAAGAAAGTGTAAAACTACAACAGTTGGAATCCGCAACCTCCTCAGACATCGCATGCCTGGCCAAATGAAATACTTAGACATCGCATGCCTAACAATTATAAACCCCGCATTTTAGTCTCATTATCGAAAACTCTTTTCAATATCAAGTCGGGCAATTCAACAGGATTCCCGACATTCTGATCGAATGCTCGTCGCAAACTTCAGTAGACGGCCGCACCCCTGACGCCATCGACAAAGTGCACCAAGGCGGAACACCGCTACCGCGAGCACCCGAACGGATGCTTTCGGCGACGGGGTTCTCCTACAGTCACTTGGTCGGGGCTATGGAGTGAGGCTGTCTATCAAGTTTACCCGGCGAGTATCCGCGTACACTACGTGATTGCGACGGACTTTTGATCACATCAAAATTCCATGGCAACCGATCAAGTGAGACTAAACTGCTATGTTTATAATATTCATTCCGTTATCTCATAACTATTTGTGAATTCCAATTATTGTATCAAATTCCGGATAAATAGAAAATGCTAAACTTTTCGATCGAACAATCGAACACCCAAGTTTTCCCGATACAGCTCAACACATGAAATAAGTCTAACAACATTCAGTTCGTGCCTCAGTACCAACGGTCCAGCCGTAGAAGGGTCAAGCCAACGCCTCACATGTGGCACGCCGTACTGCCCCAAACCCGAAGGTTCAAAGGGCAGTTCAAGACGGTCACATAATCGAGTTAAGGTTTGTTGTCTTCTAGAGGGTCCATCGCGTTACTTGCACTACTTAGAACGTCGTTAAACTACGGAAAAATCCAACAATTGGAAATTTCCCGGCAGGGGAAAAAGTGGATATTTATATCCGGTCGAACTTTTTAACATATTCTAAAATTACCCGGAAAGCCACACCGACAAAATTAGACAGTCCGATCGAATATGCAGAGTTCCCAATACAAGCCAGAAAATAAAACTCTGGAATAAATATTAAAATATTCCCAGGAAAACTAACACCAGAAACTAGGAGTTACGGTGCAAACAGTATTGGGTATTGTGACTTTACTGCCGCGGAACCGCCGCAGAAGCCATGCTTCTGCCGCGGTTCCGCCGCACTCTGATCGAATCATGGACACGTATTGCACAGTAATTCGTAGGATTCCCTGCTGATTTTTCTGGATATTTTTAATTTCGAAAAATCCACATTTTACAGAAAAGTCCAGAGAGCAATTTTCAAGTCGGGTTTTGGGTCGATCGGACTTCTGATTCCGTCGGGACTTCGCCTAAGGCTCTAGCTAGGCTCTGATACCACTGTAGGGTTCCTAGGCACTCATATGGAGTCTCACAAGTGATCAAACATGCACAAATCAAATTTTACGGGTGCCTACAAACCCTAATACGGATCGTTTACTAGATATCTAGGCAAAGCATGCAAGTAAACGGAAATGTATCTAAAGGAAAGGGGCTACAACCTTTGTAGATCCGGTCCGCCAATTCCTAAGCTCCATGATGATCTCCCTCCGCTGTCCAAATCGAACCCCGAACTCAAGTATCGGCTTCGTCGAAGAAATGGGCGGGCTTGATCGTCGGTTCGATGCCGAAGATGATCTACGTCGAGGCATCACAAAACTCGAGCTCCGCCTTCGCCAAGTCAAGAAACTTGTGAAGACAACACACTCTACTACATGGCAAGTAGTAGAGGATGAAGAAATAGGAAATGGGTAGACTTTAGATTTGGATTTCTCACTTGTTTTGGCTAGTTGCCATTAAAGGTGCAAGCTTTCTTCAACTTGAAGATGAAGAAGAAGATGATAAAGAATTATGATAAGATATGTGAAAATAGAAAATAAACCATTCTTATCATAATGTCAACTATGGTTAGATGTAGAGAACAAACTAAGGTTAAAGTGAATGGTTAAGGTTAAGGAAACAAACAAAATAGTCAACCATTCAAAGCTTCATGAAGCTTCAAAGATTATCCAAACTTAGCCACTATTTTATTTCTTTCAATAAAGAATAAATGAATAAATAAATAAGCAAATAAAATGAAACCCTAACCATTCATATAACCATGGTCAATTCTTTACAGAAACCCTAGCTTGTATGTATCATCATACATGATACAATCTTGTGCACAAAAGTATATCACATATACAACTTGTGCATACCAAGTGAGAAAATCCATTTAAAGTGAACCAATACTAGTTAATGCAAAGTGATATATCAAATATAAAATTATACATTAAATCATTAAATCAACACTAGATTCAATGATCCGGTTATATCGCATATAACCGGCTAGTATCCAATGTATCGGCTTATCGAATCAATCCTTGATTCGATAACTAGGTTATATCGCATACAACCATTCGACACATTCATCGCGAGAATGAAATACGGTATCATATACACGCATTATTCTCGGTCCCGCACATATCTCATATGCGCTCCTATTTCGTTTCGCTTGAGCCAGGAAACCTCTGTGTAGGACTCTAAAGACTCGTCAATACGCCGGCAGCGGATGATGATCATATCAAACACCCACAAGCCGCAAGCGGTCTGCTAAACGTAACGGCCACCCGGGTATTGAGCGATCAGAAGATCGACGAGCAAGCCCGCTCACACTCCTGCGAATCCAACCAGTAACACTTACCGTATAGTTCGGTCTGTTCGTCTGATATGTCGCATATCTCGCCTAGGGGTGGTAAACGTCAGACCCCAATAGCTCGATAAGTCATGCCGACTTGAGGTCCATAACATTCGTGAAACTACTGATAACTCTTACCAGTATATCACTGCAACCCTGGCCAGGGATTTCCTGTTATGGCCAGTCGAGCATAGCACAACATCAACCCCCAATACCGGGAGAGACGAATTCCCTCCTATCGCTCATTGCCTCCATGTGAATCGGGACTGTACCCAAAAACCACCTGTTTGCACGACTCAGTAGAGCCGTGGTAGGGTGGAAATCAAAGCACAGTGGGAGACACACAAGACTCTATGACGATCTCGGGTCAACAGACTAAGCTGTACCAGTGTCACCAGAGAACTGCCATCTGACGTGAGGTATAATACCATCTGGGAGTTCTCGGCGAGTCCGTTCAGTGTACCCAGTCTCCACTGAGCACCCGCATACCATCTTCGATGTCAAACACCAATGGATATGGGATCATCCATCGCCCATCGCATGGGTCGAGAAGATATGCGCTAGTCTACTCTGGAATATCGATGCCCCGTCTCGATATTCCCTCGACTAGGAACATTTCAAGGATGTACTCATGGACTACCCAGGCCCCACTAGTATGATCTACATCATAGTCCTGGAAGTCGAGTACACATCCTATGGGCTTTATCAACATGTAATCAGAGAGACAGAAAATATACATGTTAAGATAAAGTGCAACCAGATAGCATACTATCATGTCGAGCAAGAAAGTCCTACCTATATATGTCCCAGCATCCATTACAATATACATCCAATGTACAGTAATGGCCTCTAGGGCATACATATAACTAACACCCGTCTATCGGTTAACATACGTGCGATGTTCGTCATGACATAGAACTATACGAAGGTTGTTAAATATCGGACGGTATAGCTCGATAATAACAACCGTCGTATAGTCTACGCGATGAGAAAATTCAATCGTATGGTAACCCATAGATTTGTCCCGTGTGGACAAGTTAAGAATGTATAAAGCAAACGCCTTCATCCACTTGTGTTTTCATCCGTTTCGAGATATTTCGTCGATACCTTTCCGCTGGTTCTCCGTGTACAAAGATAGATTAGATGTTCATTTCAATGTTGTTTCACAGTTTTGAAATGATTATCTATTCTATTACAGTGTACTCGGAGAACATCGGGAAGGTGCTGCCGAAATTTACTCAAAACGGTGGAAAGCACAAGTGATGGGTGTTCACTCTATACATTCTTAATGGGATAGAAGCCTACCCCCGACAGCCAGAACACACACATACAGCAAAAATACACAACAAACGCATAATTAGAGAGCGATTCGAGATGTTCAGGTTAAAACCAATATATGATACTCGATGATAATATGAAACCTTCATATTCTCATCGATACTCATATATGAAACTAAAAGCGCCACTTAGTCCCCGTCTATCAGTTAACATACGTGCGATGTTCGTCGTGACATAGAACTATACGAAAGTTGTTAAATATCGGACGGTATAGCTCGATACTAACAACCGTCGTATAGTCTACACGACGAGAAAATTCAATCGTATGGTAACCCATAGATTTGTCCCGTGTGGACAAGTTAAGAATGTATAAAGCGAACGCCTTCATTCACTTGTGTTTTCATCCGTTTCGAGATATTTCGTCGGGACCTTTCCGCTGGTTCTCCGTGTACAAAGATAGATTAGATGTTCATTTCAACGTTGTTTCACAGCTTTGAAATGATTATCTATTCTATTATAGTCTACTCGGAGAACAGCGGGGAGGTGCTGCCGAAATTTACTCGAAACGGTCGAAAGCACAAGTGATGGGTATTCGCTCTATACATTCTTAATGGGATAGAAGCCTACCCCCGACAGCCGGAACACACACATACAACAAGAATACATAACAAACGCATAATTAGATAGAGATTCGAGATGTTCAGGTTAAAACCAATATATGATACTCGATGATAATATGAAACCTTCATATTCTCATCGATACTCATATATGAAACTAAAAGCGCCACTTAGTCCCCGTCTATCGGTTAACATACGTGCAATGTTCGTCGTGACATAGAACTATACGAAGGTTGTTAAATATCGGACGGTATAGCTCGATACTAACAACCGTCATATAGTCTACGCGACGAGAAAATTCAATCGTATGGTAGCCCATAGATTTGTCCCGTGTGGACAAGTTAAGAATGTATAAAGCAAACGCCTTCATTCACTTGTGTTTTCATCCGTTTCGAGATATTTCGTCGGTACCTTTCCGCTGGTTCTCCGTGTACAAAGATAGATTAGATGTTCATTTCAATGTTGTTTCATAGCTTTGAAATGATTATCTATTCTATTACAGTGTACTCGAAGAACAGCGGGAAGGTGCTACCGAAATTTACTCGATACGGTTGAAAGCACAAGTGATGGGTGTTCGCTCTATACATTCTTAATGGGATAGAAGCCTACCCCCGACAGCCAGTATACAAACATACAACAAGAATACACAACAAACGCATAATTAGAGAGTGATTCGAGTTGTTCAGGTTAAAACCAATATATGATACTCGATGATAATATGAAACCTTCATATTCCCATCAATACTCATATATGAAACTAAAAGCGCCACTTAGTCCCCGTCTATCGGTTAACATACGTGCGATAATTTATTCATTTCAACGACAAACGCACACACAAAGCATATACACGGATTTTCTCCTTTGTCAGTAACTATCCCGTTCTTATATTTCTCAATATAGTCACCATAACCTACAATTTATATGTTATACAGTCTAACATGGCCCATAAGTATATCAGAGTTAAGGACTGGATGTATGCGGATTGGCAACAACGTATGCAACCTAAGTTTGTCGCAGAAGTTGCTGCTTTTATTGAATTTGCACGTGCACATAATAAGATCATAATAGATAAGATTCTCTGTCCGTGCGATAGATGTGGCAATAAGTACTGGCAGAAGGTAGAATTGGCAGAGCTTCATATTGTAAAATATAGCTTTACTAGATTTTATACAACTTTGAAATATCACGGGGAAGGAGAAGAATGCAGTACTGCGGCAGAAGAAGAATGAGAACAGGATAATGCGGCAGGAGAAGAAGAAGAATTCGGTAATGCGGCAGAAGGAGAAGACAGTAATTTATTTCCATCAGAAAAAATGGAGGATATGGTAGAGGCTGCCCTAGGTGAATCTATTCGTACCGAAGATGACATTCCTTCCAGTCAAGAACCGCGTGCAGATAAATATGAAATTTCATGAATGATGCTAGGAAACCAATTTATGAGAATGCGAAGTATTCCAGCCTCTCATGGTTCGTCCAACTTTTCCAGATTAAGTGCCTAAATGGATGGAGCAACAAGTCATTCACAATGATTCTTTCGTTCTTGAAAGATTCTATGCCTCCGGGAAATAACGTGCCCGACAGCTGGTACGGAGCCCAGAAGATGATGTCTGATTTGGGTCTAAAGTGCGAGAAGATTCAAGCATGTCCTAAAAATTGCGTGTTGTACCGGAAAGAGAATTCGGATTTGAAAGAGTGTCCAACATGCGGAGAGGCCAGGTATAAGCCGAAAGATTCTAAGAATCCCGATATACCTATCAAGATAGCACGATACTTTGCCATAACACAGAGGCTACAGAGGCTATTCAGGTGGAAGAAAACAGCCGAGGCAATGATTTGGCATCACCGTGCTCCTCCAAGTGAAGATGGAAAAATGTGCCATCCAAGAGATTCACCGGCATGGAAGGATTTCGATAGGAGGCACGCAATATTCAGTAGCGATCCTCGCAATGTCCGGCTCGGACTGGCTACTGACGGCTTCTGCCCATTCAACTATATGGCTGGAAGTCACAGCACATGGCCCGTTGTAATGATAATTTATAATCTGTCGCCTTGGTTGGCTATGGACCAATCATAATTTATGATGCCTCTTCTTATCGACGAACCAAACTCACCGGGGAACAATATTGACGTCTATCTCCGACCTCTGATCGAGGAGTTGAAATCTTTGTTCATTGATGGTGTAGAGACATATGATGCAAACACAAATACAACCTTCATACTGCGTGCGGCTCTAATGTGGATAATTAATGACTTTCCTGCGTATGGAATGCTATTAGGTTGGTCCGTACATGGTCACAAAGCATGTCCTCATTGCCATGAACACACAACATCGAAATTCTTGAATTTTAGCAGGAAGGTTTGTTATTGCGGCCATCGACGTTTCCGGCCTCCAGACCACCCCTATAGGTTAGACACGGTTCACATTGATGGTCATCAAGAGCTTCTTGGACCTCCATCCCCATTGTCCGGGGAGAACGTGACTGCTAAATGGGATGGTTACAATAATGTGACCTTCGGGATGGATCCGACGAAACAGGTCAAACCACCATTTTGGAACAAGTTAAGCATTTTCTTCGAGCTTCTGTACTGGTCTACAAATTCAATGCGTCATTGTCTGGACGTCATGCATATAGAGAAGGGAGTATCAGAGTACATACTTAACTTGCTTCTTTGTAAAGACGGGAAATCGAAAGATAACCTGAATGCTCGGATGGATCTACAAGAGTGGGGAATAAGATGTGAATTGCACCCTAGACCGGTAGCGGGTAAACCGGGCAAGTTTGTACTTCCCAATGCCGCTTATCATATGTCACAACCGGAGAAGAAAAGATTCCTGCAGGTGTTGCATGATTTGAAAGTTCCTACAGGTTTTTCAGGATCATTCAGTAAGAAAATAAAAATTGTGAAGGGCAAGATCGATGAGCTGAAAAGTCATGATCACCATGTTATCATGGAGCATCTTCTTCCATTAGCCCTCAGGACTTCTCTCCCCGAATCGGTTGGTCTAGTAATCAACGACTTATGTTGTTTTTTCAGGGAGTTGTGTGCTAAAACACAGGAGGTTGTGACGCTGGATAAACTAGAAAATTTTATTGCGTTGATATTTTGCAAGTTTGAGCGTATTTTCCCACCGTCATTCTTCGATATCATAATACACTTGACGGTTCATCTTGCAACTGAGGCGAAGTTAGCCGGACCGGTACAATATCGATGGATGTATCCCGTCGAGAGGTAAGTGTAATTTTTCGTTTCGCGCAATTTATAAATTTATTGTTGTCCTGTATGCTCGTATTTATTTATTCAACATATTTTCATTAGGTACCTCTACACTCTTAAGAAGTATATACGCAATAAAAATCGACCAGAGGGTTCTATCATGCAAGGTTATCTTCTTGATGAAGCAACCACATTTTGTTCCAGCTATCTGGACGAGAACATTGAGACAAGGCTTAACCGGCCATGAAGAATTCAAGATGGGCCATATGGTAAAGCCGAGTATAAGAGGGTAGACACTATGTTTATCAACAAGATATACCGGTTTATCTTGCTTAATTGCGCATTTCTTGAACAAATTAGAGAGTAAGTTTTTTTGGATTAATTGTTATATCTGTGTTTGTGTGTGTATGAAATGATATAATATTAATGTCACCATTATTTGTCGAAAACAGAATTCATTTTAATGAGGTACGTGAGGGGCATCCTGATTGGAATGAAGAACAATTGGAAAAATATCATCAAGATAATTTTTGTGATTAGGTCACAGATCATGTAAGTTATTCGAATAACATTTTATTGCTAGGAGTTTTAATCTAAACTTGTATCGTTATGTATTTGTCATAAAATTTGTTTTGTTAGATCCACGATCCGAACTTGTCTGCATCATTTGAAAGTGATTCAAGATGTTTAGCTCAATTTCCTAGTACGGAGTTTGCATATTACAAAGGATTTGGTGTCCTTGGATACAAATTCGAAGTTAAGGACATAGAAACATCTAGAACCACTCAGAATAGTGGGATTGCGACGGTAGGATCGAACGGTGTGATTTATTATGTGTACTTAAATTGTATACTGGGCATCCACTATCCCGGACGATCAGAACCCTTTTATATATTCCAGTGTACTTGGTACGATACGCGAACCGATAAGGACAAGTAGAGAAGCAATCTTGGGACTTGGAAAGATGAATATGGATTGACCAGTGTGAACACACTTCGATTTTACGGTCAGGAAGATCCGTTTATCTTTCCGAACCAAGCGTTCCAAGTATACTACTCATAGTGTTTGAAGCATCCGGGATGGAGTGTTGTATGCCGATGGAAACCCACAGATGTCTACGATGTCCCAGAATACGAGGACAGGGATGAGGACGAAGAAGAGAGAAGGCTTAAAGTGCTCCGACCGTCTGTTTCGAAGGACGGGTTGTCTTCGACCGATCATGAAGTTACGTAGGTTAGAAATGACATCGACGATGAAATCCAAGAAGATATGTATAATGCGCCCACGAAACGAAAAAGGTTATCAGTAATGTTATATTATTACTTCACATTTTACGCACTATACATATATAGTCAATACTTTTAATGATTGCCTAATGCGTCCACGAACCGTTTATCTAGATTTGATGATGATGTCGGGAGCCGCGAGGGGCGGCAGGAGCTCCAGCCGCGGCAGAGGCAAAGGCAGAGCGGTTCTGCCGCCCGGAGAGCTTCGTAGGGAGCTTCAGAGAGCCGGTCTTGCACCCAGATCGGAGACCCCTTTGGATGCCTCCTTCCGTGTGGATTTTGCCACACCTCCGGGTATACTGCACGCATATCCATTTTGAATGTAATATTACAGATATTCATGCCTGTTTATGTCAAAATTACTTATATTGTCAATGTTTGATTGTCTAGTTGTTGATGATGCGTCCACGTCTGGGACAGAGGCCACTCCCGCTCCTCCAGGTATGTTTATATATCATATAGTTCATGTATATTGATTTAGAATGCTATATCATAAATATACACACATTCCTTTTGCTCTTACTCAGCAATTTTTATTATTGTCTAGCTGTAGGTGGTGACACCACCGCACCTGCGGGTATGTTTATATATCCTATAGTGCATGCATATTGATTTAGAACGTTATATTATTGATCTACACATTCTTTTTGCAATTACTTATATAATCTATTTTTAATTGTCTAATTATAGGTGGTGCATCCACATCTTCCGCAGGGGCCACTCCTGCCGCTTCCATACCATCCGCATCGTCTGCAGGTTAGTATGAATAAATATAAAATATTTATTCATTTTACATATGCTCTATAGAATAAATATGAACTTCATGGAAATTTAGCGTCAATGTTTATTTTCTAGTTGGAGGGGATGCGTCCGCATCCGGGACCCCGGTTGTTCCTCACCGGAGGAGCTATCGTCCCGCTCGTGCTGCTGCCCGGGCCCTAGCTCGTGCGATAGTCACCGGAGGTATATATCACACTTCAATTTTCGTTTAAGCTTGATTTCTTAATACAACTTTGTCTTAATATTGATTGTTTTGATATTTCGTGCAGACGCAGGGCCTCCCCATCCCCAGAGGGGGACTCGAGGCCTGAATCAGTCCCATTGGCTGAGGCCTGACAGAGCTAAGGGGAGGCAGCATTTCCCCTCTTTTTTACCCTTGACTATCGCTATACCGGTCCTCATGCCGAGAGGTTCGGCTGGTATATGGGGGACGAGAGCCGGCTCATGAAGAACTATCCACTTTACGTTGAGTGGGGCGAGCAGCACCGGCGCTCATTCGCCCTCTTCTTTAATCAGGCTCGGGTACGTATTAATATATATTTTCATTTGATTTATCCAATATATTTATTATTAACACTTGCAATCTAATAACAATGTATTTTTTGTATTTTCAGTCGGATTACGATTTTCAGCCTGTACCCGACCCTGATCACCCTGGCAGGGTGCTCGACCTTCATGCTCTGTACAATGGCCTGATAAAGAACATGCAGACCAAGGTCCGATACAACAGGAATGAGCTGATGGCCAACTGCTACTCCCTGTGGATGGCGACCCCCGAGGCAGAGAGAGCGGCCCTCCTATCTACTCCGGCGTTTGCGAGAGTCGACGTAGAGGCATGGCCTCTATTGTGCGAATATTTCGACTCCCAACGCAAACATGTATGTGTTTTAAATATAATTCATTGTTTAGGATATAATTTATTTTTTTGTGTTCCTTAATTAGAAAACTAAATGTTAATGCATTGTGCAGAAACATGCCGCTCAGAATACAAAGAACAGGAAATCGGCGAAGAGGGGTCGCCCCACTTACACAGGTGGCTCGAGGAATATTACTCGAGCCATGGAGTTATCGGTAAATTACAATAGACCGACCTTTGTGATATTCTGCAATATTAAGAGTTATTTTCTAATATTTCTAATATTAAGAGTTATTTTCTAATATTGCAGACAGCTCAGACCGTGGCGCAAGGTGGTACACCGAGCGTGCTGTCAGTATATCTTGCCGTCCACGGCACCTCGACAGATCCCGCCACGGGCGAGCTTCGATATCCCGACGTCACTACCCAGGAGTATTGCGTAAGTGTTAATATTTATTCTACCCATATTTGAAATTTTAGTTTTGGAAGGTTCAAGTTTAAATTTTATACTTATACTTTACTGCTTAATGTGGGTGTAGGAGCGGGTGGTTGAGCAGGCCGAGGACTCGGGGATCGATTTTACCGGACAAAGCGATCCGAGGCAGCTGAACCCAGTTCTGGAAGCCACACACGGAGGGAACCACGGAAGATGGGAGAGAGGCCGGGGACTGGGCCCTAGCAGGGCCCATATGAGGTTGGACTCCACCCCGGCGGTTACTTCCTCCGTCTCCAGTGAGCGACGTGTCCAGCAGGAACTAGAGAGCTTGAGGGCCATAGTTCAGGAGTTGAAGGAGATGCTGGTATGTATACTACTTTATAGTAAAATATCATGTCATATTATAGATATCAACATATCCATAATTAGTACGTAGCTTGAGATTATTTGGTTTTAGACTTAGATTTGATTAATCATACATACATATGTAATTAAAATAAACAACGGTTTTCCAAACTAGATATCCAAATGGGATTTCGAAATAACTTGATAATGATACGAATTCAAATAATACACAGTTCTTACACGCTTCTTACACACGTTAGGTCCAGACGCGACAGGGTACATGGTATGCATCTCCTTCGGCTACGGCTCCGCAAGCCACTACATCGGCTGCGGTTCCGCAGACAGCTCCTATAGCTCCACCGCCCGCTCAGACTCCCGCAGCCGCGGCTCCGCAAGCGACTCCCTCGACGGCGGCTGCGCAGATCACATCGCCAGCTCCACAGGACGCTCAGACTCCCACTCGCGCCGAATTGCATGGTTTATTGACCGAGGAGCAGGCATGCCTTATTCTATCGTTTATCAGAGGTGGAGCTGGACCGAGCTAGGGTAGCTTTTTTATTCTTATTTTTTGAAACATGTATTTATTTATATCATACATATTGTACTACATTTTGAAACGATATTGATATTGATATTGGTTTATATTTATATCATATTCAGTATTTGGGTTTCTTTTGTATATTATATGCGTGAGATGTGATTATGAATACTGCGATATGTTGTGTGATGATTAATTTTATATTTTATTAATATATATATTATTGTGCACAGGCGAGAAAAAATCAGGCAGCCCTTTTTTAAAAAAACAGATAATGTGTACCTACGGATTAATCCGTAGGTACACATGTTGCCCCTACGGTTTAAACCGTAGGGGCAAAATATCTGCATTAACTGATATTTCACCCCTGATCTCAGTATCAGGGGGTTGGGCTTGCCCCAACGGATATATCCGTAAGGGCAAAGAAAAGCCCCTACGGATATATCCATAGAGGCAAAATATCAGGATTTCTAATATTTTGCCCCTACGGATATGTACCTTCGCATGTATCCGTAGAGGATAGTACTTGGCCCTACGGATACCTCCGTAGGTACAGTTAATATATTTAAAAAGACCGTAAATAAAATAACTTTTTTTCCCTTACGGCCAACTCCGTAGGTGAAAATGGACCTACACAGAACTCCGTAGGGGCAAGTTTTTGCCCGTAGGGGCAAGTTCAAGGCTTCAACTTGCACCTATGGCGTTTGCACCTACAGATTAATTTTTCGCCCCTACGGATATATCCGTAGGGGCAGTGGTTTTCCCCTACGAGTAAATCCGTAGGAGCAACCTTTATTTGTAGTAGTGATACTATCTCAAGTACGACGTACAAATGGCTGTGGGACAGACCATCTCCCCTGCTAGGATGAGAAGCATACACACTAGTCTACTCTGGAGTATCGATGCCCTGTCTTGATAATCTTACGACTAGGGACATGTATAAGGATGTGCTTGTAGACTACCCTGCAGGGTTACCTAGCACTGCAGCAAGGTTTCGGGTGGCATCTCATGCCGAATTAAAATTTTGCCGTTCTAGCTAACCCTAACCCTAGAATCGTATACTAGAAATCGACGGAAATGTAAACGCAAACACTTTGCAAGTAAAGTGAGCTAGGAATACAACCTTTGTAGACCGGTCCTTCACTTCAATAGCTCCATGTAGTAGTCCCTTCACTGCGATCGTGAACTCCAGACTCTAGAGAGGCTCCTATGAAGAAAAGAACATGCTTGCTTCAAAGTCTTCGAGGCCGAAGATGATCTACGTCGAGGAGACACTAACCCAAGCTATCTCTTCACTAATCATGGAATTACTGAAGCAAACACCCTATACTAAATGGCAAGTAGTAGAGGATGATGAAGTAGGAATTTTGCCCACTTTAGATTTCATTTTCTCATATTTTTTCTCATATCTCCATTGAAGCTAGAAAGCTTTGAGAAAGAAGAAGAAGAAGAATAAACTCATCATATGAATTAATCCAAATGAATTATTGCAACCATGGGTGAGTTAAGCCCTCATGCCTAACTCATGTAGAGAATAAACCAAAGGCTAAGCTTAAGGGTTGGGTTAACAAATATCCTAAGGAATGACAAAAGAGTGGACTTTGTCAATGTTCTACAAGCTTCTTCTGTCACGACCCAAAATTGGGCACATGACCGGCACTTAAACTACGTAACGTCAACATGCGTAAGGCAATTAAGTAAGCCGAAAAATCCAGCAATTTAAACCATTACAAGAAAGAAAGATAGATCACTTTTGAAAATCTCGATGCAAAACTTTAAACTTAAGTTTGTTTTTCATAAAAAATTCGGCAGCACCCCCTTTGTAAAAGCTAGCCCCGAAACGGGTACAAACATAAGAAAAAGTAAAACATCCCCAAACGGGAGCAAATCTCGCTCAACGGTGGAAACAACCACCACAACAGATATACGACGCTGTAGCGAAGAAATGAGATAATCCAAATATATAAAAAGGGCCGGCTCACACGAGCCCGACAACCAGAGTCAAAAGAATATACAACATCGATCGTCACAACTCGTCTCTAAGTCAATACATAAAGGTGGTAGATGGAGAGTACTAGATACAAGAAATATACAATGTACATCATAGGATAACCGCAACCCACCTATAGCAAACGGCTTCACAGCCAACCGTAGCGATATCCGCAAAAGTAGAGATAATAAGGCGCCCCTGCCGCGACCACTCTGATGATCAGACCTGAAAAACCCTGCGGCACAATAGGGGTGTGTTGCCAACTCGTGAATACTAAATAACATCATACAGTAATCGCAAGTATGTACTAACAGCGATAATCTATCACATGTAATCTGCTAGCATAAGTATGACAATATGAATATGCAGCAGTCATGAAAGCTAAACTATCAGGTACTACTAATACATGAAGCAAGTGCATATCAAATAAATGCGGAGTATGGGATAAAACATGTCATCCTCACGGAACCCTCATCGTGGCGAACCAGTGTCCATCAAGACAAACTAAATCCCCAAATTCCGTCAAATTAGCCCCCATATCGGCCCTCAGATCGGGCACATCAGCCCCTCACATCGGGCACATCGGCCCCTCATATCGAGCACATCAGCCCTTCATATCGGGCACATCAACCCCTCATATCGCAATGAATAAGAATACATGCACAAATCATTATGATGATATATATTATAGGTATACATATATAACAGCGTCCCATATCACTAATATATATATATATATATATTATATGTGTACATATATAACAGCGTCCCATACCACTGATATATATATACAAGTATATATATCAGCGTCCCATACCACTGATATATACACACAGGAGTAAAACATCCAGAAACATCATATGAAATCCATATATCAATGCGAAATCCATGAAATATAATATATACAACATGAAACAGTAATATGAGCATATATAGGAAAAACCACTATTTAACCGCAACCTGTTATTTAAATATATCATGCGGTTCCTAATTTCTCTGAAACCAAACGCAACATCATATAAAGGTGAACATGTAGCTATAGCCAGGTATGCGTAACCATGTCGGTATAGCAAAATATGTGTATCTACCAATCAGTAATGATGTAATACCCTCCAGGTATATGTGTATATATATCAAACTAGGCATGTGTATATACATGTCAATAATGGTACAATACCCTCCAGGTATATGTGTAGCTAGCATGCAGTCATGGCAAGGCATATGTATAAGCATGTAGGTATACAGGTATGCTATATGTCATATGCACAATGGAATATGAATCAATGTCTCCATGTCCGTAACCATACAATATCACGTATGTATAGTTGTTGTGCGTGTCATGGCAATTATTGACGGTGTGAGTGGCATACAATCAGTGCTCGTATAACATGAGCCGTCAAAAATAGTGCAGTGTCCAAAGGGTACAAGTCCAAGCACAACAAGTAATAATATGCAATGAAGTTTTATGCACAATCTCTATATGTGCAATATAACATGCGACTAATATCATATCATATCTAGCCTAGACGCATAACGCCATGCGGGCGAATTCCCCATAGATGTTAAATCTACTCACCGACAGTCGCAGGCTAGGTAAATCCAAGTACCTACTTCCCTTTCTTCGCAGCGTCCGAAGTCCCCGCCTTCGATCCTATTAACACAAAACGTAGCCAGTGCAAAAATCTCAGAAATCAATCAATATCACGTACACACTACATTTGACCATCGCACCAACTCCAATCCAACTCATAAGTATTCGTCTAACGGCTAACGTGTGTGGCGACACACTAAAACTAACCCAAGTGTAGCAACTACACAAGATCACGAACCGTGTCGGATAACGTAACACACATACTCAAAACACTACATTATGCACAAGTGATCCCAGATTTTGCATACTGTCAATACTCAAAAATCAAACAATACCAAACACCCCTAAACCACTGCAGACAGCTACCTTCTAAAAACCAAACCCCAATTCCCTAAGAAATCCGAGGTCGCCGGATTTGGCCTTCTTGTCGCCGGCCGAGACCGAGTCCCTTGGGTTCGTGCTCAAGGTGTAGTCTCAGGGTCACTAGTACAACACTACCACACTGCTAGATTTTTCATTAAAATTCCCAGGTCATAGTAGATCACAGAGACTCCATTATGACACTAAAAATACGATATTTACACGAAACGATACCTCAAGTGTTTTAAACAGCAACCAACATGCTATGCAACATTAAAACACCTATTTAACAGTTTAGAGATCATTACCTAGCCACACTTGCTCAAAAATCCCAGCTTTCCGAGCTTCAAGGTAATCTAGTGGCTAATCAAGACATTTGAAGTGTTTTCCATGGATTTTTGTGAAGTTTTACAAGGATTTGTGAAGAGGGAAGTGAGAGTTCATTTTGTGAGTTGAGAGATTAACAATAATGAGAATAAGAGAATAACTGAGAGAGTGGGGGATAAAAATAGTGAGGGGTGAGTGTAGGGTGAGTCAAAGGCTTACACTCACTCTCTCCCTCACCTCATTAATGCACACATTAATGACTCATTACTCATAAGCCACCTCTCTCAATCCAAACAAGATATTTCACACACACAAAAGATCTAGAAATGGTTAAGGCAAAGATTAATTTGGGCAGGGTTTAGCTTAAGATGTTATGGTTGCTAAACAAGGTTAACACTAATATACCCTCATATTCACATGCACATGCGTGTGCAAGCTACAACAAAAAAATATAAAAATATTAATTAATTGTTATAAAATGTGATGAACCCGATTTGGTAAACTTTTCCTTCAAAACCAGTATTAATGCACAATTAACACTAATCGCATTCCAAGGTGTTACAATCTCCCCCTTTAAAGAAAATTCGTTCCCAAAATAAAATTTCTTACAAGCATACCATCAAAGAGATGAGGGAATTTCTTCCGCATCTCGCTCTCGGCCTCCCAAGTGATCTCCTCACTAGTCGGGCTATGCCAAAGAACCTTCACAGATTGCAAGACCTTTGACCGAAGTTTCTTCACCTGCCGATCCAATATAACTACTGGCTGCTCGGTGAACGAAAGATCGCGCTCAAGCTGAACGGTCTCATGCTGAATCATATGAGAAGGGTCATGAAGGTATCTACAAAGCATCGACACATGGAACATGGGGTGAACATCCGGAAAACTGGGCGGAAGCGCCAAACAGTAAGCAACGGTACCAACTCGCTCAAGGATTTCAAAAGGACCTACAAATTGGGGACTAAGCTTCCCCTTTCTCCCAAATCTCATAACGCCCTTCATCATAGAAATCCGCAGGTATACATGATCTCCCACTGCAAACTCAAGTCTGCGATGACGACGATCGGCATAAGACTTTTGTCTGCACTGGGCTGCTCTCATCCTGTCCTGAATCAGCTGGATCATCTCCGTAGTCTTCTAACTAGCTGGGGTCCCAAAACCCTACTCTCACGGAGTTCGGTCCAACAGAGCGGCGATCGACACTTCCTACCAAACAAAGCCTTGAAAGGGGCCATCTGAATAGTCTCCTGAAAGCTGTTGTTGTAGGAGAACTCAATCAATGGCAAGTGACGATTCCAACTGTTACCAAAATCAAGAACACAGGCACGAAGCATATCCTCCAGAGTCCGTATAGTCCGCTCTGACTGTCCGTCGGTCTGCGGGTGGAAAGCGGTGCTAAAACTCAACCGGGTACCTAAAGCTTCCTGAAGCTTCTGCCAAAGACGACTAGTAAACTGGGTGCCCCTGTCGGATACAATGCATGTGGGAACACCATACAAATGCACAATCTCATCTATATACAACTGAGCATACTGAGCATAACCGAAAGTGGTCTTCAGTGGAAGGAAGTGAGCCGCTTTTGTCAACCGGTCTATAATCACCCAAATGGAGTCATATCAACCGGTCTATAATCACCCAAATGGAGTCATACCCCCGACTGGTCCTGGGTAGACCCACAACAAAGTCCATGGAAATCTGCTCCCTATTCCACTCAGGAACGGGTAAAGGCTGCAACTCTCCATCCGGTCTCTAATGCTCAGCCTTGACTTGCTGACAAGTCAGGCACCTTGAAACGATGTCTGAAATATCGTGCTTCATCCCTTCCCACCAGTAAAAGTCTCTCAAGTCACAGTACATCTTGGTGGAACCTGGATGAATGCTAAAGGCTGACTGTTGTGCCTGCTCTAGGATCTCGCGTCTCAACCTATCAATATCTGGTACACACAAGCGAGTCCCGCAATGTAGCACACCCTGGTCATCAATCATGAACTCCGAAACTGTTCCCTGTCGAACAAGCTCAAGAATTTCAACCAAATGGGCATCACTGGGCTGCGCCTCACGGATACGATCTAGAAGAAACGGACGGGCACGGACATAAGCAAGATGTCCCCCAGTGGAAATGAACTCAAACATTACTCTTCCATCGCACAAGGTCCGCCAATCAGTAGAAGACTGCCTCTAAACTGCGCTCAACTGGGACAAACTACCCTCGGGCCTACGACTCAAAGTGTCAGCTACTACATTCGCCTTGCCCGGGTGATAAAGGATCTCACAATCATAATCGTTCACAAGTTCCATCCACCGGCGTTGTCTCATATTCAGATCCTGCTGCTAGAAGATGTACTTCAAGCTCTTGTGGTCCGTAAAAATCTGACACGACTCCCCATACAAGTAGTGTCTCTGATTGTTTCGTTTTTACCGTGTTGTATTTAAATAGAGTTTTGAAATTACCACAATCAAAACGGTGTCGCAAGTAGCAAGCCGTGATGAGTACGGGTCGTCCGCAGGGAGATGGTATTTGTACGCTTGTTTTAACGAGTTAACAACGTGTTTTGATTTTTCGGTTAAACTAAATGTCGTAACAAGGATATGTATAATAAAAAGACTTGTTAAGGGTAGTAATAGGTTAGATTTTATGATGGTGATGTTTGCCGATACCTTATGGCCCCAACTTTAGTAATGACACTAAAGCAATAGGTAACAACGCAGATTAGGAAACTTGAAATATGGTATTTGCGGCATTTCGCTAAATCCGTCTTCCTTGTTCCTTGTCCTTCCGTTGTTATCTCTTGATTTTAGCCTTCGGCAAACCACTAGCAATCCGATCACGATTAAATCATCGCTATCGTGGTAGGATAGGATGCCTAGCGTAGTGAAATTGCAAGTGATTTGCACGGAGTTTCAATTGCAAAGTTTATGGTTTTTAAAGTTTTAGCAAAGAACATCTTCAAATACAATCTAACCATATTCTACCTTTAACAAGTAAATAGATTACTCACACATATTCACAAAGTAAAAATAAAGAAAAGAGACAAGACGAAGAAACATAATGAATGATGTAAAAAAAAAGATAAAGAGAGAACCGATGAATCCAAGTGCGAATATCTCCAAGTGTTCTAAAGCTCGGTGCGATGTGAAATCCAATACCAAACTTTAAGGTTGCAAGCTCACTTAAGAGGTTGCAAGATCAAAGTAAAGCAAGAATTTCACAAATTTAAATATGTAAAATAGAACATGACATGGTAATAAAATGAGACTTTTTATTGAATTGCAAACAAGTTACAAGTGATCTTGAAGTCAAGAACCTTATCCTTAAGCTTGCAAGTTCAAATAAGAAGTTGCGAGATCAAGACAAAAGGGGCAAGAGCTCAAGAATTCAAAAAGAAATAACAAACAAATTACAAGAGTTCTAACACAAAACTAAACAAAAAGTATGTCCCTCCCATTTGGCCTCTGGTCTGTATTTATAGGCTTCAAAGAAAATAAAACAAACAATAAACATGAGCTGACGTGGCATCAAGGGAGGAACCACAGAAGACTGGAGCGCGTTGGAGACAGGGAGGCCGGCGACCTCGGTTTTGGTGAGCATGTGCTCGGCCAAAATTCGAGCCCCTAGGCTCGAACTTGGTGTGTTGACTTGTATGCTCTCCAATATCATTCTAGTGTTTTTTGATTTATCTATAAAGGCCTTGGATGTGTAAGTCCATGTTGCGACCCCCGGTTCTTACGGGGAGGCGGATACGGTATAAAAACAAATTATTAGCGCAAGGGGCAACATGGACTAAGCAAAGTCGGGATCTTTGACTAAACTAAAACTAGCATACTTAGCTAAAGAGAGTTAGCTACTCGGATGGAGATGGTTATACCTAAACTTGAACTCCTTCGTCTCCGAGCTCCGATGGTGGTCCGATGGCTCCTTCTCGTCGTCTCCGTACGCTGAAGATAGATCCACCTGAAAGCTCCAACCTTTAGCTCCTTCTTCGTTCTTTGAAGAAACTAGTTCACTTGGTTTGCTAAACCTAGTGAACTAGAATGAGTAGAGAAGATTTAGAATGGGATTTTATCTATGGTTCTTGATTCTCAACTCATGAGACAAGAGAACCATAGATCAAGAGAGGGAGCAAGAGGTTGAGGGTGAGAGCAAGAGGAGAGCTCAAGAACAAGAGAGAGAATGAGCAAGAAAGAATGAGACTCTCTTTTTTCTCTCACCCTCTCATAATCCAATGTAATCATAACTCATCATATCAATAAAAGTCTTATGTGATGGTTGAAGCAACCATAACCTTATCATGTCATGCACTCATTTTACTCAAATGAGCAAGCAAGTAAAAGTCTTTGGCATGAAATGATAACCATGGTTATCATGATGGTCAACTAGTCAAGCCTAGTCAACCGGTCAACAAAGTCAACAAGTCAACAAAAGTCAACAAGTCAACAAAGTCAACAAAAGTCAACAACCAAGTCACCATAATACTTAATTAATATAATAGTTAATCACATATCATATTCTCATTAGGGTTGAGCAAAAAGTCAAATAGTCAACGGTCAACTGTCAACAACCCTAATGAGAATCCGCTGTCTGTGCCTCCCTGTCAACTGTGCATACACACCCGCATCCGCGTTCCGAGGAACACGAATGCAAACTGGATAAATCCAATCCCATAAGGTACACTAGGATCTGGCTTAAACCAAAGCCCGCTAGTGTAAACTGTCCGGACACTGTACGTGCAGAAGTGCACGGATGTGACCGAACCCTGTCGCAAAACCATGCGACCTGTCGCAATACCATGCGACCTCTACTCTTTTGCCTAAAGGAGAAAAGCTTTCTGTGTGGGACTCTAAAGACTCGACACTACGCTGGCAGTGGGTTTAACCACAGACCGCAAGCGGCACTAGCTGTGCGTAACGGTCCCCAGGTAATGCCGACAAGAAGACCGACGAGGCGAAACCCATCTGAACTCCTACTGAGCCTGAGTGTGACATTCTCCGTACAGTCCAGTCTGTTCGTCTGATACATCGCATGGCGGGCCTAGGGGGCGGTAAACGTCAGTCCCCCAATAGCGGTACAAGTCGTGCCGGAGCGAAGCCCAAAACACCCTGAGATAACACTGGAAACCTACCAGTATATCTCGTTTGACCTGGCCAGGGACTACTCGTGTAATGGCTCTCCTAGACACAGCGCGATGTCAACCCCCAATACCGGGAGAGACGAATCCTGTTTAACCGTCACTGCCTCCAAGTGCTTCGGGACTGCACCCAACCACTACCTGTTTGCACGACTCCTTTGAGCCGTGGTAGGGTAGTGATCAAAGTACAGTGGGAACACACTCGAGGCGGAGTGACAGTGTCAAGTCAGCGGACTAAGCTGTACTCATGTCACCTGGGAACTGATAACTGACGATAGGTATAATACCAACTAGTCAGTTCCCGACGAGTCCTGTCCAGTGTACCCGTAACCTAACGAGCACCCGCATACTATCTCAAGTACGACGTACTGACGGCTGTGGGACAGACCGTCTCCCACACTGGGATGAGAAGCGCATGCGCTGGTCTACTCCGGAGTATCGATGCCCTGTCTCGATAGTCCTGCGACCAGGGACCTGCATAAGGATGTGCTTGTAGATTACCCAGCCCCACTAGTGTGATGGCCATCACATCGCTGGTAATCAAGCAAAGATCCTAAGGGCTCTACTAATGTGTATAGGCGATATACAAAAATAAACACATGTACACATTGAAGTAGAAACAAACCAAGTAGCATACTACTATTTTGAGCAAGATTGTATATACAAGGTGAATATCCCAAGCATCCATTAAGTAATATACAAACTAGTATGATACAGTAATGGCCTCTAGGGCATATACACTAACAATCTCCCACTTGCACTAAAGCCATGTACTGGCGTATCGAAGACCTATCATCTCGATCAGCCGCTCGAACTGAGTCTGGGGCAGGGCCTTGGTGAATGGATCAGCAGTGTTATCTTCTGAAGCGACTCTCCGAACCTCGATCTCCTGGCGATCTACGATCTCCCTGATCAGGTGATACCGCCTCAAGATGTGCCTGGATTTCTGATGGGACCTTGGTTCCTTCGCTAAAGCTATAGCCCCGTTGTTGTCGCAATACAGAGGTATTGGATCAACAATGGACGGAACCACCTGAAGTTCTTTCAAGAACTTCCTCATCCAGACAGCTTCTTTTGCGGCATCAGATGCAGCGATGTATTCCGCTTCCATCGTCGAGTCTGCAACGGTTTCTTGTTTGGAACTCTTCCAACACACCGCCCCTCCATTGAGGGTAAAGACAAAACCCGACATGGACTTGGAATCATCCTTGTCACTCTGGAAGCTGGAGTCAGCAAAGGCCTCGATCTGGAGGTCTTTTCCGCCATACACCAAGAACATCTCCTTAGTCCTTCTCAGGTACTTGAGAATGTTCTTTACCGCTATCCAGTGTTTCTCCCCAGGGTTTGACTGATACCGGCTTACCACACTTAGTGCATAAGCTACATCTGGTCTGGTACACAACATCGCATACATTATAGAGCCTACCGCAGAGGCGTAGGGTATAATAGACATGCGATCCCTCTCCAAATCAGTCTTGGGAGACATCTCTTTAGAGAGGGTGATCCCGTGACAAGCCGGTAGGTTACCGCGCTTGGAATCTTCCATACTGAATCTCTTCAGTATGGTGTCGATGTACCTGGACTGCGAAAGTCCTAATATCCTCTTGGATCTGTCACAGTAGATCCGGATACCCAGAATGTACGAGGCATCACCCAGGTCTTTCATGGAGAACCTGTGTGACAAGAACCCCTTGACAGATTGTAGCATAGGAATGTCATTTCCTATTAAGAGAATGTCATCCACGTATAAAACAAGGAATACTACAGTTCTCGCTACAAATCTACTATAGATACATGGTTCATCTGGATTTTTGATAAAGCCAAATTCTTTGACTGTCTCATCAAAGCAGATGTTCCAACTCCGCGATGCCTGCTTTAGTCCATAAATGGACTTAAGCAACTTGCACACCTTTCCGCTGCTCCCACTCTGAATGAAGCCCTCTGGCTGGTCCATATAGACACACTCCTCTAAATTTCCATTTAGAAAAGCTGTCTTTACGTCCATTTGCCAGATCTCATAGTCGTGGAAGGCAGCAATGGCAAGAAGGATCCGAATGGATTTCAGCATGGCTACTAGAGAAAAGGTTTCGTCATAGTCCAAGCCAGGTCTTTGACGGAAACCCTTTGCTACCAGCCTAGCTTTATAGGTCTCAACCTGTCCATCTACACCAATCTTCCTTTTGAAGATCCACTTGCATCCTACGGGTTTTACCCCGTCTGGAGCAATGTCCAACGTCCATACCTTGTTGGTGTACATGGACTCCATTTCGGTCCTCATTGCATCCAGCCATTTCACTGAGTCAACGCTCTGAACGGCCTGCTGGAAGCTAGTAGGCTCATCATAATCTATGATGCAATCATCTCTATCCCCGTCTATGAGAAAACCGTAGTATCTCTCGGGCGGATGAGTCTGCCTACTACTCCTGCGGAGCGGCGTAGGAATGTCCTGTTCTGTTGAACCCTCTGGTTCCGCTAAGCTTTCAGTAACAGTCTGTGGTTCTGGAACTTCTTCCAGTTCTATTGTGTTCCCACTTATCTGGGTTTCCAAAAACTCAGTTTCCAAGAAGCGGGCATGCTGAGAAACAAAGACCTTTTGTTCCTCAGCTGAATAGAAAAGATACCCCCTGGAGTTCCTTGGGTATCCCACAAACTTACACTGTACTGAACGTGCCTCAAGCTTGTCCGCATGCTGCTTTTTTACAAAAGCTGGACATCCCCATACCTTAAGATACTTAAGACAGGGTTTCTTCCCAGTCCACATCTCATATGGGGTGGTAGGCACAGTCTTGGTGGGAGCCTTGTTCAAGAGATACGCAGCTGCTTCTAGTGCATATCCCCAGAATGATCGCGGTAACTCAGCGTTACTCATCATGGACCGAACCATATCCAATAGGGTTCGGTTCCGTCTCTCCGATACACCATTATGTTGCGGAGTGTATGGAGGAGTAAGCTGAGAGAGAATACCATTCTCTTTTAAGTAATTCAGGAATTCGGCACTTAAGTATTCTCCACCTCGATCCGATCTTAGAATCTTAATACTTTTGCCGGTCTGTTTCTCTACTTCATTCTTATACTCCTGGAATTTTCCAAAGGCCTCGGACTTATGTTTCATTAAGAAGACATAGCCGTACCTTGAGAAGTCATCCGTAAAAGTAATGAAGTAAGAATGTCCGCTTCGGGCATATGTAGACATTGGACCGCATACATCACTGTGTACGAGTCCCAAGAGCTCGCTCGCTCTTACTCCTTGTCCAGTAAACGGAGTCTTTGTCATCTTTCCTTTGAGACAAGATTGACAAGCGGCATACGATTGATATTCGAACGCATTCAAATATCCTTCTGTATGTAACTTAGTCAACCTTCTCTCATTGATGTGACCCAATCTACAATGCCATAAGAAAGTCTGATTCATTTCCGGAGACTTTCTTTTGTGTGTATTCTGGACGTTGAAAATCTGTGGTTGGTTTAACACGTATATACCATTACTCAATGTACCTGACCCAATCAAAACTTGATTAAGGTGAATGTTTACAACATTACTTACAAACGCAAATTCATAACCTTCTTTAGAAACTAAAGATACAGAAATGATATTACAAGTTGCGTTGGGTACAAAAAAGCAATTACGCAAAACCAAAACATGTCCATCTGACATTCCCAGGTGATAGTCCCCCACGGCTTTAGCATCCATGCTAGCTCCGTTCGCAACTCTGAGGGTCATGTCACCTGCTTTCAAAACACTACGGTTTCTCAACGCCTGCAAAGGATTACAGATATGAGATCCTGATCCGGGATCCAATACCCAGGAAGTAGAGTTTATTGAAAGACAGTTTTCAATAACATACACACCTGAAGCTGAGCTGCAACCTGCTTCAATTCCTGTGTTCTGGCCTTCCAGGCCCTGCAATCATTCTTCCAGTGTCCTTTCTTATGACAATAGAAGCATTCTTCCTTATCCACAAGCTTCCACGCTATCTTTGTTGCTTTTGCTTTTCCCTTCGTATCCACTTTACTAACACCGCCCCTTGGTTTGGCGGGGGCCTTCTTCTTCTTTCCCTTGGCTTTCGCCTTGGACCTAGAAGAAGATGATCCCCCTACAAACAAAGTGGATGTTTCCCTACCTTTCTGTAGGGTGCCCTCTGCGCTCCTCAGCATGTTGAGGAGCTCTGATAGTTCAACCTCTTTTTCTTGTAGGTTGAAGTTCAGTATAAACTGGGCGTAAGTGGAAGGAAGGGAGTGGAGAACTATATCCGTATATAGCTCACTCTCCAATGTGATCCCTAGGTCAGCGAGCTCCTCAATGTAGCCGATCATCTTTAGCACGTGCTCGGCTACTGATGATCCGACGGCCATTCTTGTCGAAAATAACTTTTTCGACGCTTCGTATCTTGCGATACGTGATTGCTCTCCATACAGTTCTTTTGTATGGAGCAATATGGATTCCATGTCCATATTCTCATGCCTCCTCTGATGTTCGTTGTCCATCGAGGCAAGCAGGAGGCACTTGGCCTTCGCGCTATCAATCTCCCAAGTCTTGCGGATTTCCTTATCCGCGACACTGGAAGTTGGACCAGGGACAGGGGGAGCTTTGGTGGTAAGAAGATACCCCAGCTTGTCATAAGTGATTGCTATCTTGATATTCCTGAGCCAATCTTTGTAGTTTGGCCCTGTCAGTTTGTTTTTATCTAGGAGTAACTTAAGTCCAGTCATGTCGATTTGGTCGCTGCAATTAGGAGAGAGAAGAAGAAACACTCAGCATGATGCTCTTGCAAGTTTAGAGTGGTTTTTAATTTGTCTAAACAGGATGGCTCCCACTGTTTCTCGAATCCCTCCTCAAACCATAAAGGAAGAATTAGTCAGGATCAATCCCACCGTACAATACTTGCTTAACCGTTCAGCCAGGCCGGTGTCGGTACTTCGAGGGAGGTTTTCCAACGCTTTCGCGAAGTTCCTTAATTAAAGAACCTCTTTTCCCTGGGGGCGTAGCCCCGCTAACACCTTTCTAGGCACCTACTAGGTTTATAGCATTGATCGTTAAGTGAGAAATTTCCCGAGGAGTAACATATACTCACAGTAGGATCGGGATCCAAATATCATCGCGTGACGAAACTGAAGGAATCCTACCAGAATCATCACACTCCAAATGGTATGCAAATCTAGCAAGTTTGAGTACTTATGAAACTCCCGATGTGGATTTTTGCCCCATGCTCTTATGACCTTGACAAAGGTCAACAAATCATAAGTCACATGTCAAGTTCTGCCCGTCATTATCCAGGTTAATTTGAATCCACCCGTATATACCCTTGACGAAGGTCAACAAGGTAATGCGAATGTCCCAAACCAACGCATCTATCTATGCTACATATGAATACCCAATAGCTACCAATCACTATGCCTTGACGAAGGTCAACAAACACAGCTTGAATACTATTGAATATTCATACGAAACGACGGAGGGCTACGAATGGTTTTGGCAAAACCGTGAACGTAGTGAACTTGATTTGGTCGATGGAACGAGATAGCTTTTAAAAGGAGTGGCTCAAGCTCCGCATTTAAAAGTTGGTTTTGAAAAGAACCGAGTGGTTTTTCGAAAGTGTTCCAACGACTTTAACTTGGTTTATTATCTTGCATTAGTTCTTTTAATGCGTGATATTCTTGCATTAGTTCTTTTAATGCGTCCCATCATTTAATCCTACCATTGCAGAAAACAACCAAAATATGACGTACGCTTATGCCATTCGCATTCTCCACGGGGCCCCGTCATTACCCGTTAGGTTACTTAACTAACGACAGAGCGGGGGCTGGGCTAGCGCGTCTGTAAAATATAAGCAACGCCTAAATAATATCATATATAGATATACTGTAATGATAAACATTTCAGATCACAGATAAATACATTGGATATACTAGGAATCTGTAATTCGTACGAGCCTGTAACGAAAGACAGATTACACGGTCGCGGTGAATAGCCAAAACCCCACCCAAGACCCCTACGGGTGCGGCAAACTACCCGCCAAGTACCCGAAGCGTAGTAACCTCCCTCATCTCCATGAGTAGGCCACTCGACACTTCGGCATACCCGGTAGTTTGTGCACCCCCTCCATGGGTCTATCCTAGGAGCAAAAATAGTAAAAAGAAATTATACAATGACGGCTACAACCCCGACCCGGTTGTGCGGCCATACAAATAATTATTACATCAATTTACAAATTTACATGAATTGCAAGAAAAGAAAACTCTCGTCTCACAACCCCCGGCTATTCACCCGCGACAATCCAACATATTTATATACACATTCCAGCATCAAACACAGATCATGTATAACCCCGACCAATCGACTTATAGCGATTAGCCAACGTTCAATACATGCAAACATCACATATATAACCATCATAGTCAAAGTGCAGTGAAGTTCGGAAAAAATACGGAATTATAGGACCCCAAAAGGAAATTTCTTTTCTGGAAAATCTGGGCACATATAATATATTTCAAAAATCCCAAAACCAGCACAGACACACACTGCACGAAAAACGATGCAGAGAAGACGACAAACTGCGGCGCTTCCGTGGCACATGCCTACCTCGTGCGGCGGAAGCGCGGCGGTTTGAACGAATTAAGGCAACGTTTTTCTTGGGTGTTCACACAAAACCCTGAGCCGAATTTAGGTATATAAATTTTTTCATTTTGAGCCAAAAAAAATTCAACAGAAACTCAGGTTTTGTAAAAGTTTGGTTTTTGGATTTTTCCGGTTCCGAACTTCGTTACACTTCAGTACCAAGCTAGTTTAAGTTTAGTTAAGCTCTGATACCACTGTAAGTCCACGTTGCGACCCCCGGTTCTTACGGGGAGGCGGAAACGGTATAAAAACAAATTATTAGCGCAAGGGGCAACATGGACTGAGCAAAGTCGGGATCTTTGACTAAACTAAAACTAGCATACTTAGCTAAAGAGAGTTAGCTACTCGGATGGAGATGGTTATACCTAAACTTGAACTCCTTCGTCTCCGAGCTCCGATGGTAGTCCGATGGCTCCTTCTCGTCGTCTCCGTACGCTGAAGATAGATCCACCTGAAAGCTCCAACCTTTAGCTCCTTCTTCGTTCTTTGAAGAAACTAGTTCACTTGGTTTGCTAAACCTAGTGAACTAGAATGAGTAGAGAAGATTTAGAATGGGATTTTATCTATGGTTCTTGATTCTCAACTCATGAGACAAGAGAACCATAGATCAAGAGAGGGAGCAAGAGGTTGAGGGTGAGAGCAAGAGGAGAGCTCAAGAACAAGAGAGAGAATGAGCAAGAAAGAATGAGACTCTCTTTTTTCTCTCACCCTCTCATAATCCAATGTAATCATAACTCATCATATCAATAAAAGTCTTATGTGATGGTTGAAGCAACCATAACCTTATCATGTCATGCACTCATTTTACTCAAATGAGCAAGCAAGTAAAAGTCTTTGGCATGAAATGATAACCATGGTTATCATGATGGTCAACTAGTCAAGCCTAGTCAACCGGTCAACAAAGTCAACAAGTCAACAAAAGTCAACAAGTCAACAAAGTCAACAAAAGTCAACAACCAAGTCACCATAATACTTAATTAATATAATAGTTAATCACATATCATATTCTCATTAGGGTTGAGCAAAAAGTCAAATAGTCAACGGTCAACTGTCAACAACCCTAATGAGAATCCGCTGTCTGTGCCTCCCTGTCAACTGTGCATACACACCCGCATCCGCGTTCCGAGGAACACGAATGCAAACTGGATAAATCCAATCCCATAAGGTACACTAGGATCTGGCTTAAACCAAAGCCCGCTAGTGTAAACTGTCCGGACACTGTACGTGCAGAAGTGCACGGATGTGACCGAACCCTGTCGCAAAACCATGCGACCTGTCGCAATACCATGCGACCTCTACTCTTTTGCCTAAAGGCGAAAAGCTTTCTGTGTGGGACTCTAAAGACTCGACACTACGCTGGCAGTGGGTTTAACCACAGACCGCAAGCGGCACTAGCTGTGCGTAACGGTCCCCAGGTAATGCCGACAAGAAGACCGACGAGGCGAAACCCATCTGAACTCCTACTGAGCCTGAGTGTGACATTCTCCGTACAGTCCGGTCTGTTCGTCTGATACATCGCATGGCGGGCCTAGGGGGCGGTAAACGTCAGTCCCCCAATAGCGGTACAAGTCATGCCGGAGCGAAGCCCAAAACATCCTGAGATAACACTGGAAACCTACCAGTATATCTCGTTTGCCCTGGCCAGGGACTACTCGTGTAATGGCTCTCCTAGACACAGCGCGATGTCAACCCCCAATACCGGGAGAGACGAATCCTGTCTAACCGTCACTGCCTCCAAGTGCTTCGGGACTGCACCCAACCACTACCTGTTTGCACGACTCCTTTGAGCCGTGGTAGGGTAGTGATCAAAGTACAGTGGGAACACACTCGAGGCGGAATGACAGTGTCAAGTCAGCGGACTAAGCTGTACTCATGTCACCTGGGAACTGATAACTGACGATAGGTATAATACCAACTAGTCAGTTCCCGACGAGTCCTGTCCAGTGTACCCGTAACCTAACGAGCACCCGCATACTATCTCAAGTACGACGTACTGACGGCTGTGGGACAGACCGTCTCCCACACTGGGATGAGAAGCGCATGCGCTGGTCTACTCCGGAGTATCGATGCCCTGTCTCGATAGTCCTACGACTAGGGACCTGCATAAGGATGTGCTTGTAGATTACCCAGCTCCACTAGTGTGACGGCCATCACATCGCTGGTAATCAAGCAAAGATCCTAAGGGCTCTACTAATGTGTATAGGCGATATACAAAAATAAACACATGTACACATTGAAGTAGAAACAAACCAAGTAGCATACTACTATTTTGAGCAAGATTGTATATACAAGGTGAATATCCCAAGCATCCATTAAGTAATATACAAACTAGTATGATACAGTAATGGCCTCTAGGGCATATACACTAACAGGATGCACTCAGATATTTTGGAGGGAACTTGTAGCTTCAAATCACATCAACTCTTTTTGCATTAAATGCACATCACACTCATGCCAACTTGCACCAAGTCATCATGCCATGGGCAGCCCTCTTCACTAGGTTCATGAACCAACAAGCTAGTTGTATCACTTGTATGTGTTGGACCATTTGGTAAAAAAGTGTGTACACATGAATGTTGCAAAAAGAAACTTATGAAGTATTGGTCGGTTTGCGTTTCTGTTTGCAGTGTCGGCTCATAAATGATAGATCCATGATTTTAAGCATATTTTCAGTATTTTATCACGGATACCTGTAATGTGTAATACTGAGCAGACACTGGTTAATAGTACCGATATATACAAAAAATGGATAATGAATGAGCGGCATTAAAATGCAATATTCTGGTATGAACAAATACCCCTAAACTTATCTGTTGCTCGTCCTGAGCAAAACAAAAAGAAAAGAGTCCTGACCTTACTTTCGCAGGGAACGCGATTGCACTGAGCTTGTGCAACAAGCCGTTAAACCTCCAGGTGTCCCTAGTAGGAGGAGTGTTGTCTCCTGAGGGTTTTCAACGGATTTCACCCACAAAATCCCGTCAAGCTATTTTTGCGAAATAACTATGATTCTAACCCTAAGGTTTTGTTTTAAAGCTAGTAATTCTATTATCCTAATTCTAGAGCTATCGAACCTTTATTTTTCACACCTCGCTTTTTATTTAACTTAAGAATCTATATGTCTTTACGTGCAGTGCAAATAGTGTCGTTAAGTTTCAAAAGGGTAGATTAAAGTCGTCATGTCACAAAATAAAGCCCAGATAAAATTTAAAAAGGATCACTCAAGTTTTATAAAGAGTTAAGTACATCTCAAGTTTCGTTTTCCAGTTAGGTTTCAAATTCAGAATTTCTATCTTCCTTAATAGGAAACTAGGTCTTATTTTTCACTCCACCTTTTTCTTGTTTTCGTTTCATACACACCACTGTGAACGTGCAAAAGTCTTCATCATAGGATAAAACCTTCATATCTCCGTTAAAAATATTTTTTATAAAAATCCTGTCTTTTGTCAAGATTATTCTCACACAAAGAACCGTTAGGAATTTTAACTCGGAGAGAACACTTGCTTGACTTTGTTTTAATTTGGACTTTCTAGGCTTCTTAGCGAGTTTTGGGACAATGCACCCAAACCAATTGGTTTTAGGGCATTAGGTGTAGAGACACCCTAGCGGACTTAATTACTCGAGTTATCTAGGCCCTAAAACAAAAGACCGATTTTAGCGTGAAAATCATGAATATTTAATGCGAACGGAGATATAACCGGTAGTTCAATTATTTTTTGGATAAAAGACATGTTTAGTGGGTTAGGTGTGTAATCACTCCAATCAACTTCTAGATGGGTTATTCTTCAGAATTAGTTCCAATTAAGGCATCAACAACATCCCTTCATATCCGCTTCACTTCATAAACTATTCTTGATATTACTTATTTTAGAACAAACCTATTTGATCCTCAGAAAATAGTTTATCAATTAAAAAGTTTTCAGACATAATACACTTGTCATCTAATTTTCAAAACTCACGACACATGTAGTGTGATGTAAAGACGTATATTAGATATAGTTAACATAAAAGGAGGGTTATCTTTCAAGTTTTCAAAATCTAAAAATAAGATTTAGTTGTTCCTATCTTATCAAACAAAACCGTCGAAATATTGAATCTTAGTCCTCCCGCTAGCTAACTTGACGACAAAGTTTTTATGTTTTTAGAAAATTTTCTGATTTTTATGGGTTTTAGTACGCAGATGCAAAATATACATATGAATGTGAAGGTTAGAAATGCGTAATGAGCGTACCCCCAAACTTAAACTGGACAGTGCCCCCACTGTCATTGTACATCAAAATTATTGAAGGGTCAAAATCCTCGGTTATATATACATTTTTTTTAAATGAGATGAGCATCACCAGACAATATTGCTCGTCAAAAATGGATATGCACCGGACAAGAATATCCATGTATTACACAAAAATAGTATATACATACCGCTAAACTTATTTGAAACAGTGTCCACTGTTTTTGGCTGGACAACCGAAGTTTGGTGGTAGACAGAGGAAGATTATGCAGGGTAAACCGGCTCCTGCAAGACAAGGAGCTCCTCTGATGGTTCAGCGCTAAGGTACGGTTTCAGTCTATGTCCGTTTACTTTGAAAAACGTACCGTTCTTTGGATTCTCCAAATCCATAGCGCCCTGCGGGTATACAGTCCGCACAAAAAATGGTCATTTCCAGCGAGATCTTAGCTTACCGGGATAGAAATGTAATCGAGTGTCGTAAAGAAGTACCTGTTGACCAGGTATGAAAGTTTTGCGCGTAAGGTGTTTATCGTGAAACACCTTCGCTCGGTTCTTTACAGTAACCGTGTTGTTGTAAGCTTCATCCCGAAGCTCGTTCAATTCGTTCAGCGGCAGCTTCCGATGGCTTCCCGCATCTTCAAGAGATAGATTTAGCTCCTTTATGGCCCAAAATGCGTGATTCTCGATTTCCACTGGAAGGTGACAAGCTTTTCCGTAAACAAGCCGATAAGGAGACATGCCAAGATCGGTCTTATAAGTAGTTCGTAATGCCCAAAGGGCATCAGTGAGTTTTAAAAACCAATCCTTACGGTTCTTGGAAACCGGCTTCTCCAAAATCTGTTTGATTTGCCGATTAGACACTTCGGCTTGCCCACACGTTTGGGGGTGGTAGGGCGTTGATAGCTTATGATTAATGGAATATTTCCGCATCAAGACCTCGAAAGTCCTATTACAGAAATGTGTTCCATTATCACTAATGATCGCGCGGGGGTGTCCAAACCGGGAAAAGATGTTTTCCATAAGGATTCTAACGACAACCTTGTTGTCGTTAGTCCGGCTGGGCACAGCCTCGACCCACTTAGAGACATAATCAACAGCGAGAAGAATATACAAGTTCCCAAAAGAGCTGGAAAACAGCCCCATAAAATCAATCCCCCAAACGTCGAAAATCTCCACAACCAAGATTGGTTGGAGCGGCATCTCGTTTCTCCTAGATATCCGGCCCAAGTGTTGGCACCGGGAGCAAATCTTGTAGTAATCATGAGCGTCTTTAAAGAGTTGTGGCCAGTAGAAGCCATACTGCAAGATCTTCTCAGCTGTCTTTCTGGGGCCAAAATGCCCGCCACATGCTTGATCGTGGCAAAAAGACAGTACACTCTTGAACTCATTATCAGGCACAAACCGACGAATAATCTGGTCAGGACAGTACTTGAATAGATAAGGTTCGTCCCAGTAAAAGTGTTTTACTTGGGACAAGAATCGAAGTCTGTCCTGACTTGACCATTCGATTGGTAGTAATCCTGTTGCCAAATAGTTCACAATATCGGCGAACCAAGGTTCGTACGATACTGTCAAGAGTTGTTCATCCGAAAAAACGTCGTTGATTGGAAGTTGTAGCGTCGGCGAAGAAGGGAGTCATGAAAGATGGTCGGCGACTACGTTTTCACATCTTCTTTTGTCCTTGATGACAAGGTCAAACTCTTGAAGTAAGAGGATCCAACGTATCAGCAGGGATTTTGCGTCCTTCTTTGCAAAAGATGTCATAAAGCTGAATGGTCTGTATAGACGATGACTCGAGAGCAGATCAAGTAAGGCCTGAACTTTTCTAAAGCAAACACAAAAGCCAAGAATTCCTTCTCGGTTGTTGTGTAATTCAGTTGGGCATCGTTCAGGGTTCGGCTAGCATAATAGATTACGCACGGCATTTTATCAATGTGTTATCCAAGGACCGCACCGATGGAAAAGTCAGATGCATCGCATATAATCTCAAATGGATACGTCCAGTCAGGAGAAGAAAGTACGGGAGCAGAAGTGAGTGAGCTTTTCAACGATTCGAACGCTGTCACACAGCTTGAGTTGAAGTCAAATGTGGTGTCCTTGGCCAGCTGAAAAGTCAAGGGTCTAGCAATCTTGCTAAAATACTGATAAACTGTCTATAGAAACCGGCGTGGCCAAGAAAAGCTCGGATGTCTCTGACGCATCTGGGAGGAGGGAGATTGGAAATGACTTCAATCTTCGCTTTATCTACCTCAATGCCATTTTGCGAAATGATATGTCCTAGGACAATACCTTCGCGTACCATGAAGTGGCACTTCTCCCAGTTTAAAGTGAGGTTCTTATCCTTACACTGGGTAAGGACAGCGTCGAGATAGAGCAAACACTCATCAAAGGAATCGCCAAAAATGGAGAAATCATCCATGAAGATCTTCAAGAATTTCTCCACCATGTCTGAGAAGATTCCCATCATACACCGCTGGAAGGTAGCGGGTGCATTGCATAACCCAAATGGCATGAGTCCATATGCAAACGTGCCGAAAGGACAGGTGAATGTGGTCTTGTCCTGGTCTTTTTCGGCTATGGGAATCTGATTATAGCCGGAGTAGCCATCCAGAAAGCAGTAGTACTTGTGTCCAGCCAATCGTTCAAGCATTTGGTCAATGAAACGTAGTGGAAAGTGGTCTTTCTACGTTGCGGCGTTTAGTTTTCTATAATCGATGCATACTCGCCACCCAGTCTGGGTGCGAGTAGGGATTAACTCATTCGCCTCATTGGTTATGACCGTTATGCCCGACTTCTTAGGGACAACGTGAATGGGGTTAACCCACTGGCTATCAGAGATAGAGTAAATGATACCACTATCCAGAAAATTTACTATCTCCTTTTTTATAGCCTCCTTCATGACTGGGTTGAGTCGCCTTTGTGGATCCCTGGCTGGTTTGGCATCATCCATCAGATGAATGTGATGTTCGACGATCAGGGGACTAATCCCCTTGATGTCCGCCATTGACCAGCAAAAAGCTAGCCGATTGTTGTGCAAGACCGTAAGAAGGGCTTTCTCTTACTCTAGAGCTAGAAAAGCTGAGATGATAACAGGGATGGTCTCGTTCTCACCTAAGTATGCGTACTTGAGGTGAGATGGCAACGGCTTGAGTTCGAGCGTTGGAGGTGAAACGATTGAAGGAATGATTGGTGAAAAGGTCTCGAACTCAAAGGATTCCAGCAGTGGTTCAAAACGAGTGTAAGCGACCGAGTTGGATGGTTCAGCTAACGCATCCGGAAATTCAAAGGATTCAAGCTCGGGTGGCAACAAGCCAAGATCGTTCGAGAAAGTGAAACACTCATAATCACTGTCGGGAGCAGAAGCAGCAGCAGGTTTGTAGAGGAACGCACTAGTGGCGTCAAGATTGCCATGATCGAACAAAAACTCCTCGAATTCACAGTCCTCTGGGTTGATCTCCTGGATCGAAAAAACGTCTAGTATATGAGCATTAGGTTCGGAATGGCTGATTCCCCAACCTTAAAATGTTGAGTTCAATTGTCATTTTTCCAAAAGATAGGTTCAACGAACCATTTCGACAATTGATCACAGCATTTGAGGTTGCAAGGAATGGACGACCGAGTATCACCGGAATTTGATTCCGGGGGTTAGCTACAGGTTGTGTGTCTAAGACAATGAAGTCAACGGGGAATATGAAGTCCCCTACCTTTATTAACACATCCTCTGGCTCACCCCTAGGATGGGTGATAGATCAGTCGGCCATTTGGAGAGTGCAATGTGTGGGTTTCAGCTCTCCTACACCTAGTTGTTCATATACTGAGTATGGAAGCAGGTTAACACTGGCACCAAGATCCAAAAGTGCGCGGTTGATATTCTTATCCCCAATGGTGATTGAAAATGTACGACATCCAGGGTCCTTCAGTTTTTGACGTAAAAATTGGGTAAGAGCATCACTCACAGCACTAGCTAAGAAAACTTTCTTGGGTACCTGAGATTTCCTCTGTTTAGTGCACAAGTCCTTCAAGATTTTTGCGTAGGAAGGGACTTGTTGGACTGCATCTAAAAGGGGAATATTGATGTTAACCTTCTTAAACAACTCTAGAATCTTCTCCATTTGTGGATTTTGTTTATTGGATCTCAATCGGTTTAGAAATTTTTAAATTCGTTGAGTCCAATGCTTGTAGAGGAGATTGTGGAGTTGGAACGGATCCTAGAGCTGGAGTCTTCGTGGAGTGAGATGTGGGTCCGTTCAGAGCAGAAGAAGAAGAGGACCTTTTAAATAATAGAGAATAAGCTCAGAAGACGAAGAAGAAGAAGAAGAAGCGGCCGGGGTGTCATCATCTATCCGTGTCCCAATGTTGTTGTGCAGCACCCTTCCAGATCTCAACGTAGTCACGGCACTCACATTATGGTTCTGTTGTTCAAGAGCAACATGTACATTATGTGGGTGACCAGGATTTGGAAGTGGTTGAGATGGAAGCTTCCCCTTCTCTCGCTCGCTTAAAGCCGCATTCAGCTGTGCAATCTGGGCTTTGATGGTCTTTATGCTTTGCCCATGTGCAGCGGTGTGTTGCACCAAAGACTGAATAGATGACTGGATGTTGGCGGTGGATTGTGTCGATTGCTTTACAAACGCCTCCATTGCAATTGAGATATCTAGTTGATGAATGCCAGCCCTAGACTTACCGGAGGAAGTAGAAGAAAAGAAGAAGTAGTGCAAGGTCTGGTGCTCTCCCATTGAAGCGTTTGCTCCGTAAGATCATCAAAGAATTGCCAATCTTCCTCGTCGGATTTGGATAGGAAATGGCCCTGACAAATGGTTTCCAACAACTGCTTAGTTGCTGGATTCAGGTCCTCGTATAATGTCTGGCTAAGTTGCCATCTCTCAATACCATGATGAGGGCACTGAACAAGAAGGTCTTTGTATCGGTTAAAGCACTTCCAAAAGGGTTCGGTTGGAAGCTGGGAAAATTGGTTAATTTCGTTTCGGATTCACGCAGTCTTGTGTTTTGGGTAGAACTTTTTAAGAAACGCTTTAAAAAACTCATCCCAGCTTGTTATGGAATGCGATGCGGTGCTATACAGCCACTTCTCAGCAAGGTCCCACAGAGTGAAAATAATGACTCATAGCCGTATAGCGTCATCAGACAGTTGGGTTGTCTTCATCATTGCACAGACATTCTGGAATTTGTTGAAGAAGATATAGGGATCTTCGGATTCCAACCCGTGAAATTTAGGCAACATGTTGAAGAAGCGGGGCTTAATTTCGAAATTATCCCCATTGGTCGGCGGAAGTGAAAGACAGGTAGGAAGTGCAGAGCGGGGGGGGATAGAAACGATCCTGGAGCGCGATTCTCTGTGGCGCTACAACAGGAGGTGGTTGCGGGTTATTCGCACCCAGATGAGGTGGAATTAGTCATGGGGGAGGTAAAGGGATGTTAGGAGGAAATCCTGATATCTCAGAAGAAGAATTTGGTGATGGTGAAGGTGAAGATGTATTAACAGAATCCCGGTCAACGTCAGAGTTGGCTGGCAAAGGTAGGGGTCAAAGAGGCGTGGAAGGAGTTTCAACTGTGGTGTCGATCGCGTAGTCCTTAGGGACTAACGAAACACGGACTAAACGGGCACCGGGGTCCCTAGTCCAAGCGGACATACACTAAACGAGTTTAGTGTAGTCAAAGCGTAGAATGTGAGGGTAAGAAAACGAAAGTGGAGAAAAACTGGGTGAAGGTGGTAAAAATGGAGAATTTGTGTTTGTTTCAAAAGAATGGGAAAATGAAACGACAGTTCAACAAACACAATCACAAATGCACAGTCACAAATGCACAATCAACACCTAGACTAAGGTTCTCTAAGTACACTAGACCTGCTCCTAACTGTTCCAAAACGACAAATTGTGAGATAACCCTCAAATCTCCTCATCACAGCTAGTTGTGGCCAGGTAAGCACAATTGAGGTAAGGAGGGTTCCACTCACGAATCACCGTAAGACGGGCCTTTTAAAATTAACTCCTCACTTATCTAGCCTAGGCACCACAAAAGTCATGTTTAGATAAACGACCGAATGCCCACAATCTTCCTTTGTCCTATTGAGCACGACAAGTCCTTAATTGGCTGAGTCTAGATATTTTTTATTTAGCTTGAGGTGACACTTATGCAATTAGTGATTTCCGGAGTCTTAGGGAAGGTGATGAAATCCCAATCCAGTCTGGATTGGTGTTAGAGCCCCTTAAGTCCGTATTAAATGATGCAATGCGCAAAATCAACAAAGTTTTTGTTTTCAAACAATCAATTATCATTTTTTTACATTTAAATTTGGCGCTGCAACAAATACAGTTAGTCTTTTCTTTGGCTTTTTGCGGCGGAGTTGCTAAGAATCCTGCAAAGACAAGAACAATGGAGCGTCGGGTTTGAGAAGGGGAAGTGCAGAAAAATACGTACGAAAAAGTATCGAGTTTAAGAAACTCGTGTCGATATTGCCTCCGATTGGTTGAATGGTTCGCTTGTGCTGGTAAAACTACCCGGATCTTTGGCACTAAGTGTTCACTCCTCTTATACTTGAAAATGACCCCTTGTTCCGCACGATCACTGCTCACAATCCGTCAAATCTGCAAATGTCGGAAAAATACGGATACTTGAGCCAAAAAGCGATATGGATAGCCAAAATTATGAACACAAATAATTAAGAAAATCAAACAATAAAAATGGGATTCTATTAGAACACTGAAGGCAACATAAAAAACCACAAGTGAAAAGGTCACACCGAGGCCGGCGTGCTCGGAAATGTGGGTACTGTCGCCGGTTTTTGTGTAAAGGAATAGGCTTAAATTTTGTGTGTTGTCTCAGTGAAGTAATGTCATTCCAATTTTATAACTTGATTTATTTCTTTAAACCTCAGAGTGTTAGCAAAATACAAAATCCAGAAAAGAAAAAAGAATGTTATTGTATTTGTGTTGGTTTTAAAAAGAATGGTTTTATCCGTTTGAATGTGTTAGAAAATTAATTTTATACAAAATATGCACAAATTAACCCGAGACTACAAGTATAAAAGTATTACCGTCTCCCCGGCAATGGCGCCATTTGATTGTTTCATTTTTACCGTGTTGTATTTAAAGAGAGTTTTGAAATTACAGCAATCAAAATGGTGTCGCGAGTAACGAGCCGTGATGAGTATGGGTCGTCCGCAGGGAGATGGTAAGTTTTTACGCTTGTTTTAACGAGTTAACAACGTGTTTTGATTTGTCGGTTAAACTAAATGTCGTAACAAGGATATGTATAATAAAAAGACTTGTTAAGGGTAGTAATAGGTTAGATTGTATAAAGGTTATGTTAGCCGATGCCTTATAGCCCCAACTTTCGTATTGACACTAAAGCAATAGGTAACAACGCGGATTAGGGAACTTGAAATACGGTATTTGCGGCATTTCGCTAAATCCGTCTTCCTTGTCCCTTGTCCTTCCGTTGTTATCTCTTGATTTTAGCCTTCGGCAAACCACGAGCAATCCGGTCACGACTAGGAATCATCGCTATCGTGGTAGGATAGGATGCCTAGCGGAGCGGAATTGCAAGTGATTTGCACAGAGTTTCAATTGCAAAGTTTAAGGTTTTTAAAGTTTTAGCAAAGAACATCTTCAAATACAATCTAACCATATTCTACCATTAACAAATAAATAGATTACTCACACATATTCACAAAGTAAAAATAAAGAAAAGAGACAAGACGAAGAAATATAATGAACGATGTAAGAAAAGAAAGATAAAGAGAGAACCGATAAATCAAAATGCGAATATCTCTAAGTGTTCTAAAGCCCGGTGCGATGTGAAATCCAATACCAAACTTTAAGGTTGCAAGCTCACTTAAGAGGTTGCAAGATCAAAGTAAAGCAAGAATTTCACAAATTCAAATATGTAAAATAGAACAAGACAAGGTAATAAAATGAGACTTTTTATTGAATTGCAAACAAGTTACATGTGATCTTGAAGTCAAGAACCTAAGCCTTAAGCTTGTAAGTTCAAATGAAAAGTTGCAAGGTCAAGACAAAGGGGCAAGAGCTCAAGAATTCAAAAAGAAATAACAAACAAATTACAAGAGTTCTAACACAAAACTAAACAAAAAGTATGTCCCTCCCTTTTGGCCGCTGGTCTGTATTTATAGGCTCCAAAGAAAATTAAACAAACAATAAACATGAGCTGATGTAGCATCAAGGGACGGACCACAGAAGATTGGGGCCTATTGGAGGCAAGGGGCCGGCGACCTCGGTTTTGGTGAGCATGTGCTCGACCAAAATCCGAGCCCCTCGGATCAAACTTGGTGTGTTGACTTGTATGCTTTCTAATATCATTCTGGTGTTGTTTGATTTATCTGTAAAAGCCTTAGATGCACTCAGGTATTTTGGAGGGAACTTGTAACTTCAAATCACATTAACTTTTTTTGCATTAAATGCACAGCACACTCATGCCAACTTGCACCAAGTCATCATGCTATGGGCAGCCCTCTTCACTAGGTTCATAAACCAACAAGCTAGTTGTACCACTTGTATGTGTTGGGCCATTTGGTTAAAAAGTGTGTACACATGAATGTTGCAAAAAGAAACTTATGAAGTACTGGTCGGTTTGCGGTTCTGGTTGCAGTGTCGGCTCACAAATGATATATCCATGACTTTAAGCATATTTTCAGTATTTTGTCACGGATACCTGTAATCTGTAATACTGAGCCGACACTGGTTAATAGTACCGATATATACAAAAAATGGATAATGAATGAGCGGTATTAAAATGCAATATTCTGGTATGAACAGTCTCTAAATCTTCAACGCAAAGACAACCGCAGCCATCTTATGATCGTGAGTGGGGTATTTCTGCTCGTGCTTCTTCAGCTGCCCAAAAGCATATGCAATCACTCTATCATGCTGTATCAGCACACAACCGAGCCTTACTCTAGACGCATCACAATACACTACTAAGCAACTTGATCCTGAAGGCAAGAATAGGACTGATGCCATCGTCAACCGAGTGTTCAACTGCTGAAAATTCTTCTCGCACGCATCAGTTCAAACAAAAAGAACCCCCTTCCGGGTCAGTCCGGTCAGCGGTGTAGCGATACTCGAAAAATCCGTCACGAAATGGTGGTAATAACAAACTAAGCCCAAAAAGCTGCGAACCTCTGTCATGGAGGTCTGGGCCAAAACTGCACAGCCTCGATCATCCTCGTGTCCACAAGAATACCGTCTCCCATCATCACATGACCTAGGAAGTCAACTGTATCAAGCCAAAATGCGCACTTTGAGAATTTAGCATACAGCTGGTGCCCTCTCAATATCTGCAAAGCAATCCTTAAGTGCTGCTAGTGCTCCTCTCGACTCCTAGAGTAGACCAGAATGTCATCAATAAACATAATAATGAACTGGTCGAGGAACCGCCTGAAAATTCGGTTCATCAGATCCATGAACGCTGCTGGGGCATTGGTGGGTCCGAACGACATCACAAGAAACTCATAATACCCATAGCGTGTACGAAAAGCAGTCTTCGGAATGTCATCATTCCGAACCCGCAACTGATGATAACCCGAATGCAAATCAATCTTGGAAAAATGTTTCGCACCCTGGAGCTGATCAAACAAATCGTCAATGCGAGGTAAAAGATACCTATTCCGAACCGTAACTCGGTTCAATTGACGATAATCAATACATAATCTCAAACCGCCGTCCTTCTTCTTGACGAACAGCACAGGAGCTCCCCACGGCGAAATACTCGGATGTACAAGTCCCTTATTAAGCAATTCTTGCAATTGATCTTTTAGCTATCGAAGCTCCGCTGGAGTCATCCAGTAAGGCGGTATAGAAATAGGCCCCGTGCCAGGAATCGGATCAATGCAAAACTCAATATCGCACTCTGGCGGCAAACCAGGTAACTCATCGGGAAAAACGTCGGAAAATTCTCGCATGATAAGAACCCGGTCCAACGACCCTACTGTTGCTCTAGTATCACAAATGAAAGCCAAGAATCCCCGACATCCCTTCCTCAAAAGCCGACAAGCGCAAAGGGCAGAAATCGAACTGTGAGGGGCAGCACCACGGTCCCCCTGCACAACCCGAACAGACTCGCACGGAAAGCTGAAACTGACCGTCTTCTCACGGCAGTCCACTTACGCATAACAAGATGCCAACTAGTCTATGCTAAGGAGAACGTCGAAGTACAACATATCTAGAAGGATCAAATCGACGGACGACTCTCTATCTCCAATCTGAATGGCACACGACCGAAACACATAACGCGCGACAAAAGAATCGCCAACAAGTGTAATCACAACAAGCGGCTGATCTAGCAAACATGACTCTCAGCCCAAACTCGGCATGAAGTGTGTAGAAACATACGAATGCGTAGATCCCGGATCAAACAAAACTATAACGCTTCGAAAATCGTTTAGGCAGTTTTTCGGTAATCGGCTAAATTAGCAGTCTTTTCCGTAAAAAGTCAAAATAGGTATTTTTTATTATAGACCTAATTAAAAAAAATTTAGATAAGATATTATTATAAATTGGTCACTAAAATTCCACTTAAATTTTTCTAGTTAATTAAAAAAAAAATCCTTAATTAATTATTTTTAATATTATTTTAAGCTTTTAAAAATACATTTAATTGTGATAAATACAAATTTAATTGGGTAAATTATATAATTAGGAACCATTATAACTAAAATTTAGTGTAATAAAATAAAATTTTAGCAAACCATTTCATGTTTGGTTGTTTATGGTAAAAGGGGTTGGAAAAAATGAAAAGAAAAAGGGTTTTTTTGAAAAGTTTTGATGTAACATGCATTAATTGACCTTAGATGATTTTTTTTTTGGAAATTTCCACACAATTCTCTCATTTCATCCCCTCCCACAACTTGGCCGAGCCACCCTCCAACAGCCCCCATTTTCCCCCATTTTCTTTCTTCAAAAAATTCATGAAAAAGGGCACAAAATCCACCGAAATCAACAAATTTCTTCACAAATTAAAACCATAATCCTATTCCACCTCTTTCCAAACCCTAATTTGTTTAAAACAAGGTGATAGGAGGCATCTTTCAAGGTCAAGTGCAAGCTAGGGTTCAACTTGTAAGGTATAAATCCTAATCTAGTTGTTAATTGTAGTTTAAATTGCTAGATTAAAAAGTTTTAGTGTGTTATTTGGTTATAAATTCTTGTTTATGAAATTTCAAGAAAAAGGGTGATGTTGTAGTTAGGGTTTGAAGTTGAATAAGTGTGTTTAATTTAGTATTGTGTCCATCTAGTGTATTAGGTCGGATATTTGTGCGATGTTGCGATCGCGATATCGTTAATTCGCGATGTTTGCTTTGAAATCGGTATGCTAATACTTACTAGATTCTTATGAATATTAGGAGGTGATATAAAATTCTAATTAAAGTTTTTATTATTATATTGTTGTTTTAATGAGTGTATTAACATGTTATCGGAATGAAAAACCTAATTTAGTTACTAATTTGAAGTTGATAATAGAAAATTGTGATAAAAAATGCTATTTTGCTAACTAGATTTTAGAAATTCTTAAATAAATGAGACTTAAAATCTAATTTATGGTTTAATTATATTATTATCATCATGAATTGTAGTTTAATAAGTTAATTCATGCAAAATCAAGTCTAGAAGTGAAATTGTGAAATTTTGCTTAAAAGTATCGAAATCGGGCAAGTTTGCAAATTAGAATTTCAATTTAATATAAATTAGGGTGTTAAAAATATATAATGGTTTCTGTAATTTATTTATGATATTTAATGAGCATTATGACCATTAGTTTCATTTAAACATCAAGTTTTAAAGTAAAACGGTAAATTGGTGTTTTCGGGTTTTACGAAATCGGAAGATTTGATCGATTTTAGGGTTTCGATGAATTAAATCATGTTTTATATTATAAGTAATGAGTTTTAAAAGTACGAGTTTTTTTTGGTGTTTTATCACGATCAATCGGCGTTTGTACGCCGATATCAAGCGATATTTGGTTCTTTTGCATGAGCGGGTCATAGGTTTTAACCTATGCGCGTTTCGTGCGTCGTTTTGGTTTTGTCCGTGATTCAGTTTACGATATTATATATGTTTGCATATAGGTACCCTCACGTGGACTTAGGACGAGGAAGAAGAGGAGGGCAACATCGTTTTCGGCAGACAAGGACCAGGTGAGTAGATGTATATCTGCGGGGGAAGTCGGGTGGATGGCGTTTAGCACCCCCGCAAACGTAGAATAGGAATATTACTTATTGTCATTAGGAAGTCAGACGTGACCTTCGAATCTTGATGAGTAGGACCCTAGTAATGACCTTAGGTTGGACTAGATTGATTTAGAAAGGCCTTACCAGAGGATGAATATCTTGGAGGAGATTCGTAGGTTTCAGATAGATACACACACACGCACACACAGAAACTCGACGTGGTGTATACGTGTATGTGTATATATAGGACTAGGTGTAGGTATATATATATACACAACATGTATATGTGATACAAGGATGTGATATGACACATGGGGATGAAACAATATAACTGGGCTTGATGTCGTGATTCTTAGCTATACAGTCGTGTTATGATGTTAGCGGATCATTAGAAAATGAGATAATGAAGAGGTGTACATAAACAACAATGGGTGGTGATGATATTGAGGTACATGAGACTCTAAAATAGAACCCGGACTGTAACCTTTGACTGAAATCACGATATGATATATGCGTGACTTGATTACGATATCATATAGGTGTGACTTGATTACGATATGATATAAGTGTGACTTAATCACGATATGATATGTGTGACATGATATTTCTGAGGATAAATTGACGATGTTTATTTATGCTGGCAATGATATATGATTAATGGTATTGGGATGTATGCGATTATAGTACAGTACCTTTGATCATGACATTATTTGACAATGATATTAAACGAATGATGAGATACGTAGGTGATACTTGACCCGTACCCCGATATTAGGATGTCGTACGATGGATTTTACCGTACGAGGCATAGAGCTGATGATTGATCCGCACTCTTGATTCAAGGAAGTCGTACTACGTACGTGACGCTATTGAGGCTGGATCACCAACTATTAGAGATATGGACTCAGACCTCAGGTGGATTCTTATTTCTTATCGACTAGTTTCTTTAGTTTAGTTCTTAGGGGGTTAAATAGATACCAGTTTGGGCTCGAGTCATATAGATGTAGTTAGATATGTATTTTCCAAATGAGTGGTTAGTATACATGTGACCTTTATTTTCAGTTCGTAATCATCACGTTGCATGTTCATACATATGTTTCCTTCATCAGTATAAAACTCTGCCTGTTAGGACACCAGCACCATTACCGATGATGCGCATATTCCACGCTCACTTATTTGCTGGCTCACACACATCAGCATCGGTAATTGCTATGTCACGTACACTTTAGAACATATTATCTTTTATGGATAGAATCAGCTAAAAGCTAGATCAATATGGTATTGTGATTACTTTCATGTGTTAGTCTAGACATGGCATTTATTACTTAGACATTTCACGCATTCACATTTTCATGTTATCATGCAGTATTGTGGAGCTTATGCCGACATTTATCATTTACTTACTCATGATTTTGGGATTTTGGATTTTTATGAGATTTCTGGATTTTGGGGAAAACCGCAAGAATATATATAAACTTCGTTCTTTCCTTCTCTCTTTTAAAATATAAGTTGCGGTTTTCTCGTGATGTATGTGTCGTCCACCATGAGATTTCATGTTTTCTGTTGGATTTCGAGACCCGATCCGAGGAGTGGATGAACCGTCTTGGGTACATGGTGGGCCCGGTTTGCTACCCCGGGGCAAAAAGATCGAGTTGTAGACGATGAGCGTGGCAGGGGAGGACTACCTACCGGTGATGTCTGACGCGGCGGATATCCGTAGGATACCGACCGTTGTCGTGAGATTTGATGATAAGGGCCGATCCGGACTGACGGAGCCCGAGATATTGAGACTATGAGATATTGAGACTATGAGGTATTGAGACTTAAGATTTACATTTTTTGTGTCGATGCTTGACACGGATTTCCATGGATTTTATCGATGATATTTCAGATTTCTATACAAATTTTACCAGGATAAATGTTAATGATTTCTTATACAGAAATATCCAGATTTCAGGATTGATTGTTCTGCATTCATGGTGCATGCATACTCATTCACAGGACATATTACTATTTGAGGCACTGACACGAGCACGGAGCTTTTGCACTACACGTAGTTTATTACCCTGCCATTACTAGATGACTAGTAATATATTGGTATATTATTATGACCTTGGATAGCGTCATGCATTCGATTTTTTCCGCAGATGTCTTCTACTCACGAGCTGGCAACTCACCCCCGTTGTGCCAAATTTTATTACAGGTTCGATGGACAGGTTTCCTTGGCAGCTTGCTAGCACATCATTTCATTCAGGGTGATTTGCACGGTAGGTTGGTTCACTTGTATCTGGACCGCCGTTGTACTTTTAATTATTTCATTTGTATCTAGTAAGCTCCATCAACCAAACTTGTATTACTTGATAAGTTAAAGGACCAGTTATTTATTTAGACCTTAGAGTCGCGCATGTATTATTATGATATCTGGTGGATTTGTTTTCTTTTGAGTTTTGAGCCTCGCCCTTTGGCGTTGTATACTATTGTGCATTGGTGTGGTTTTTTCCGCCTGTTGGCGTAAAGCTAGCTCCCGCTTGGGGATGCCTTTTCATTATTTCATATGTATTATACTTGTTTGTACCCGTTTGGGGCCAGTTTTTACAAAGGAGACTCTGCCGAAATTTTTGAGAAAATTGGATGTTGCTTTTAAACTTGTTTTCTACATGTTTTCCTTTACTTCTTCTTCTTTTTATGGTTTAGATTTCTGGGCTTCGGCTTACTTAGATTACGTTGCGCCTCTAGACGCTTCGTAATCTAAGTGCCGGTCCCATTCCGTACTTTCGGGTCGTGACAAAAACATGAGCTTCAAAAGAACATATAGAAAGAGTACCTGAAACCACAGCATTGGACGCCTGCGTGTCCTGATGAGTCAAGGCAAACACCCGAGCCTGTCCTCTACCGGCGACCGGCTGACCTCTGCCTCTACCACTCCTTCCTCTCGGCACAAAACCACCGCGTCCTCGACCTCTCTGCACAAGAGTCTGACGCGGAGAAACAACAGTCATAAGGGGCAACGCCCTCTGCAGTGGAGAAGGTGGTAAGGTAACCCGCTGTACAGATGCCTCGCGCTCACGTGGCTCAGTTCAATCTTGAGCCCGATGACCTGAACTCCCGCACCGGTAACATCCATATGAAAACTACTGACTCCCCTAAGAATAAGAGCTAAAAAGCTGTCCTCGTCCCGGACCTCCACTACCCCCAGTATCTAAACGGGAACTGGCACGACGTCTAAACACCTGCCTCTGTGCTGAAACACCAGTACGAACCCTCTTCGGTTCCGGAGCAACCGACTTCTCAGAAAGACTCTCCTCAACCAACAGGGCTGCATCCACTACTGCTGCATAAGTGTCGCACTGTTCAACGCTGATAACGAGGAACAAATGGGTAAGAAGGCCTCGAACAAACCTCTTGACCCACATCTCCTCCATAGCTACCAAATACGGAGCATACACAGACAGCTCGGTAAACAACACATCATACTCGGCCACCGCCATACCCTAGGTCTGGCGTAACGACTAGAATCTGCACGCTCGAGCATACCTGATGCTCAGCGGAAGAAAATGCGCAAGAAACACCGTCACGAACTCAGCCCGAGTCATATGATAAAGACCTGTGGCTTTGCCCTTCTCTATGGACTCGCACCACTTCTGGACCAGACCCTCCAAACGAAAGCTTGCGAACTCCACCCATCTCGCATCGGAGCATCTAAGCGAACGACATATCCTGGCCATCCAGTCGATAATCGACTGTAGATCCTCAGCTGCATCGGTGCCAATGAAAACCGGAGGTCTCAGCCTCATGAACTCCGATAACGATACGCTGATCACCTCCGTAGCTGCAGGTACAACCGCCTGAACAGTAGGCACCGACACGGTCCCTGTAACGAGTGGAACAACCGCCTGCCCCTGCGCTCGAATGGCCTCAACTAACGACCCCATCATCTGGCACAAATCTTGCATACCAGCCCCTAGCATAGCCATATGGTCTTTCAAAGGTGGAACAATCTGCTCCTGCACAACGGGCGTACCACCCTGGTCAGTCCTCGTCTCAGATGAGTCAACTCTGACCATGGCCCTCGCGGCCTCTCTCTGCGCCCTCGTAGTCTTCGGCGACATAAAGGCTGGAAATGGAAACAGGATTTGATAAGGACACAGAAATCGGATCACAAGGATATATATATCACGGAAGGAATTTCAAGCAATAAGTCCTAAGGTCACTTAGGCGGAGCACCGTGTTGTAAGTATGTGGCGGAACATATGCACGCTACGTTACTCTGCTTAAGCTACCTACTACATTATACCAAGGTTATGCTGCACTCCGAAAGGTAAAACCTAGCGCTCTGATACCAACTTTGTCACGACCTAAAATCGGGCACATGACTGGCACTTAAACTACGTAACGTCAACAGGTGTAACGCAATTAAGTAAGCCGAAAAACCCAGCAATCTAAACCATTACAAGAAAGAAAGATAGATCACTTTTAAAAATCTCGATGCAAAACTTTAAACATAAGTTTGTTTTTCATAAAAAATTCGGCAGCACCCCCTTTGTAAAAGCTAGGCCCGAAACGGGTACAAACATAAGAAAAAGTAAAATATCCCCAAACGAGAGAAAATATTGCCCAACGGTGGAGACAACCACCACAACAGATATACGACGCCGTAGCGAAAAAATGAGATAATCCACATATATAAAAACGGCCGGCTCACACGAGCCCGACAACCAGAGTCAAAAGAATATACAACATCGATCCTCACAACTTGTCTCTAAGTCAATACATGAAGGTGGTAGATGGAGAGTACTAGATACAAGAAATATACAGTGTACATCATCGGATAACCCCAACCCATCTATAGCAAACGGCTTCACAGCCAACCGTAGCGGTATCCGCAAAAGTAGAGATAATAAGGCGCCCTGCCGCGACCACTCTATATGATCAAACCTGAAAAACCCTGCGGCACAACGGGTGTGAGTTCCCAACTCATGAATAGTAAATAACATCATACAGTAATCGCAAGTATATACTAGCAGCGATAATCTATCACATGTAATCTGATAGCATAAGTATGACAATATGATTATGCAACAGTCATAAAAGGTACTCTATTAAGTGCTACTAATACATGAAGCAAGTGCATATCAAATAAATGCGGAGTACGGGATAAAACATGTCATCCTCACGGAACCCTCATCGTGTCGAACCAGTGTCCATCAAGACAAACTAAATTCCCAAATTCCCTCAAATCAGCCTCCATATCGGCCCTCATATCGGGCACATCGGCCCGTCACATCAAGCACATCAGCCCCTCATATCGGGCACATCAACCCCTCATATCGCTATGAATAAGAATATATGCACAGATCATTATGATGATATATATTATAGGTATACATATATAACACCGTCCCATACCACTGATATATATATATATATATATATATATATATTAGGTGTACATATATAACAGTGTCTCATACCACTAATATATATATGTACATGTATATATATCAGCGTCCTATACCACTGATATATATACACAGGAGTAAGACATCCAGAAACATCATATGAAATCTATATATCAATGCGAAATCCATGAAATATAATATATGCAACATGAAACAGTAATATGAGCATATATAGGAAAAACAGCTATTTAACTGCAACCTGTTATTTAAATATATCATGCGGTTCCTAATTTCTCCGAAACCAAACGCAACATCATATAAAGATGAACATGTAGCTATAGCCAGGTATGCGTAACCATGTCGATATAGCAAAATATGTGTATCTACCTATCAGTAATGATGTAATACCCTCCTGCTATATGTGTAGCTATATCAAGCTAGTTATGTGTATATACATGTCAATAATGGTACAATACCCTCCAGGTATATATGTAGCTAGCAAGTAGTCATGGCAAGGCATATGTGTAAGCATGTAGGTATACAGGTATGCTATATGTCATATGCATAATGGAATATGAATCAATGTCTCAATGTACGTAACCATACAATATCACGTATGTATAGGTGTTGTGCGTGTCATGGCAATTATTGATGGTGTGAGTGGCATACAATTAGTGCTCGTGCAACATGAGCCGTCAATAATAGTGCAGTGTCCAAAGGGTACTAGTCCAAGCACAACAAGTAATAATATGCAATGAAGTTTTATGCACAATCTCTATATGTGCAATATAACATGCGGCTAATATCATATCATATCTAGCCCAGACGCATAACGCCATGTGGGCAAATTTCCCATAGATGTTAAATCTACTCACCGACAGTCGTGGGCTAGGTAAATCCAATCACCTGCTTCCCTTTCTTCGCAGCGTCCGAAGTCCCCGCCTGCGATCCTATTAACACAAAACGTAGCCAGTGCAAAAATCTCAGAAATCAATCAATATCACGTACACTACGTTTGACCAACGCACCAACTCCAATCCAACTCATAAGTGTTCGTCTAACGGCTAACATGTATGGCAAAACACCAAAACTAACCCAAGTTTACACAAGATAACGAACCGTGTCAGATAACGTAATACACGTACTCAAAACAATACATTATGCACAAGTGATCCCAGATTTTGCATACTGTCAATACTCAAAAATCTAACAGTACTAAACACCCCTAAACCACTGCAGACAGCTACCCTCCAAAAACCAAACCCCAATTCCCTAAGAAATCAAAGGTCGCCGGATTTGGCCTTCTTGTCGCCGGCCGAGACCTAGCCTCTTGGGTTCGTGCTCCAGGTGCAGTCTCAGGGTCACTAGTACAACACTACCACACTGCTAGGATTTTCAGTAAAATTCCCAGGTCATAGCAGATCACATAGACTCTATTATGACACTAAAAATACGATATTTGCAAGAAACGATACCTCAAGTGTTTTAAACAGCAACTAACAAGCTATGCAACATTAAAATACCTATTTAATAGTTTAGAGATCATTACCTAGTCACTCTTTCTCAAAAATCCTAGCTTTCCAAGATCCAAGGCAACCTAGTGGCTAATCAAGATATTTGAAGTGTTTTCCATGGATTTTTGTGAAGGTTTACAAGGATTTGTGAAGAGGGAAGTGAGAGTTCAGTTTGGGAGTTGAGAGATTAACAATAATGAGAATGAGAGAAGAAATGAGAGAGTGAAGGATAAAAATGGTGAGGGGTGAGTGTAGGGTGAGTCAAAGGCTTACAGTCACTCTCCCCCTCGCCTCATTAATGCACACATTAATGACTCATGACTCATAAGCCACCTCTCTCAATCTAAACAAGTTATTTCACACACATAAAAGATCTAGGAAAAGGTTAAGGCAACGGTTAATTTGGGCAAGGTTTAGCTTAAGATGTTATGGTTACTAAACAAGGTTAACACTAATATACCCTCACATTCACATGCATATGTGTGTGCAGGACACAACAAAAAATATAAAAATATTTATTAATTGTTATAAAATGTGAGGAACCCGATTTGGTTAACTTTTCCTTAAAAACCCGCATTAATGCACAATTAACACTAATCGCATTCCAAGGTGTTACATCTTCCAAGCTTGAAAATATTGACAAGTCTTTTCTCTTTTGTGATAACTTAAATAATAAATAAATCCCTAACTTAACCCTAGCATGGTATAAGTCTCATACACCCATCTTGCTTGTATCATCAAGCATGACACAATACGTGTACACAAATATACATATCACATATAAACAATGTGCACATCTAGTGAGAATAGAAATATTAAGTGAATTAATATTAGTTAAAGTAATTTAATATATCAAATATATAATTATACATTAAATTATTAAATCAACTCTTGATTTAATAATCCGGCTATATTACATATAACCGACTAATATCATATGTAACAACTTATCGAATCAACACTTGATCCGATAACCCGGCTATATCGCATATAACCGACCAATGTCACAAATCGCGAGAATAGAATACGGTATCTCATATCGTATTAATCTCGTTTTCGTACAAATCACATATGTGATCCTACTCCGTTTTGCTTGAGCCAGAAAACCCCTGTGTAGGACTCTAAAGACTCGTCAATACGCCGGCAGTAGGTGATGATCATATCAAACACCCACAAGCCGCAAGCGGTCTGCTAAACGTAACGGCCAACCGGGTATTGAGCGATCAGAAGATCAACAAGAAAGCCTGCTCACACTCCTGCGAAACCAATCAGTAACACTACCTTACAGTCTGTTCTCTTCGTCTGATATGTCGCATATCTCGTCTAGGGGTGGTAAATGTCAGACCCCAGTAACTCGATAAGTCGTGCCGATGTGAGGCTCATAACGGGTCGAGAAACTACTGATAACACTTACCAGTATATCTTTGAAGTAGCCCTGGCCAGGGACTTCCTGTTATAGCCAATCGAGCACAGCACAACATCAACTCCCAATACCGGGAGAGACGAAACCCCTCCTATCGCTCATTGCATCCATGTGACTCGGGACTGTACCCAAAACCCACCGTTTTGCACGTTCTCTTGAAGGTGGTAACAGTTGGAATCACACAAGACTCTATGACGATCTCGGGTCTACAGACTAACATATACCAGTGTCACCAGAGAACTGCTATCTAACAATAGGTATAGTACCATCTAGGATTTCTCGGCGAGTCCGCCCAGTGTACCCAGTCTCCACTGAGCACCCATATACTATCTCTGATGTCAAAGACCAATGGATATAGGATCATCCATCGCCCATCTACATAGGTCGAGAAGCTATACGCTTGTCTACTCTGGTATATCGATGCCCTATCTCGATACACCCACGACTAGGAACATTTGAAGGATGTACATAGCGACTACACTGTCCCCACTAGTATGATCTGCATCATAATCCTGGTAGTCAAGTACTCATCCTAAGGGCTTTATCAACATGTAACATAGAGACAATCGGAGTACATGTTAAGATAAAGAGCAACGAGATAGCATACTATCATGTCGAGCAAGAAAGTCCTCCATATATATGTCCAAGCATCCACTACAATATACATTGTATGTATAGTAATGGCCTTTAGGGCATACATATAACTAACAATCTCCTACTTGCATTAGGGCCATCTATTGTAGTATCTCATACCCAACAATTAGCAGTGGTTGTAGTATCTCATACTCAACTATCCCATAAAAGTCTCTCCTGGGAAATAGGCCTTTGTGAGTGGATCCGCACTGTTGTCCTCTGTGTCTACTCTCTAATCCTCGATCTCCCTGGAGATCAACCATCTCCATGATCAGGTGATACTGCCTAACAATATGTCTGGATCACTGATGGGATGGGGGTTCTTAGGCATAAGCCACAACTCCATTGTCACACAATGGTAGGAACGAAGTTCATCTCATGAACTTATATATATCCAGACTGCCTCTTTGGTAGCATCCTTGGTAGCCATGTAACCAGCCTTTATCTTCTAGTTTGCCACGGTATCTACCTTGGAACTCTTCCAACATACCGTGCCTCCACTGAGGGTAAAGACAATGCATGTGAGTGACATTCAGTCGAGCTTACCACCCTGGAAGGTATCCAGTGATTCTCCCCAGGATCGATTGATACCATCTCATTACACCTAGTGAGAATCCTAACATCCATTTTGATCTATCTCATAGATCCAAAACCCAGGATTTAGGAGGTATCACCTTTGATCCTATATGGAGAATCCTTGTGATAAGAGGCGATTGAACGAGTGTAGCATAGGAAACTCCTTTCCTATCAAGAGTATGTTATCCACGTACTATACGAGGATCATCACCATACTCCCTACTACCTTTTTGTATATACAAGGTTCATCTACTATTTTGATGAAGTCAAACTCTTTGACTTCCACATCAAAACAGACATTCCAACTCCGCGATGCCTGCTTTAATTCATAAAGTAACTTGCACATGTTTCCGCTGCTCCCACTATCTACAAAGCCCTCTGGCTGTGTACTTATTGACGCTCTCTTCTAAATCACTATTTAGAAGAGCAGTCATGACACTCAACCGCCAGATATCGTAGTCATGGTATGTAGAAATGGCAAGTAGGATCCAGATGGACTTAAGCATGGCCACTGGAGAAAATGTTTCATCAAAATCCATACCTGGTCAATGACGAGAACCTTTTACAACAAGTCTAGCTTTGAAAGTCTCAACTTTTCCATGTACACCAAGTAATCTTCTCAAGATATACTTGCTCCTGATAGGGATTTAACCCTTCAGATAAAGCAACCAAAGTCTATACTTTGTTGGTGTACACAGATTCCATCTCAGATCACTTAGCATCCAGCCATTCTCACCGAGTCCCCACTCCTGATGGCCTGCTCGAAACTAGTTGGGTCATCATCTCATGATGCAATCCTCGCTCCTACTGTCATAGAGAAACCGAAGTATCTTTCTAGTGGGTGAGGAACCTTACTAGATCGACGGAGAGGCTGAGGTTCGTCAAAAGTTATTGAATCCTTTGGTTCTACAAAATCATCAGCTGTGGTTTGTATAGCTGGAACTCTTTCCAGTTATACCTCATAACCACTAATTTCTTCACAAGAAATTCCTTTTCCAAAAGGTGGCATGCTGAGAAAACAAAACACCTTTTGCTTCCCAGTGTGGTAGAAGATGTTCCCTTGCGAATGCTTGGGATATCCAAAAAACTTCCACGGAACTGACCTTGCCTTGAGCTTGTCCGGATATTGCTTTTGACATAGGCCAAACAACCCTAAATCTTAACTTACATAAGAGATTGGCTCTTCCCATACCATATCGCATATGGAGTGGCAGGCACCTGATTTGATTAGAACCCTATTCAATAGGTATGCAGCTTCTCAAGTGCATAACCCACAAAAGAAAATAGGAAACTCAGTAGTACTCATCATAGAGCACACCTTATCACATAGGATGTGATTGCTCCGTCCCGATACACCGACGTGCTATGGTGTATATGGAGGAGTGATTGATCATCTTCGTGTGTATTTGAAAAAGTTTTAATCACAACCAAAGAAATTTATACCGCAATCAATTAACGGTGCTGATGTAGCGCGTTAATGAATACGGATCGTCCACTGAGATATGTGTTTTGATCAATCTTGTTTTAGATGAGTCGAAATGAAAAGATAAGAGAAAATGCAAGAAAATTGATTCAAGATTTGTGAGATTTGATTTTACGAAAACATAAAGAATATAGATCTAGAATCAAGAATCAAGAAATGTCCCAATCAATTTAGTTATCAAGATTTGTAAAATAGCATGTAGGAATCGATCGAATTGGTAGCAATGATGATTCTAATAATGACTAATCTTATATATGGATAATTTGTAGCTAGATCGATGGCGATGAATGAAGATTAGTGATCTATTGAAAAAACTAGGGTTTCTCCTTCTCTATCCCTTGTCTTTTCATTGATCATCATTCGGATCTAGCCTCTAGCAAAGAGATTCATCAATAGTTTGATCCCTAATTTGCAACGAAATTATCAAGAATGTGATCTCCATCCAAATTAGGTCATTGATGATTCTTTTTCCTAAAGTTCACAAATCTCATAAGACTTAAGATTATTATTAGGATTTTATCATCACTAGATCTACCAAATCTCTCGATTCCGTAACAAGCGGAGATTTACTCAAGCATCATGAAAATAAAAGATTCAAGATCTAGAAATTTCATAGTGCAAGATTATAAAGAAAGCAAAAATTAACTAATTATCACCTTTATTAAATCGACGACTAATTACACATTCCCTCAATTCGAGATTACAAGATGTTGCTCTCGATCGCTCCTTTTGAAGAGGTAACTAGATCCGTCGAAGTTCGCTCCGCTCGATCTCCGTGAGACTTGGATCGTCGTGGATCTCGCGCTGTTGATGAAGATTGGCTTCGCGAATAAAGGATCGATGGTTGCTTGCTTGATTTGCTTCTCAAAATGATCTTGATTTGGCTTTGGATTTGGATTTGGGTTAGGGTTTTGGATCAAGTTGTGTCACTCAACTTGTGAAAATTTAGCTCAAAGTTCAACCCTAATTGTGTCACCCCAAAACCCTAGATCTAGATCTCCTTTTATAACCACTCATTTGAATCTTCCCTCCAAAGCTAGGTTGTTAGAGAGAGCTTTCTAGAATGAGTTTGTTAGAGAGAATATTCTAGAATGAGTTTGGTACAAGGAGCCTTCTAGAAGAAATTTGTTATGCAGAGCCTTCTGGAAGAAGCCACGTGTTCTTTGAGAGTCTTCTAGAAGCCAGGGTTGTTAGATGAAACTTCAGGAGAATTTTGAGTTGATGACGTGTCTAATAAGCCACGGATCCGCGGCGGATCGGCCAACTCGGCCGCGGATCCGCGGCCATTTCTTGGCCATGATGGCTCATTTTCTCTGAATTGCTTGGTTTTTGCGTTTAGGGAATCTTTTGATGTCTGGAATCTCATTATTCTTTCTTGTTTGCTGCCAGATCTCAAGTCTTGGACTTGATGCATTTTATCGGCAATTTTGTGATTCCAGCTCTTTGACCAGAAGGAATTTCTGCACACAATCTTGATAAACAGTGTTGAGATATACAAAATCATTCGTGTAGTAATAAACACTCAATTTCCATCTAGAATGCCGGTTATAATGTATAACACATGTTATTTGATATTTTGCAGACGAATTGCTAATATGTGCTATATTTATACCAAACACCCTTAGGTGATTAGAAAGAGTAAGGAAATTGATGTGTTAAAAATGCAATATTTTTGACTGATCAAATTCCCCCAAACTTGATTTTGATCGTCTCGAGCAAACATCTTTTATTCAGGTAAAGGAGAAAATATAAGAAAAAGAAAAACTAAGCAGCACACTTTCGTAGGCAACACGATTGCACTGAGCACGTGCAACAAGGCTTTAAACCTCTAGGTGTCCCTAGAAGGAGGAGTGTTGTCTACTGAGGCTTTTCAGTGAATTGCACCCACAAAATCCCATAATAAAAGGAAGACCGTGAAAGTTACATATAAAGATAAGATTTGTAAAAGAAAGACTTTGAAAATCAGAGTTTCCAACTAATACTAGCTTTTCGGTTGCTATGAGCCCTATCTTAATAGTCATGAAAAGATATTAGAAATCACATCATCCCTCAATAAAACATCGTCTTTATTCTTCATTCCTATCTTTCTTCCAAACACCGATCATATACCCCTACGTGTGTGTAAAGAACATCCCTACACTCGGAGAATTCAATTCAAGCTATCATACTCTTGTCCATCTATCTCTGTACTTTTTAATTGATGAATATTTAGATGAAATTGCTCACACATTTTTCATGCAACCGTTAATACTTCTTGAGGTACTAACCGACCGATTATTCATGTGCTTGCTTATAAGGCGTATTTAGTATTTTCCTCGTCTTGCAACACCTAAGTTTTAGCAGTGACTCCCAAACCAGTTGGTCTAAGGCACTAGGTGATGAAGCACCCTCATTATAATTTTTTTTATGCTGCCTTGGTGATAACGAAACCAGTGTTCATTTTTCTTCACCATTTTATCTTTTATGCTTCATTTATTATTTCCTTCATACTTTGGGTTTTAGACAAGAGCATTTCAAGGTATTCTCTACTATCCCGAGCTTCAAGACGTGTGTAAGTGCGTATAGTAGGGTATCAACATTCAAATGTTTGGCTTCTAGAATATAAACTATTTTTCAGACTTATTTTTATTCGCAGATTAGTGACTTCTTTCATTGTTTAAGAAAACTTCTAATTTTCTTAGTTTTCTTAAACTTTTTCTAATCTTTTGAATGTAATTTTTCACTATCTAATCTTTTATTATCATATTTATGTAAAAAAAAATTATCATATGTTTTGTGCTTATGCAAAGTATGATACAAAGTGATGCATTAATAAGCACAAACCTCCCCCAAACTTGTTTAGAGCAGTGTCCTCACTGTTGCCATCTGTTAAATCTCAGAAACCTGTAAGCTTGGGAGGAAAATTTATTAACGGGGTCAAAAATATATGAATCATGAAAATCTTCCCCCAAACTTATTCATTGGCTCACCATTTTGAGTAAAAATTTTATTTTCAAGAGCCAGATTATAACCCCCCCCCCAAACTTGAGTTAAATAATGTTAAGGTTTGAAAATCACAAGAGGGGGTAAAGTTATTGGTCAATGTAAAGCTTTACAAAGACCGAAAGTCAACACCAACCATTCGAAAATTTTATCAGTATAATGCATCGGTTGGTGGAAGAACATGTTATAAGGAGCCAAAAAGAAGTGCGGAAGAAACAAGAGGTGGGATGGAATGGATTTACATCACAAATTGGAGAGACGACACCGTGATGATGATAATGGATTACTCGCATTCTCGTGATTGTCAAGAAGAAGGGGTGGAGGTTCAATTTCTTTGTTTTGGAGATGATTCATCTCAACACCCGTGTTTGCTAAAAATGCAAGTTCATCAGCGAAGCTTTTCTCGATATCCCGAAGAATAATGTCATTGGCAAGAACAGGATGATACTCAGACTCCAGAAAAGGTTCATCATCAACGTTAGATGTTGACCCGGACAACTCGAAAGAAGGGTCCGTATGTATATGATACATATCTGGGTCAAACAACAACATATAAAGGAAGTCTGGATCTGTATCGTGAAGCTGATCAAATGCACTGCTGACGACATCCATTAATTCGACAGAACATACTCGAGCATGAGGATCAGAGGGTTGACTTCCCAACTTGTAAATGTTGAGCTCAATTGACCTATTCCCAAAAGATAGGTTCATAGAGCCGTTTCTGCAGTTGATTACAGCGTTAGAAGTAGCCAAAAAGGGACGACCTAGAATCACCGGAATTTGGTTCCGTGGGTTCACTATAGGCTGTGTATCAAGAACAATAAAGTCCACAGGGAATACAAATTCCCCGATTTTTATCAACACATCCTCAAGTTCACCCCTAGGTTTGGTGATTGATCGGTCTGCCATCTGGAGTGTTATGTTCGAGGGCTTTAACACTCCGATACCTAGTTGCTCATAGACTGAATATGGAAGCAAGTTCACACTAGCGCCAAGATCAAGTAAAGCACGGTTAATGTGTTTATCCCTAATAGAAATAGAAATAGTAGGACAGCCAGGGTCCTTACGTTTCCTTGGTAATTGTTGGGGAAAAGCTGTGTCTACAGTACTCGACTTGAACACTTTTTTCGGCACTTGAGTCTTCCTCTTCCTAGTGCACAAGTTCTTAAGAATTTTCGCATAAGACGGAACTTGTTGGATAGCATCTAGGAGAGGGATGTTGATGTTAACTTGCTTAAACATGTTCACAATCTTCTCCATTTGTGCATTAGGTTTGTTGGCCTTCAATCTGTTTGGAAAAGGAGCTCTATCAATAAGTGTTGGATCCAACATTTGTGGAGAAGTTTGTGGGGGTGGGAAGGATGAAGTGGGTGGCGGGTTCGAGCCTTTGGGAAAACGGAGAATAAGCTCGGAAGAAGAAGAAGGTAAATTAGACAAAATAGGGTAAGATTTAGAAGTGGAAGTGGAAGCCAGGGGTTCAATTGATTCCTCAACATCAATCTGTTCACCCACATGATTGTCTAGCACTCTTCCAGATCTCAACGTGGTAATAGCATTCACATTAGTGTAATGTGAAGGTTCAGGATCAGGTAAGGGTTGAGATGGAAGATTCCCTTTCTCTCTAGCACTCATTGCTGCAATCAGTTGTATGATTTGTGCTTCCATCGATTTAATAATCTCACCTTGGGAGGTGGAGGTTTTCTTTATATCATAGATAGAAGACTTAAAATCAGCCGACATTTGAATAGAATTTGTCAGAAGCAAACTTATGGTTTGTTCAAGTGCAGAGGTGTTTTTGGTACCGGCAGAAAAAGGATCAAAGTTGGTGGCCGAGTTTTGAAAATTTTGTGGTTGGTAGGGGTGCAGACTCAGTTGTGGTGGTTGCTGTAGTGGTGGAGGGACCCATTGAAAGTTCTTCTGGTTTGGATCCGTGTATTGAGTTTGGTGTTGGATCCAAGAAAGATCAGGGTGATTCCTCCAATCTTGATTATATGAGGAAGAAGAAGGATCGTTTTCAGGTCTTTGCTGAAATGCAGCATTAGTGTGACCTTGAAACGGAACATTCAAAGGACATTCTTCCGTCAAATGTGATGGGTTTGAACAGCAGCCACACACGGTTTTGGGAAGTGTGTATTGGTTTAGGGAGGCTGAAGAGATTTTGTTTTCTATAGCGTCGAGCTTCCTTTGTATTGCGGCCATTTCGGCTCTCATCATGACGGAAACATCGAGCTGATGGTTACCTTCCCCAGACGATGGTGGTCTAAAACTTTCCCATTGTAATGTGTTTTGAGCTAAATCTTCTAGGTATTTCCAAGCTTCACCATCATCTTTAGATAGGAATTGGCAACGACACATGGTTTCAAGCATCTGTTTTGTAGTGAAATCAATACCCTCATAGATAATTCGACACGGATCTCATCTAGGGATTCCATGATGAGGATATTGGATAAGAAGATCCTTGAACCGTTCAAAGCATTTCTAAAATGGTTCATTGGGAAGTTGGGTAAATTTGAAGATTTCTCTCCGAACACGGCTGAACTTGTGATTGGGATAAAATTTCTTAAGGAATGCTGCAACAAATTCATCCTATTTTGAAATAGAATGTGCGTTTGTATTATAAAGCTACTTCTCGGCTAAATCGCACAAAGTGAATGGGAGAAGACGTAAACGCAGAGCATCCAAAGACAGTTGTGACGTTCTAATCATTGCGCATACATTTTCGAATTTGGAGATAAAAACGTATGCGTCTTCAGACTCATGACCGTGAAATTTGGGTAACAGTTTCATAAATTGGCGGTTGATTTCAAAATTTTCCCCGTTGGGAGGTGGTATAGAAAGACAGGTAGGAAGGGGAACACGTGTAGGATAACATCTCTCTTGGAGAGAAATGCATGGAGGATTCTGCGCACCTGTGGGCGGTGGCAGAGTGGTGTTAAAGTGTGATGGATATCCATCCATCGCGGTCATGATGAGTGGTGGGAAATAGAAAATATAGAAATACCGACTTTGGGGTCGATAAGAGAAAAGCGGACAAGACAGGCACTAGAATCCCGTGTCCAGCCGAGCTTGCACTAAAGGGTTTAGCACAAGTGGCAACGTTGTGATAATTAGGGGAAAGATGGTTTGGTGTTTGTTTTGAAAAATACGGTTTTTTGCAAAATCAATTCACAAAAAAAAATGCACACACAACCCTTGATCTAATGGTCACCTAGGTCAAGTCTCTAGACCGCTCATAGACTTCCAGAAGACAAATCGCAGGATAGATCCTCTACTGCCACTTTATCCCTTCTGTGGCTAGGTAAGTGCCAGGTAAGTAGGAGGTTCTCCACTACGTAAGTAGTGGGCCTAATTAAGTAACCACTTGCCTTAGACTCCACAAAAGAAACGCGGATAAGCAATAGATTACCCACGACCTCCTTCTATCCTAAATGAGCGCGACGGTCCTTAGAGTCTTGTCTAGATCTTTTTTAGTTTATGAGGGTGATGCAGATGCAAGTTTGTGATTTCCGGGACTTAGGAAGGGTAATGAAATCCCCACCTAATCTGAATTTGGTCGTTGCCCCTTAATTTCCGTATTAAAAATATGCAAACAACCAAGATCAAAACACGCACAATTTTTCTTTTAGCGGCGCTGCGAATTTGGCAAAGAATCCTGCAGAAAATGGTTATTGGAGAAGATCAAAGAGAAGAGGAGAGTACAGAGAGTAGACCTGAGAAATTTGGCACAGTGAACACCCAAAACGGCGGCGGTTCCGCCGCAAAAACGCCTCCTTGGCCGCGGAACGGCGGCTTGATGGGGGAATTAGGGTTTGAAAATTTTTCCTCAGCTGTCTGTATTTCTCTGGACTTCGTAAAACTTCTATGAATCTTGAGATCCCTTCTTCAGTGATGCCAGATTCCCTCACAAAAATTCACAACCAATCGTTAAGCGCTTGATGCGATTTTGATCTAAAAATTCTGATGGAATAATAAATTTTCAACTCAAATAACAAAAACGAAAAAAATAGCATACATTCCCGGCAACGACGCCATTTGATTGATCATCTTCGTGTGTATTTGGAAAAGTTTTAATCACAACCAAAGAAATTTATACCGCAATAAATTAACGGTGTCGATGTAGCGCGTTAATGAATACGGATCGTCCACTGAGATATGTGTTTTGATCGATCTTGTTTTAGATGAGTCGAAATGAAAAGATAAGAGAAAATGCAAGAAAATTGATTCAAATTTTGTGAGATTTGATTTTAAGAAAACATAAAGAATATAGATCTGGAATCAAGAATCAAGAAATGTGCCAATCAATTTAGCTATCAAGATTTGTAAAATAGCTTGTTGGAATCGATCGAATTGGTAGCAATGATGATTCTAATAATGACTAATCTTATCTATGGATAATTTGTAGCTAGATCGATGGCGATGAATGAAGATTAGGGATCTATTGAAGAAATTTGGGTTTCTCCTTCTCCATCCCTTGTCTTTTTATTGATCATCATTCGGATCTAGCCTCTAGCAAAGAGATTCATCAATAGTTTGATCCTTAATTTGCAACGAAATTATCAAGAATGTGATCTCCATCCAAATTAGGTCATTGATGATTCTTTTTCCTAAAGTTCACAAATCTCATAAGACTTAAGATTAGTATTATGATTTTATCATCACTAGATCTACCAAATCTCTCGATTCTGTAACAAGTGGAGATTTACTCAAGCATCATGAAAATAAAAGATTCAAGATCTAGAAATTTCATAGTGCAAGAATATAAAGAAAGAAAGAATTAACTAATTATCACCTTTATTAAATCGATGACTAATTACACATTCGCTCAATTCGAGGTTACAAGATATTGCTCTTGATCGTTCCTTTTGAAGAGGTAACTAGATCCGTCGAAGTTCGCTCCGCTCAATCTCCGTGAGACTTGGATCATCGTGGATCTCGCGCTGTTGATGAAGATTGGCTTCGCGAATAAAGGATCGATGGTTGCTTGCTTGATTTGCTTCTCAAAATGATCTTGATTTGGCTTTGGATTTGGATTTGGGTTAGGGTTTTGGATCAAGGTGTGTCACTCAACTTGTGGAAATTTGGCTCAAAGTTCAACCCTAATTGTGTAACCCCAAAACCCTAGATCTAGATCTCCTTTTATAACCACTCATTTGAATCTTCCCTCCAAAGCCAGGTTGTTAGAGAGAGCTTTCTAGAATGAGTTTGTTAGAGGGAATATTCTAGAATTAGGTTGTTACAAGGAGCCTTCTAGAAGAAGTTTGTTATGCAGAGCCTTCTGGAAGAAGCCACGTGTTCTTTAAGAGTCTTCTAGAAACCAGGTGTTGGATATATGTATGCCCTAGAGGCCATTATATGATAGTGGATGTATCTGTACACGTATATATATATATATTCAGTGTACATTCTTGCTCGACATGATAGTATGCTATCTGGTTCTTTTTTATCTGATATGTAGATTTGATCATGCTTTTATTCATTCATACATGCTGATAAAGCCCTGAGGATATCGGCTTGACTAATGTGATTATGATGGAGATCATACTAGTGGGACATATGTAGTTTATAAGCATATCCTGAAATGTCCCTAGTCGTAGGTATATCGAGACGGGGCATTGATATACCAGAGTAGACTAGCGTATATGATACTAGACCCATACGATGGGCGATGAATGTTCCCACATTCATCGATGTTTGACATCGAGATCATATACGGGTGCTCAGTGGTGACTGGCTACACTGGACGGACTCACCGAGAACTCCTATATGGAATTATATCTATCGTCGGATAGTAGTTCTCAGGTGACACTGGTGCAGGTTAGTCTGTAGACCTGAGATCGTCATAGAGTCTTGTGTGCTCTCCCACTGTACTTTGATTACCACCCTACCACGGCTCTACTGAGTCGTGCAAACAGGTGGCCGTTGGGTACAGTCCTGAGACACATGAAGGCGTTGAGCGATAGGAGGGGTTTCGTCTCTCCCGGTATTGGGAGTTGATGATGTGCTGTGCTCAACTGGTTATATCGGTAAGTCCCTGGCCAGGGCTGCTGAGATTTACTGATAAGTGTTATCAGTAGTTTCTCGATCTGTTATAGACCATTCACCGACATGACTTATTGAGTTATTGGGGTCGACGTGACCATCCCTAGGCTCGATATGCAGCATATCTGACGAAGAGACCAGACTGTACGGTTGTGTTGCCAGTTGGCTCGACGGGAGTTGTAGCAGGTACGCTTGTTTTCTTCTGATTGCTCAATACCCGGGTTGCCGTTATGTTTAGCTGACCGCTTGCGGCTTGGGGGTGCTTGATATGATCATCACCCACTGCCGGCGTATTGACGAGTCTTAGAGTCCCACAAAGGAGTTACCTAGTCCAGGCGAAACGTTGGGGTGCGCGTATGCGATATGCGCATGGACCCGGTTAAAATGTGCGTATGAGATACCGTATATTGATCGGGCGGCTTGCTTTTGGTAGGGTCGTATGTGATATGGCCGGATTGATAAATCAAGTGTTGATTTATCATTTAACCATTAGTTTCTCACTAGAAATCCTTTCTTGTATTTTTGGATGTATGCATGCATGTATGCATTTTTCTTGATTCATGCACATATGGATGTGCATGCACGCATACATACATACATCATCCTTCATGGTTGTAAATACATAGAAAATGGTGGCAATATAAGACTCACACCTTGGTTATTTATATGGATTATTATTTCTATTTGTGTTAAAACAAAAAGAAAAAGAAATGGATAATTCATGGTCTTGATTCTACACTCTTCTTCAACTAACCATGCTCACCTACTTATTAACCATGAGTTAATCTTTCTCTTTTGTTTTAACTCAAGTGAAATAAACATCCATATAATATAACCATGGTTTGAGATGAGAAGTGAAAAATATATATACATATATTTTCCATGTTTCATAAGGGGATTATCTTTTACTCTTGTTCAAAAAGGCCATCATCTTCTTCCTCCTTCTTCTTTTGCTCTCTAGATTTCTCTAGTGAGTAAAACACTCATCAAGTTAGGTTTTTGAAGTGAGAATAGCCACCACAACATCATTCTACACAAGTCTTGCCCACTTGTTTAGAGTGTTAGCTTCATTCTCTTCTCTTGATAAAGTGAAGTTGCAAGCTTGGACAAAGGAGTTTCGGGTGGACCGTCGGGGACACTAGAAGACCTCAAGCGAACCTTTCTCCAACCCTCAAGTGGCCAAGGAGTCTAGCGTAGGGAGCTACAAAGGTTGTACTCTCAAAACCCTAGTCTTTGATACATGTGATGTTGATTAAAGTTATGAAACCCTAATTTTCTAGGATTGATTTTTTGTGTGTTCACTTAGCACTCTAAAAACTTAATCTTTGTGACATGTGATGCTTCCAAACCTTTCATAGGGTGCTAGGTAAACCTAACATTGGTATCAGAGCCGACCTAGAACATTAGACGACACTTTAGCGAAGTAAAAACTTCGTTCGAACCAAAATACGGATTCTTTGAACCTTCTCTGGACAATTTTCAAAACCTGGTCATTTTCAGAATTAAAAATATGTAAAAAAATTCAGCAGGAAATTCTAAGTAACATTGTAAAAAACGAAGCCCTAATGAGCCTATCCCACCGCGGAACCGCGGCCAAAGCTTGCTTGGGCCGCGGCTCCGCGGCCGTACAGAGCCTTTAAGGCCTCATTTTTGTACACTGTTCTGCTTACCTGCTTATAGATGTTTTTGGGTATTTTTAATCTGGTTTCAGTGATGAATGTTCTGGGGATGGTTTTGAGTTCAACGATTCGATCGGAATTTTTATTTCGTGTCTTTTCCGGGTAAATTAGAAAGTATTGAATTGTTCGAACGAGTATCATTTGCTCACTTCTCACGGGGTTTAAATCTTCCGGAAATGCGTGCAAGTCTTGTGGTGGACCCTCTACAAGACTACAAACCTTAACTCGATTATGTGACCGTCTTGAACTGCCCTTTGAACCTTAGGGTTTGGGGCAGTACGGCGTGTCACATGTGAGGCGTTGGCTTGACCCTTCTACGGCTGGACCGCTACTACTGTGTCACATTCCGGGATTTTGAACTCCGCTCAAGTGTTGAGCTTTAGGGAATTGGGTATTTGATCATTCGTTCGAAAACTATAATACTGTCTATTTATCTGGAATGTGATTCAATGTGTGGAATTCATATTACTAGACATGAAATACGAAGTATATGAAATTTCGCATTTACGATATCTAAAGAGAATGTGGATTCCAGATATTGCAGTTTTACACTTTCTTTTCTGTGACCGTAAGTGTAGTATGTCGATATCGCCGGTTTCGTTGTTATACATCAACGACAATTGGGGTATGCATACTTACTTACGTTGATGATATATGATATTATGTATTGCTGAGATATGATGTGCATGATTGTCGCGATTGAATAGCCGGGGGGTTTTATGCGAGATGAGAGTTTTATTTTCCATTCATGTAAAATTCAAATGTAATGTAATATTCTTTTATTCGAGGAACTTCCGGGTTGAGGTTGATGCCACCAGTGTTGTATATTATTTACTTTTCCGCATTAGGATAGACCCAAGGAGGAGAGCACAAGTGACCGGGTTCTGGGGTTCAGTGGGAGGCCATCTCGAGGAGTCGAGACCGGGTCTCCTAAACTCTAGGATTGGTAGGGTCGCTTGCCGCTCTCATAGGGGTCTAGGGTGTGGGATTGGCTATTCATCGCGACTGTGGAATCCGTATTTTCTATTATTGGCTAAATACTAAATACGGACGTCCTAGTATATCCCACATTATATATATATGTTTCTGCTGCCTGTGTTCTGAGATATCTGAGACGAATGATATATTATATATGAGATATATAGTAGACGTTGCTTATGTTTTACACCCGCGCTAGTCCCGTCCCGGTATGCCGTTAGTTAAGTAACCTAACGGTGCATAACGGAACATTGTGGCGAATGCGGATGGCATAAGCGTACGTGTTATTTTCGTTTCTTTTCTGTGATTGGCTTAAAGACTTAAATGATGGGATTACATTAATATGATTAATGTAAAGAAAATAATCCTAAAAAGATGTTGTAGAATCGGATTTGAAAATCACTCGGCTCTTTATGAAAAAGCTACATTTCAAAACTGCGGAGCTTAAGCCACTCCTTTTGAAAACCATTTGATTCTACAACGATATCAAGTTCAAAGCGTTAAAGATTTTCTTAAAAATCATCCGCAACCCTCCGTCATTTTAGGAAGAAGAGTACTTAGTATTCGTGCTACGTTTGTTGACTTTAGTTAAGGCGTAGTGTACGGTAGCTAAGTGATGTCTTCCTATACTGCGTATGATGCAGATTAATTAGGACATTCATACGACTTTGTTGACCATAGTTAAGGGTCATATGGGTGGGTCTAATTAATCAAGAAATGATGGGTAGAACTTGACTGGTACTTATGATTTGTTGACCTTAGTTAAGGTCATAAGTACTAGGGGTAAAAACCACATCGGGAATTTCAATAGTTGAAATTTGCAATGAGATTGCATACCTTCCATGTGATGGTTGGATCCCGATCCCACTGTGGGCAATAGTTGCTCTTAGGAGAGTTTTACAGTTTACAATTAGCTAACTCATTAGGTGTCTAGAAAGGTGTTAACGGGGCTACGCCTCTAGGAAAACGAGGTTTACTTTAATTAGGTCCGTGCGAAAGCATGGGGAACCTCCCTCAAGTACCGACACTGGCCTGGCTGAACGGTTAGCGAAGTTATAGACTGTAATTAATCCTGGCTAGTTTCTTTTTAAGGTTTGAAAGAAAAACTGATTAAAGCAGTGGGAAATATCGATTAGATAAGATAATAACCAATCTGATCTATGCAAGAGCTTTCGCTGAGTGTATTCTTTTCTCTCTCTTAATGGCAGATACCCATGACTAGACTCAAGCTTGACCAATTATAAAGACTGGCTGAGGAATTTGAAAATAGCCTTGACTTATGATAAAGTATCATATGTCCTCACGGCTTCAGCCCCGCCCGCCCCAGGTCCAAAATCCTCAGTTGCGGATATTGAAGTCCGCAAGACATGGGACGCTGACTGTGCCACGGCCAAATGCCTCGCGCTTGCATCGATGGACAATACACATCAAATGCAGCATGAGAATATGGACATTCAAACCATATTGCTCCATACAAAGGAGTTGTATGGAGAGCAATCCCGTGTATTACGATACGAAGCATCAAAGAAATTGTTTCAGATGCGAATGGCCCCTGGCACACCAGTAGGAGACCATGTTCTGAAGATGATAGCTCTTATAGAAGAGCTTGAGGACCTTGGATGGACGATGGACAATGAACAATATACGGATATTATTCTTCAGTCCCTCCCCTCCACCTTTGCTCAATTCATAGTGAACTTCAACATGCATAACATGGAGAAAGAACTACCTGAACTCCTTAATATGTTAAGGAGTGCAAAGAGCACTATGAAATCAGTAAAAACTCCCGTTATGACTGTTGGACAGTCATCCTCTTCTCACCCAAAAGCTAAGGCCAAGGGAAAGGAAAAGTCCAAAGCTGGAGACTCGGGGAAAGGGGAATGTTTTCATTGCCACAAGACATGATATTGGAAGCGCAACTGCACGGAGTACTTAAATCTCAAGAAGAAGCATGGGGATGCTTCTGCTTCAGGTACGTTTGTGACAGAAAACTGTTTTTCAATAAACTCTGCTTCCTGGGTATTGGATACTGGTTCAGGTTCTCACATTTGCAATTCTATGCAGGGGCTGAGAAATAGCAAGGTTTTGAAGACAGGTGACCATACTCTCCGCGTTGGAAATGGTTCCAATATACATACAGTCGTAGTGGGAGAGTATCACTTGGGGTTGCCATCTGGATGTATATTGGTTTTGAACCCATGTTATTTTGTACCAAGTATGCTTTGTAATATTATATCTGTTTCTTTGTTAGACAATGAAGGATATAATTTTGTATTGCAGAACAATGTTATGAACATTCACCTGAATCAAATGTTGGTTGGGTATGGTACATTTAATAACGGGATATACGTCCTAAATCAACACATAGTTTTCAGTATACAACACACTAATAAAAAAAAATCAGAAATAAATGAAGCTTTTCTTTGGCACTGTAGACTTGGTCATATTAACGAGACAAGACAAAACAAGTTATACAAAGATGGATATTTAAACCCTTTTGAATATAAATCTTATGCGACTTGCCAGTCTTGTATCAAGGGTAAAATGACCAAAACTCTATTTACCGGACACGGAGAAAGAGCTACTGAGCTCCTGGGCCTCATACATAGTGATGTATGCGGGCCAATGTCTACACAGGCTAGAGACGGTTTTTCATACTTCATTACGTTCACTGACGATTTCTCAAGATTCGGTCATGTATTTTTATTAAAACACAAGTCCGAACCTTTCGAGAAATTAATTGAATATAAACAAGAAGTAGAAAAACAAACCGGCTTAAGTATCAAGATGCTTCGATCAGATCGAGGTGGTGAGTACCTCAGTACAGAATTTGCAAACTTCCTAAAAGAGAATGGGATTCTCTCTCAGCTCACTCCTCCATACACACCACAGCACAACGGTGTGTCTGAACGACGGAATCGGACCCTATTAGATATGTTTCGTTCCATGATGAGTGATGCTGAGTTACCCGTCTCATTTTGGGGGAATGCATTGGAGACTGCAGCATTTCTACTGAACAGGGTTCCAACCAAAGCCGTATCTACCACGCCATATGAGATATGGCATGGGAAGAGACCATCTTAGCCGTATCTACCACGCCGTATCTACCACGCCGTATCTACCACGCCAAATCTTAAGAGAATTAAGATTTGGGGTTGCCCGGCCTATGTTAAAAAGCAGAATCCGGACAAACTCGAGACACGGTCAGTCATGTGTAACTTTGTGGGATATCCAAGGAACTCTTATGGATATCTATTCTACCACAAGGAGGAACAAAAGGTGTTTGTTTCTCAGTATGCCACATTCTTAGAAAAAGAGTTTTTCACAGATAAAGATGATGGCGAAGTTGTAGATCTAGAAGAAGTTCTAGAGACACAAACTACAAATGACGATTTGGTTGAACCGGCTGTTGCAATAGAAACTGAGGAACCTCGGCCACTCCGTAGGTCTGGTAGGACTTCTCGCCCACCGGAGAGGTACTACGGTTTCCTCATTGATGGTGACAGAGAAGACTGCATCATGGAGGATGATGATCCTACCAGTTTTCAGCAAGCTATCACGAGTGGAGACTCTGTGAAGTGGCTGGATGCCATGAGATCCGAAATGGAGTCTATGTACACCAACAAAGTATGGACTTTGGACGTTGTACCCCCTGGGGTAAAACCTGTAGGGTGCAAATGGATCTTTAAAAGAAAGATTGGTGCAGAAGGGCAGGTAGAGACCTATAAGGCAAGACTTGTGGCGAAGGGTTTTCGTCAAAGACCAGGTTTGGACTATGACAAGACTTTTTCGCCCGTAGCCATGCTTAAATCCATTCGGATCCTACTTGCTATTGCTGCTCACTACGACTATGAAATCTGGCAGATGGACGTTAAAACGGCATTTCTAAATGGGGATTTAGAAGAATGCATTTATATGGATCAGCCGGAGGGCTTCATTGACAGTGGGAGCAGCGGGAAAGCATGTAAATTGCTTAAATCCATATATGGGTTAAAGCAGGCATCACGGAGTTGGAACATCTGTTTCGATGACATCATCAAAGAGTTTGATTTCATCAAAAATCCAGATGAACCTTGTGTTTATAAGAAGGCTGTAGGGAGAGCTGTCACATTCCTCGTATTGTACGTGGATGACATTCTTCTGATAGGAAATGATATTCCTATGCAACAGTCGGTCAAATCTTTCTTATCACTAAGGTTCTCCATAAAGGACCTGGGTGATGCCACATACATTCTGGGCATAAGGATCTATAGGGATAGATCCAAAAGGTTATTGGGATTGTCCCAAACCAGGTACATCAACACCATCCTAAAAAGGTTTAGTATGGAAGACTCCAAGCGGGGTGCCCTACCCGCTTGCCATAGGGTCACTCTCTCTAAGGACTCTTGCCCAAAGACCGATGAAGAGAGAGCTCGCATGAGCGTTATACCCTATGCTTCAGCAGTAGGATCTATAATGTATGCGATGTTGTGTACACGCCCAGATGTAGCTTATGCACTTAGTGTTGTAAGCAGGTATCAATCCAACCCAGGGGAGAATCACTGGACAGCTATGAAGAACATTCTTAAGTACTTACGAAGGACTAAAGAATTGTTCTTGGTGTATGGTAATGGAGATCTCCAAATGGAGGCCTTTACCGATTCGAGCTTCCAGAGCGATAAGGACGACAGCAAATCTATCTCTGGGTTTGTATTTACCCTCAATGGATGGGCGGTAAGTTGGAAGAGTTCCAAACAGGATACCGTTGCAGACTCTACGATGGAAGCTGAGTACATTGCTGCGAATGATGCCGCTAAGGAAGCCGTCTGGATGAAGAAGTTCGTCTCGGAGCTAGGAGTAGTTCCAACCATTATTGATCCAATACCACTGTATTGTGATAATAATGGGGCTATGGCGTTAGCCAAGGAGCCCAGGTCCCATCAGCGGTCCAGACACATCCTGAGGCATTTTCATTTGATCCGGGAGATTGTAGATCGCCGCGAGATCGAGATTAGGAGAGTAGACACAAAGAATAACGCCGCGGATCCATTCACCAAGGTCCTCCCTCAGCCGCAGCATGAGCGACATTTTGAGATGTTGGGTATGAGATACGCCAATAACTGGCCTTAGTGCAAGTGGGAGATTATTGGATATATGTATGACCTAGAGTCCATTATATGATAGTGGATGTATCTGTACATGTATATATATATTCAGTGTACATTATTGCTCGACATGATAGTATGCTATCTAGTTCTTCTTTATCTGACATGTAGATTTGATCATGCTTTTATTCATTCATACATGCCGATAAAGCCCTGAGGATATCGGCTTGACTACTGTGACAATGATGGAGATCATACTAGGGGGACATCTGTAGTTTATAAGCATATCCTGAAATGTCCCTAGTCGTAGGTATATCGAGACGGGGTACTGATATACAAGAGTAGACTAGCGTATATGATACTAGACCCATACGATGGGCGATGAATGTTCCCACATTCATCGATGTTTGACATCGAGATCATATACGGGTGCTCAGTGGTGACTGGGTACACTGGACGGACTCACCGAGAACTCCTAAATGGAATTATATTTATCGTCGGATAGCAGTTCTCAGGTGACACTGGTGCAGGTAAGTATGTAGACCCGAGATCGTCATAGAGTCTTGTGTGCTCTCCCATTATACTTTGATTACCACCCTACCACGGCTCTACTGAGTCGTGCAAACAGGTGGCCGTTGGGTACAGTCCCGAGACACACGAAGGCGATGAGCGATAGGAGGGGTTTCGTATCTCCCGGTATTGGGAGTTGATGCTGTGCTGTGCTCAACTGGTTATATCAGTAAGTCCCTGGCCAGGGCTGCTGAGATTTACTGATAAGTGCTATCAGTAGATTCTCGATCTGTTATAGACCATTCACCGGCACGACTTATTGAGTTATTGGGGTCGATGTGACCATCACTAGGTTCGATATGCAGCATATCTGATGAAGAGACCGGATGTACGGTAGTGTTGCCAGTTGGCTCGACGGGAGTTGTAGCAGGTTCGCTTGTTTTCTTCTGATCGCTCAATACCCGGGTGGCCGTTACGTTTAGCTGACCGCTTACAGCTTGGAGGTGCTTGATATGATCATCACCCACTGCCGGCGTATTGACGAGTCTCAGAGTCCTATAAAGGAGTTACCTAGTACAGGCGAAACGTTGTGGTGCGCGTATGCGATATGCGCAAGGACCCGGTTAAAATGTGCGTATGAGATACCATATATTGATCGGGCGGCTTCCTTTTGATTGGGTCGTATGTGATATGGCCGGATTGATAAATCAAGTGTTGATTTATCATTTAACCATTAGTTTCTCATTAGAAATCCTTTCTTGTATTTTTGGATGTATGCATTCTTTCTTGATTCATGCACATATGGATGTGCATGCACACATACATACATACATCATCCTTCATGGTTGTATATACATAGAAAATGGTGGCAATATAAGACTCACGCCTTGGTTATTTATATGGATTATTATTTCTATTTGTGTTAAAACAAAAAGAAAAAGAAAAGGATAATTCATGGTCTTGATTCTACACTCTTCTTCAACTAACCATGCTCATCTACTTATTAACCATGAGTTAATCTTCCTCTTTTGTTTTAACTCAAGTGAAATAAACATCCATATAATATAACCATGGTTTGAGATAAGAAGTGAAAAATATATATACATATATTTTCCATTTTTCATAAGGGGATTATCTTTTACTCTTGTTCAAAAAGGTCATCATCTTCTTCCTCCTTCTTCTTTTGATCTCTAGATTTCTCTAGTGAGAAAAACACTCGATGGTTACTTGCTTGATTTGCTTCTCAAAATGATCTTGATTTGGCTTTGGATTTGGATTTGGGTTAGGGTTTTGGATCAAGTTGTGTCACTCAACTTGTGAAAATTTGGCTCAAAGTTCAACCCTAATTATGTCACCCCAAAACCCTAGATCTAGATCTCCTTTTATAACCACTCATTTGAATCTTCCCTCCAAAGCAAGGTTGTTAAAGAGAGCTTTCTAGAATGAGTTTGTTAGAGAGAATATTCTAGAATGAGTTTGTTATAAGGAGCTTTCTAGAAGAAGTTTGTTATGCAGAGCCTTCTGGAAGAAGCCACATGTTCTTTGAGAGTCTTCTAGAAGCCAGGGTTGTTAGATGAAACTTCAGGAGAATTTTGAGTTGATGACGTGTCTAATAAGACGCGGATCCGCGGCAGATCGGCCAACTCGGCCGCGGATCCGCGGCCATTTAGTGGCCTTGATGGCTCATTTTCTCTGAATTGCTTGGTTTTGGCATTTAGGGAATCTTTTGATGTCTGGAATCTCATTATTCTTTCTTGTTTCCTGCCAGATCTCAAGTATTGGACTTGATGCATTTTATCGGCACTTTTATGATTCCGGCTCTTTGACCTGAAGGATTTTCTGCACACAATCTTGATAAACAGTGTTGAGATATACAAAATCATTCGTGTAGTAATAAACACTCAATTTCCCTATAGAATGCCGGTTATAATGTATAACACATGTTATTTGATATTTTGCAAACGAATTGCTAATATGTGTTATATTTATACCAAATACCTTTAGATGATTAGAAAGAGTAGGGAAATTGATGTGTTAAAAATGCAATATTTTCGACTGATCAAGGAGTAATGCTGAGAGAGAATCTCATTCTCCTTTAGAATAGTCCAGGAATTCCGTGCTCAAGTATTTTCCTCCTTGATCACATCAAAAGACATAATACTTATACCCGTTTGGTTCTCTACTTCTAAATTATATTCTTTGAGTTTCTCAAAAGGTTCAGACTTGTGTTTCAACAGGAACATATGCCCAAATCTTGAGAGATCATCAGTGAATATAATGAAGTACAAAAAACCGGTCCTGGCATGTGTAGACAGGGGACCTACATATATCGTCATGTATCAATCCCAAGAGTTCACTAACTCTTTTTCTGTTTCCAATAAACGAAGCTATGGTCATCTTATCTTTGTGACATGACTGGCAAGTCTCATAAGATGTAAATTCAAACTAATTTAAATATGCATTTTAATGTAACTTAGCTAGTCGGGTCACACTGATATGACCTAGTCTACAATGCCTCAAGAAGGTTTCGTTCATTTCTGAACTCTTCCTCTTGTGTATGTTTTGTACGTTAAGAACTGTAGTTTGATTTAGAACGTATATGCTTTTAGATAACGTGCCTGAACTGATCAACTCTTGATATAAGAAATGTTCAAAACATTATCCAACAAATACAAAATTATATCTTTCTTCAATAAATAAATAGACTGATATGATGTTGTAGATCAGGTTCGGTATCTAATAACATTCGTTCGGAATCAATGTATTTGGTAATATAGGGTGATAACTGCCAACTGGTTTGGCTGCAACAATTGCACCATTTCTAACTCTTAAAACTTATACCCATTCTCAGTTCTCTACCTATCTGTAACCCATGTAACAGATTACATATGCGGGATCCTGATCCGGTATCACATACCCAGGATGTAGAGGATACTGAAAAACAGTTCTCGGTAATGAACACGCCCGAAGAAGATGTATCAACATACACTTTCTTCGTTTGGGCGGCACGGGAATTCTGGTTATCCCCTATTTCCTGCTCGGTCTTATAACAATTATAATTTAGAGCGGGACCAACGTTCCCCTGCTCAGTATAACAAGCGGGTTCGGTCAATACATCCATATTATTATCATGAGTAAGGCATGACATGGTCGTTACCTGGAGAGAGAGAGAAGAAAACACTCAGCGTATGCTCTTGCAAGATTAGATTGGTTATTAATTTATCTAACCAGGATGGCTCCCACTATTTTAGTCAAATGTTCCTTCAAACCCTAAAAGGAAAGACTAGCCGGGATTAATTACACCCTACAAGTTCGCCAATCTTTCAGCCAGGCCAGTGTCAGTACTTTGAGGGTGGTTCTCTATGCTTTCATACGGACCTAATTAAAATAAACCTCGTTTTCCCGGGGGCGTAACCCCGTTGACACCTTTCTAGACATCTACTTGATCGGCTAATTGTAATGTGTAAAACTCTCTCAGGAGTAACTCTTACTCGCAGTGGGTATCGGGGTCCAACTATCTCATAGAAGGTATGCAATCTCATTGAAAATTTCAACACTTGAAATTCTCGATAATATTTTACCCCTAGCATCCTATGACCTTGACGAAAGCCAACAAACCATAGGCTGCTGGTCAAGTTCAACCCGTATATTTCTTGATTGAATTAAACCCACCCGCATGACCCTTGACAAAAGCCAACAAAGTGCATGACTAACCTAATCCAATCGCATCATATACTTATGCAGATAAGCATAAATAGCTACCGCACACTACGCCTTGACGAAAGCCAACATACGTAGCACGAATACTATGAAGTACTTATCTGAAATGACAGAGGGCTGCGACAGGTTTTTAAGAACACCTTTTGCGTAATGAACTTGATATCGTTGTAGAATCAAATGATTTAAAATGGAGTGTTTTTTAGGCTTTTACTTGTTTTGCTAAAGAGGTCACTCCCGGTGAAGGGATCGTCGGCTCTTTCCTCATCGAACGAGGTGCAGGATATTTCACAAATACCACTATGCAAAGCAAGAACTAGAAAAGCAATCAAAAGTCAAAACCGAGGGTTGTAACATCCGCCAGTTATTGCTAAAGAGGTCACTCCCGGTGAAGGGATCTCGGCTCTTTCCTTATCGAATAAGGTGCTGGATATTCTGCAAGGAATACCGCTATGCAAAGCAAGAACTAGAGCTACCTGTTTTTGAAAATTCAATTCCACAACATTTGTAGGTTTATTTTCTTTCATTAATCTCATTAATGAAGTCCCATCGTTTAAGTTTACCTAAACATCACAGATAAATACAACGTACGCTTATGCCATCTGCATTCGCCTTGATGTCCCGTCATGCACCGTTAGGTTAGGTAACTAACGGCAGAGCGGGGCAGTGCTAGTGTGCGTGTAAAACATAAGCAACGTCTATATAATATATGACATATACTATATACAGTATCTATCTCAACATATACAATGATCACATTACTGAATATCGCAGCAGAACACAACATATGAAATATTGGATATACTAGGATTTCCGGGTTTTATTTTAAGCCTGTATAAAACAAGGATTCCACGGTCGTGATGAATAGCCAATCCCACACCCCTCGACCCTTACGAGAGCGGCAAGCAACCCTACAAATTCTAAAGTTAGGAAACCCGGTCTCAACTCCTTGAGATGGTCTCCCACAGGACCGTAGAACCCGGTTACTTGTGTTCCCCACCTTAGGTCTATCCTATTGCGAAAAAAGTAAATAATATACAATGGTGACATCATCCTCAACCTGGAAGTGCCCCAATAAAAGAATATTGCATACAATGAATTTTACATGAATGAAAATAAAAACTCTTATCTCACATAAAACCTCCAGCTATTCAAAACACGACGATCCAATATAATATATCACAGCAACACATAATATCACATGTCATCAACGTAAGTAAATATGCGTATCCCAATTGTCGTTGACATATAGCACCGAAACCGGCGATACACGACATATTACACTTACGGTCGCAGAAAAGAAAGTGAAAAACGACAACAGTTGGAATCCGCAACCACCATAGACATCACATGCCTAACCAATTGAATTCCTTAGACATCGCATGCCAAACAATTATAAACCCCGCATTTTAGTCTCGATCTCGAAAACACTTTTCAATATCTAGTCAGGAAATGTATGACTACGGTAGCGCCCCGGCCGTCTTTCCGAGGCCAAAATGCGAAAACAAATTTTTTTCTCAAACTAGAAACCGGCGCTATCGTATGGTTAAAACCCGAATCGAACCATTAACCTACAACTAGCTATCTAGAGAAGGGATAGAGAGCTATACCGAACGATCCGTGTCCTTCGGTCTTCGGCCACCATCCCGATCTCCCCGCTGTAACTCCGGTCTTCATCTCCTCATCGGAAAGGGCACCACATCGAGAAGTCTTTTTACGGGCTCCCGCTTCATCCGAAGCAACTCAGGCACGAAGTGTGCTAGCCGACGTGCCCAAGGTTGTAGTAGAGAATGTTGTGATCACTTTGTCTCTTGCATTCATGGCTTTGGATGGAGGTTAAAGTGTTGCCATTGATGGAACCAATAAGCTAGAGGAAGAAGAAGAAGCAAAAGAGCTTTTCTTTTTCTTTTCTTTTCTTTTCTTTTGTTTGAATGAGAGTGAGAGAGTGGGAGTTTATGAAAATAAAAGACCAATAATATCAACCATGGCAGCCCCTCTCTCTCTCCATCTCATTTCAACACATTAAACAATTCATTAATGTGAAACATTTGCTAGAAAAGAGACCATGACTCATAGTATATGTCTATGTCACATTAATGCATCAAATGATGATTTCTAGCTCACTAATTCCATTATCCAAACATTAATCCAAATGTTTTCCACACCAAAAAAGATCCAGCAACATCTAAAGTAAACTCGTGACGGATCACAAGGATACCCCTCACCTGTATATACATACTTGCACTCGCATTCCGACTGAATGTGAATGCGATGAGACTAAAGTAATCCAACAAATCTAATACTAGGATCCGGCTTAAACCAAAGCCCACTAGTATGATCCGTCCGATCACGATCCATGCAATACCACACGTTTAAGATCGAACCCTGCCATATATCATACGGCCTCTACAACGTTTCGCCCGAAACTTGAGAAACTGTCTGTGGGAGACTCTAAAGACTCGTCAATACCTTGGCTGTGGATTTGACCACTAGCACGTCAGAGGTATTAGCCGTACGTAACGGGCTACCAGGTATTGACCAAAAGGAAGGTCGATGAGCGAACTCATCCTGACACCCTACTGAGCCTGTCAGTGACAATATCCGTATAGTCTGGTCCGTTCGTCTATGAGTATCGCATGGCGGGCCTAGGGGGTTGGTAAAAGTCAGACCTCCAAAAGCGGTACAAGTCGTGTCGAAGTGTAGCCAAGAACACCCTGAGATACTACTTGAATACCTACCAGTAAATCTCCTGCCTCGGCCGAGGGCTTTGTGTAATGGCTCTCCTAGACACAACGCGACCTCACCCCTAATACCGGGAGAGACGAACCCCTGCCGATCCGCTCACTGCCTCCATGTGGCTCGGGACTGTACCCAACTAAAACCTGTTTGCACGACTCCTTTGAGCCGTGGTAGGGTAGTAATCAAAGTACAGTGGGATCTCACATGAGACAAATGACGATCTCAGGTCAATGAACTAACCTGTACACATGTCACCAAGGAACTGCTATCTGACGTCAGGTATAATACCAACTAGCATGTTCCCGGCGAGTCCTGTCCGGTGTACTCATAACCCAATGAGCACCTGTATACATCTTAGGTGAACCAACTGATACCAGTGGCTTGTGAGACCGGCCACCGCCCCTCGTCGGGGTCTCGACTGTATACACTAGTCTACTCTGGAGTATCGATGCCCCGTCTCGAAAACTCCCAAGACTAGGGACCTTTTAAGGATGTGCTTATAAACCCCAGCTCCCACGTATATGATCGCCATCATACTGCTGGCGGTCAAGCAAGAATCCTAAGGGCTCTATCAATGTGCAATAGTGGCCTGTAAGGTCACCTAAAGCAGTACACGATGATAAAGATAAATCAGATAGCATACTATCATCTTGAGTATGACTGTCCTATCGGCATAGGACCTCCCTCAATCATTGCAATCGTGTGCCTGTGATCCAATAATTGACTCTGAGGGCACTATATCCAACAATCTCCCACTTGCACTCAAGGCTAATTATTGCGATGTCGCATACTCACAGCCCGTGTGATACCGAACACCCAACTCCTCTACTAATCAGTCTCACAAAGCCCGTTTGCGAAACTATTGCGTTCGAGGAATAGCCTCAGTGAGTGGATCCCCCCTGATGTTTCTTTCTATGTCTCTCTTTATCTCAAGTTCGCAGAGAAAGACATCTCCCGAAATGAGCAATACCTGTCTTAGAATATGACTGGATATCTGATAGGACCTAGTTCATAAATGAACTCCAAATCCAAACTTCTTAGACTGTATCGTCAACTGAACTTAATCAGTATGCTGCGCCATGCCTCCCTCAGTATCCGCTTGGACCACCTGTCCAAAATACTGCCCCTCGTCAGAGGGAAAATTATAACACTTGACAGTCACTCTGTCATCCAGGTCACCTTGGAAGCCTGGATTGATAACCGTCCCCCGAAAGAGGCTGCCGTTATCATATCCCTAGAACATTCACTTTTGTTCTAAAACTGCTTCTGAATGTTTCTCCAGGATTGGATCAATATCCACTTATTGCATCTACTGCAAAAATAACATCTGGTGTAGTACTTGACATCTCGTGATTGACTCAATTACCTAAGCAAGTGATCTGCCAATCATGCACATCCCTCTCCCCTTTAGTCTATAAGACACCTTTAGAGAGGGTGACTCCATCACCTGCAGGTACCCTACCGTACTAGGAGTCGTCCATTCTAAAACACCTTTAGAATGCTGTCTAAGTACCCAGAATGGGAAACTACCCAAATCTAGATCTAAAACCATAGATCTAGTAACCAGAATATCTGATATAATATCCATATCCTATGTGGAGAAACCACTATGTGACAACCGAAGTATAACCGACCGTAGTATATGAATTTCACTTCCTACTCTGTGTATGTCGTTCAAATACCAGGACATCACATCCTACTACCTTCTTAACAGATCCATCCCCTATTCTGATGAAGTCAAACCTATGACTGTCACATCAGAAATAGATGATCTATCTCCGCCATATCTGCTTTAGTCTATAAATAGACATAAGCCACTTGTCCACTATGCTTCCGCTGCTTTCATTGACTACAACAACCCTCTGGCAGAGTCATATACACGTACACTTCTAAAGCTAGTTTAGAACGATGCTATACTCATCCTCCTGCCGGGTCTCACAGTCTGGAACAACAACAATGGCAAGTCTGGGTAAACAAGAACCTCCCTATCACCGTCCTTGAGGCTACCGGAGTACCTCTCGGGTGCCTGAGGTTACCCACCATATCTGTGGAGTGGCCAATGGAATGTCAAACCAGATTGAATCTTTAGGTTCTTATCAAATTTTCAGTAATCGTTTGCGGTTCTGGAATCACTTCAAGTTCTACCATACTCCCACTACTGTTTTCTGAAAAAGTCCATTTTTATTAAAACTGTGGCGAGTCTAGAACAGTATCACTATTGATCTTCCAGATGGTAGAAAGTCAACCCTCGTCATAGCCCGGGTCAACCCACAAACAGCCATTACAGAAACGTGCCTTGAGTTATCCAGAGTCTGGTTTTAAGCATAAGCTGGACAACTCCCCGTACCTTAACATAGTTAAGATATGAACTATTCTATATCCAATATAGAAATAGAGGCACTGATTTAATTGGAACCAGATTCAAATCATGCAGCTGTTTCCAGTGCATGTCCACTAAATGGAGAGAGGCCGATCAGCATTACTCAACTTAGGAGAGCTTCCAATTATGAGTAACCTGAAAGAGAAACAAGTTCTCAAAACCATTACTATCAACTGAATACCATACACAAGTATCTACATCTTCGATTACCTTGAAGAATCCTGATACTTGCAATACCTGGTTCTCTACTTTACTCATATACCTATAACTTCTCAAAACTTGGACCTTGCATTTCTACGAAACACATGTCTAAGAATTAGAGAAGTCACAAGTAAACATAATACAGCATGAGTACCAACCCCACTGTCCTAATGGACACTGGACAACATACAATACTCTGTATAAGTCCCCCGAGTCTAATAACTCAATCCCTGTGTGTCGTAGGTTGAAAACTGTACTTATGGTTAAGAAGAATTACACCGCTATTTTAATGCTCCTTACCTAACCATCCACTGATATAGGTAAATGTCATGGACATAATTTCAAAAAGGTATATCTCACTCTATAAAAATAGACGTACAGATATATCAATTTGAAATTGGTGCATAGCAGCGAATATTCAAAACCAAATATTTGCCGTCCAGCAAACAACCAGGGTGATTTCCTCAAACATCACTAATTACAACGAATCCCGATATAATGAGGATAATCACCCAATTCCCAATAACTTACTCCCACTCATCATCTGTAAAACCATACAGATGTAAGAATCAAACCTGGTAAATACATACCCTTGAGCAAGGGCTAATTGGGAAATCAGTTTTCTATTAACAATACACAGTGAAACTGAAACATTGAAATGTTTTGTAGGGGTATTCGGGTATTCCTAGTAATGCCTCTTCCATTATCCAGATTCACAACTGTAACCGTATATTTCTTTGCCATCTCTCCAAATCCCTTTATATGTCTTTAGTCATTACCTTCTGTACACCCCTTTAGGCCAAATGGTTTTCTTCCTTCCCTACCGTTCGGCACCAGCCTATGGTTTGGAAGAAGACTATCCAATAAGCATAATGGGTGTACTGTCCTAATCCTAGGAGCACTCGCAACCCGAGAGAAGGTAAAGATAAAAGACAACTGAATAAACCTTATTCCTATTTCTCCTGAACCAGAATCCATCCCCGAACCGGAACAAGTTCCTTTCGAGTTCGTATATAACCATACGATGGAAAATCCAATAAACTATGGATCTTCGTAGTGATACGGAGTGTTCTGGAGAATGTAATTTAATATATCATATATATTATTATACATTAAATTATCGAACCAACACTTGATCCGACAATCCGGCTATATCGCATATAACCGACTAATATCTCATTTACCGATTCATCGAATCAACACTTGATCCGATGACCCGGCTGATATCAAATATCACGAGAATAGAATATGGTATCTCATATCGCATTATCCTCGGTCCCGCACATATCACATATGTGCTCCTACTCCGTTTTGCCTGAGTCAAGAAACCTCTGTGTAGGACTCTAAAGAATCGTCAATACGCCGGCAGTAGGTGATGATCATATCAAACACCCACAAGCTTCAAGCGGTCAGCTAAACATAACAGCCATCCAGGTATTGAGCGATCAGAAGATCCACAAGCAAGCCTGTACATTCTCCTGCGAATTCTAGCAAGATTCATGGTTAGTTAGCTTTGCACCTCTCTAAGATATAAAATGGCATGAGTGATGCTACTTGTCACGACCCGAAAATGGAACGTGATGGCCCTTAAACTAAGCAACGTCTACAGGCGTAACGCAATTTAAGTAAGCCTAAAACCCGGCAATCTAAACCTTCAAAAGTAGCAAGAAAGTGATAATAGCATTTTCAAAACCTTTGAAATCTCAACCCAAATTCTTTAAAGTCCAACTTTTCTTCGTTTAAAATTTTGGCAGCACCACCTTTGTAAAACAAGCCCCCAAAAATGGGTACAACATAATATAAGTAAAAGCATCACAAACGGAAGCAAAATCCACGCCCAACGACGGAAAACAACCACCACAACAGATATATGACGCCGTAGCGAAGAAAGAGACGATATGAATAAAACTGCATAAAAGACCTCCAAGTCATAAAATAATATACAATATCGTCCTCACATCAAGTCTTTAAGTCATACAAGATAATGGTAGATGGAGAGTACAAGATACAAAAAATATACAACAAGCAACATTGGATAACCGCAAAACCTACCTAAGCAAAACTGCACACTGTCAGGCGAAGCGGTATCCACAGCAAAAGATGATACGACGGATGAAAATAGCCCTGGCTCTAACTATCTTGAGGTACACCTGCAAAACGCTGTGGCACAACGGGGGTGAGTTGCCAACTCGTGAATAGTAAAATAACATATGCAGGTAATTGCGAGTATGCACGTACAACGCGAATCTAACATAGGCATCTAATAGCAAAGAATGGTCATATATAATGCATCAGTCATGAAAGGTATGCTAGCAGGTACAACTAATACATGAACAATAATATGACAATATGTATGCGACCATCATATAAGGTACTCTATCAGGTACTGCTAGTACATGAAGCAATGCATATAAAATAAATTATGTAAATGCAACAGTCATGGAAGGTACTCTATCAGTGTCATGACCCGAAGGTACGGAACGTGACCAGAACTTAAATTACGAAACATCTAGAGGCGTAACAAAATCTAAGTAAGCCGAACCCCAGAAATCTAAACCCTTTAAAAGAAGAAGTGTAAGAAAACAAGTTTAAAAGCAACATCAAATTTCTCAAAAATTTCGACAGAGCCTCCTTTGTAAAAACTGGCTCCAAATGGGTACAAATAAGAATATATACATATGCAACAATAAAAAGTCATCACCAAGCGGGAGCTAGCACTGCGCCAAAAAGGCTTAAACAACCATACAATGCACTATAATATACAACGCCGAAGGGCAAGGCTCATAACTCAAAAGAAAACCAATCCAGCAGAAAACCATAATGATACAAGCGCGACTCTAAGGTCGAAATAAAAACAACTAGTCTTCTAAACTATCAAGTAATACAAGTCTGGTTGATGGAGCTTACTAGATACAAATGAAATAATAAAAGTACAACGGCGGTCCTGATACAATTGAACCAACCTACCAAGAAAATCACCCTGAATGAAATGATGTGCCAGTAAGCTGCCAAGGAAACCTATACATCGAAACCTGTAAGAAAAATTTGGCACAACGGGGGTGAGTTGCCAACTCGTGACTAGAAGACATCTACGAGTAGAAATCGCATGTACGACGCTCTCCTACGTCATAATAATATATTTAATATATCACTAGTCATCAAATAGTGGCAGGATAATAAACTATGCGTAAGTGCAATGCCCAGTGCTCGTGTCAGTGCCTCAAGTAGTAATATGTCATGTATATGAGTATGCATGCACCATGAATGTAAAACAATCAACCATGAAATCTGGATATATCTGTATAAGAAATCTTTAACTTTTATCATAGTAAAATTTCTATAGTAATCTGAAACATCATCGATGAAATCCATGGAAATCCGTGTCAAGCATCGACACAAAACATGTAAATCTCAAGACTCAATACCTCATAATCTCAATATCTCATAGTCTTAATATCTCAGGCTCCGTCAGTCCGGATCGGCCCATATCATCAAATCTCACGGCAACGGTCGGTATCCTCCGGATATCCGCCGCGCTAGACATCACCGATAGGTAGTCTTCCCCTGTTAGGCTCATCGTCTACTACTCGATCTTCTTGCCCCGGGGTACCATACCTGGCCCACCATGTACCCGAGACGGTTCATCCACTCCTCGAATCGGGTCTCGAAATCCAACAGAAAACATGAAATCTCATGGTGGACGACGCATACATCACAAGAAAACCGTAACTTGTATTTTAAAATGAGAGGGAGAGAGAGAGAGATGTTTTTATATATATTCTTGCGGTTTTCCCCAAAATCCAGAAATCTCATAGAAATCCAAAATTCTAAAATCATAAGTAAATGATAATGAGTATCGGCATAAGCCCCACAATACTGCATTATAGTATGAAAATATGAATGCAAGAAGTGTCTATGTAATAAATGCAATGTCTAACTAGCACATGAGAGTAATCATACCTTATTATATTGATCTATCCTTTAATTGATTCTATCAATAAAAGATAACATGTTCTAAAGTGTACGTGAAATGGCAATTACCGATGATGATGTGTGTGAGCCCGCAAATAAGTGTACGTGGAACATGCGCATCAGCGGTAATGGTGCTGGTGTCCTAACAGGCAGAGTTTCATATTAACTAAAGAAACATATGTATGAACATGCAACGTGATGATTACAATCTGAATATAAAGGTGAATGTGTATTAACCACTCATTTGGAATATACATATCTAACTACAAACTAAATGACTCGAGCCTAAACTAGTATTTATCTAACCCACTAAGGAACTAAACTAAAGAAACTAGTCGATGGGAAATAAGAATCCACCTAAAGTCTGAGTCGATAGCTCTAATAGTCGGCAATCCAGCCTCAATAGAATGACTTGCATAGTACGACTTTCTCGAGTCAAGAGTGCGGATCAATTTTCACATCTATGCCTCGTACGGTAAAATCCATCGTACGACATCCCAAAATCAGGGTATGGGTCAACTATCACCCATGCACATCATCATTTGTATAATATCATCATCAAACAATATCATGATCAAAGGTCCTCTTTTTTCTATATTCACGAGTTCCATCAACTAGAGAAATTCACTTATTTTACACAATTCTTTTGGTTATGCCTGATCTGTACTATAATCGCATACATCCCAATATCATCAAACATATATCATCGTTTGTGTAATTATCCATCATCAAATGATCCACTAAACATCATGTTATTTATCATTTCGGGATTAAGTCATATATTACAATCCAGGTTCTATTCTAGAGTCTCGTACATTTCAATGTCATTATCACCTATTACCGTTTATGTATAAATATACATTTCTCATTTCCCAACGATCTGCTAACATCATAGTACATCTCATATCATACTCGATCGTATATCTTTAACTCACGGTATCACGCCCAATCATACTGACTCCTCCCCAGATACCATATTACCTTCCCATATCACGTGTATATGTTATACACACATACACACACACACACACACCATAGAAACCTACACACATTCATATAATACACAAACACACACACACACACATATACACCAAGTCCAATGTATGTGTGTGCGTGTGTGTGTCTACCTGAAACCTACGAATTCCCTCCATGGTATTCATCCTCTGGTTAAGTCTTTCTAAATCAGTCTAGTCTAACCTCAAGTCTTTAATAGGACCCTACTCGCCAAGAATCTAAGGTCACGTCCGACTTCCTAATGACAGTAAGTAATATCCCTATTCTACGTTTGCGGGGATGCTAAACGCCATCCACCCGACTTCCCCCATAGATATACATCTACTCACCTGGCCCTTGTCTGCCGAAGTCGATGCCGCCATCCTCTTCTTCATCGTCCGAAGTCCACGTGAGGGGTACCTATACGCAAACATATATGTATATCGTAAACCGAATCGTGGATAAAACCAAAACGACCCACGAAATGCGCATGGGTTAAAACCTATGACCCGCTCATGCAAAAATAACCAAATAGCCCTCGACATCGGCGTACAAACACCGATTGTTCGAGAAAACCCAACATACAAATTATAGTTCCAAAACTTACTAGTTATAACATACAATAGATTGCAACTAATCGAAAACTCAAAATAATTTAAATCGGTTTATTTCCGAAAACCTATAAAGCGTCAATTAACCTTTTCACTTCAAAACTTGATGTTTAAACGAAACTAATGGCCATAATATTCATTAAATATCATAACTAAATCATACAAATCATTACTATATTTTTATCACACTTATTTGTATTAAATTGAAATTTCTAGTTTGCAAATTTAGCCTAATTTAACACCTTTTAAGCCAAAATTTACAATTCCACAACTAAACTTGATTTTGCATATTTTAAATTGTTAAACCACTCAATGAAACCTTAAGGATGTGCTAAAACCCTAACTAGATTTTTAATCCTACATTTTAAATTAATTTCTAAAACCTAGTTTACAAAATAGCATATTATCACATTTTATTAACTATTAATTTGAAACTAATAACTAGATTAGGTTTTGTATTCCATTAACATGTTAATATCCTTATTAAAACCACAATTTAATGATAAAAACCTTAATTAGAATTTTATCTCACCAATATATACATATTGTAAAAACCTAGTTTGCAAAACCATCAAATTTTAACAGTTTTAAAGTAACACATTGCAAATTAACCATTAGACTAGAATTTGCATGACTCAAGATATTAAACCACACATTACAACCATAAGCAAGTTATAAAAACCCTAATTTTAGTTTTAAACCCCTTCTTGAATTTTAAATCTTGCAATTAGAATCAATTAAGATAAATCTAAATAAGCTAGATTAAAGCCTTTAACCACAATTAATCATTCGGATAAGAATTATACCTCACAAATCAAGAGATCTAGCATGCTCACATAGCCTCCCAAATGGCTCTCTTGTCTCAAGAATCCAAGCTAGAATGAGCAAAGAATGATGGGTATAGGTTAAATTAGGAATTTGTGATGTTTTTGTGGATTTTTCATGAATTTTGATGATTTTTTGAAGGAAAAAGAAGTGGAGAAATGGGGAGGGTGCCATGAGGGAGGCCGGCCAAACCCTAGGTAGAAAAAGAGAGAGAGAAAAGAATGAAGAATGGTGTAGAAAGTTCTTCAAATGATACATGTTTTGAGTCTTTTCATTATTTTCTTTATTTATTAAATTTTCTTTTCACAAAAAATGATCCTAGAAAAATCTAGAACCATGAAGAGATTTGAGAAAGAATTTTGCATGAACACGCTTGTTTTAAATTGTCATGTTCACTTTGTAAAATTAACCCATTTCAAATTTTTAATTTACACTAATTTAATGTATATTTAAAATCTTATGTAAATATTTGAATTTAATTAATTACGGAAAATATTTTAGTAAACTAATAATTTATAAGTCACTAAATAAACACCATTTACTAGTAATTACATAGTTAAAATAGGCGTATTTAAATCTATATTGAAAAATAATTATAGTTAAGTTTTACAGAAAATACGGTTTATCTTACCGATTATCAGAAAATTTACCTAAAGAATTTTATTTATTTAATTATTTATTTATTTAATTTTTAAACCGTTACAATCTTCCCCCCTCAAAGAAATTCGGTCCCCGAATTTAAATTAAAACTCCCGCCAAATACTAAAACATTTAGCAAAACACTCAAATCGTCGGGGCTCCGAAATCATCAATACATAAAACACATTTTTAGCGCAATGCATGTGCATGAAAAACAAGTACATAACTCAAAATCAAAACTCCGTCAAGCATAACGCAATCATCGGAGTTATGGTGAAAATACAATGTCAAAGTTTAATACGAAAACCAACATGATATACATTAAAACTATAACTTGTACATATAGTATGCATCGTAGTACAATCGTCCAAACATCTAAATAAAGAAGCATGCAAAAACCCCTTTTTAAAATCATCGTGCGATGCGCGTGTCATGGCATAAGTAGCGGACATTCATTTAAAAAAAAGAATAGCTATACATATATATCTTTTATTTAATATACACGTCCCGCCTGGTTACTAAACCAAATAGTAATTATTATAAAAATATACTGCTCAAAATGAAATCAATCCCAATCACATCATAAAAATATCATGTGCGTCCGGTGCGCACTAAAATCGAAACCAAATACAGATGCCATGAATACGCACAGGAACAAAATTGAGTGCAACGGGTGTGCACCAAAAACATCTGTCAAGTGCAACGGGCGTGCACGACAATAATATCAGGTGCATCTAATCTGCACAAAACCTCGATTTAGTGCATCTGGTATGCACAAAATCGTATCAAGTGCGCAAGAATCTCAATCAAGTGCACATGGTGCACAAAAATATATACCGAATATCAAAATCGAAATCAAAGTACGGAAAGTGCATGAAAACTATGTCGAAGCATACGTCAAAATCTTGTGCAACCCATATGCACGAAATCAAATCAATATCTTAAAATGTATAAAACCAAATCGAGTGCACTGGGTATGTACAAAACAACATCAATACAACTAATATATGAAACATGAATAGAGTGTAATGAATGTACACATAGGAAATACCAATCGTAGAACAAAATCCTCAAAATACCAAAATCCAAACAACGGAAATATGAAATTCAAATCGCTAAATCACAATCGTAAACACTATCATCAATGTGCGCCTTTTCTAATGTCGACTGATTCGGACTCGTCTCCTCATCGCTGTGCTGACTGCGCTACAAACGGCTATGCTTATATCAAGTGTCTCCCACGTAATCTATCCCTTCACCTGATATCCGAACTACGTTAAACTTTTCGATCGATTTATCAAAATCCCATAATTCCCCGAGAGCTCAACACTCAAGTACAGTTTACAAAAATCCAGTACATGCCCCAGTATCTGCGGACCAGCCGTAGAAGGGCAAACCCAAGCCTCACTAATGGCACCACGGAACTACCGCGAACCCTAAGGTTCACCAGCGTTCTCATGGTCATTATGTCGAGTTAGGGTTTCATTCTTCTAGAGGATCCATAGAAATACCTGCATGTTCTTCCGAATACCTTAAACTTGGAAAAATGGGTTTCTGACATTCGTTCAAACCTTTTAAACTTCGTTTGGACGACATGTGAATACCCTTCGTCCTCCCGCTAAACAATGCTTCAATCCGCAAGAATAAACGATACCCTAATGGTCATCGCATTCGAGCCGCAGCTCCCTCTGCCCATGCGACCGTGGTAACAGAAACCACCATCCGATATCGACGAAGATAGATCAAGGAACGAATAGAATACGGCGCAAAGGAATGTACTTCCTAAGGCTTCTTAAGCAGAGTGGCGTCTCGTAAGTATGCCGCGGATCATACCCACGGTACGTCACTCTACCTAAGTTCCTACTCCATCAACCAAGGGTCATCCTAGACTTAGACAAGGGTTAAACCTAGCGTTCTAATGCCAACTTTGTCACGACCCGAAGGTACAGAACATGACCGGCACTTAAATTACGAAACGTCTAGAGGCGTAACGTAATCTAAGTAAGCCGAACCCCAAAAATTTAAACCCTTTAAAAGAAGAAGTGTAAGAAAACAAGTTTAAAAGCAACATCAAATTTCTCAAAAATTTCGGCAGAGCCTCCTTTGTAAAAACTGGCCTCAAACGGGTACAAATAAGAATATATACATATGCAACAATAAAAAGGCATCCCCAAGCGGGAGCTAGCTCTACGCCAAAAAGGCGGAAAGAACCACACAATGCACTATAATATACAATGCAAAAGGGCGAGGCTCAAAACTCAAAAGAAAACCAATCCACCAGAAAACCATAATGATAGAAGCGCGACTTTAAGGTCGAAATAAAAACAACTCGTCTTCTAAACTATCAAGTAATACAAGTCTGGTTGATGGAGCTTACTAGATACAAATGAAATAATAAAAGTACAACGACGGTCCTGATACAAGTGAACCAACCTACCAAGCAAATCACCCTGAATGAAATGATGTGCTAGCAAGCTGCTAAGGAAACCTATACATCGAAACCTGTAAGAAAAATTTGGCACAACGGGGGTGAGTTGCCAACTCGTGAGTAGAAGACATCTGCGAGTAGAAATCGCATGCACAATGCTCTCTTAGGTCATAATAATATACTTAATATATCACTAGTCATCAAATAGTGGCCGGGTAATAAACTATGCGTAAGTGCAATGCTCAGTGCTCGTGTCAGTGCCTCAAGTAGTAACATGTCATATGTATGAGTATGCATGCACCATGAATGTAAAAAAATCAACCATGAAATCTGGATATATCTGTATAAGAAATGTTTAACTTTTATCATAGTAAAATTTGTATAGTAATATGAAACATCATCGATGAAATACACGGAAATCCGTGTCAATCATCGACACAAAACATGTAAATCTCAAGTCTCAATACCTCATAGTCTCAATATCTCATAGTCTCAATATCTCGGGCTCCGTCAGTCCGGATCGGCCCATATCATCAAATCTCACAACAACGGTCGGTATCCTCCGGATATCCGCCGCGACAGACATCAACTGTAGGTAGTCTTCCTCTGCCAGGCTCATCGTCTACAACTCGATCTTCTTGTCCCAGGATACCATACCGGGCCCACCATGTACTCGAGACGGTTAATCCACTCCTCGAATCGGGTCTCGGAGTCCAACAGAAAACATGAAATCTCATGGTGGACGATGCATACATCACGTGAAAACCCAACTTGTATTTTAAAATGAGAGGGAGAGAGAGAGAAGTTTTTATATATATTCTTGCGGTTTTCCCCAAAATCCAGAAATCTCATAGAAATCCAAAATCCTAAAATAATGAGTATGTAATAATGAGTATTGGCATAAGCCCCACAATACTGCATGATAGTATGAAAATATGAATGCAAGAAGTGTCTATGTAATAAATGCAATGTCTAACTAGCACATGAGAGTAATCATACCCTATTATATTGATCTAGCCTTTAGTTGATTCCATCAATAAAAGATAACATGTTCTAAAGTGTACGTGACATGGCAATTACCGATGATGATGTGTGTGAGCCGGTAAATAAATGTACGTGGAACATGCGCATCAGTGGTAATGGTGCTGGTGTCCTAACAGGCAGAGTTTCATATTATCTATAGAAACATATGTATGAACATGAAACGTGATGATTACAATCTGAATATAAAGATAAATGTGTATTAACCACTCATTTGGAATATACATATCTAACTACAAACTAAATGACTCGAGCCTAAACTAGTATCTATCTAACCCACTAAGGAACTGAACTAAAGAAACTAGTCGATGGAAAATAAGAATCCACCTAAAGTCTGAGTCAATAGCTCTAATAGTCGGCAATCCAGCCTCAATAGCGTCACATACATAGTACGACTTCCTCGAGTCAAGAGTGCGGATCAATCATCACATCTATGCCTCGTACGATAAAATCCTTCGTACGGTATCCCAAAATCGGGGTACAGGTCAACTATCACCTATGCACATCATCATTTATATAATATCATCATCAAACAATATCATGATCAAAGGTCCTCTTTTTTCCATATTCACGAGTTCCATCAACTAGAGAAATTCACTTATTTTACACAATTCTTTTGGTTATGCCTTATTTGTACTATAATCGCATACATCCCAATATCATCAAACATATATCAACGTCTATGTAATTATCCATCGTCAAATGATCCACTAAAATATCATGTCATATATCATCTCGTGATTAAGTGACATATTACAATCCAGGTTCTATTCTAGAGTCTCGTATATTTCAATGTCATCATCACCTATTATCGTTTATGTATAAATATACATTTCTCATTTCCCAATGATCCGCTAACATCATAATACGTCTCATATCATACTCGATCGTATATCTTTAACTCACGGCATCACGCCCAATTATACTGACTCCTCCCCAGATACCATATTACCTTCCCATATCACATGTATATGTTACACACACACACACACACACACACACACCTATAGAAACCAACACACATTCATATATATATATATATATATATATATATATGCACACACACACACATACACATATACACCAAGTCCAATGTATGTGTGTGTGCGTGTGTGTGTCTACCTGAAACCTACGAATTCCCTTCAAGGCATTCATCCTCTGGTTAAGTCTTTCTAAATCAGTCTAGTCCAACCTCAAGTCTTTAATAGGACCCTACTCGCCAAGAATCTAAGGTCACGTCCGACTTCCTAACGACAGTAAGTAATATCCCTATTCTACGTTTGCGGGGGTGCTAAACGCCATCCACCCGACTTCCCCCATAGATATTCATCTACTCACCTGGCCCCTGTCTGCCGAAGTCGATGCCGCCATCCTCTTCTTCATCGTTCGAAGTCCACGTGAAGGGTACTTATATGCAAACATATATGTACATCATAAACCGAATCGTCGATAAAACCAAAACAACGCATGAAACGCGCATAGGTTAAAACCTATGACACGCTTCTGCAAAAATAACCAAATAGCCCTCGACATCGGCGTACAAACGCCGATTGTTCGAGAAAACCCAACATACTAATCATAGTTCCAAAACTTACTAGTTATAATATACAATAGTTGCAACTTATAGAAAACTCAAAATAATTTAAATCGGTTTATTTCCGAAAACCTAGAAAGCGTCAATTAACATTTTCACTTTAAAACTTGATGTTTAAACGAAAATAATGGCCATAATATTCACTAAATATCATAACTAAGTTATACAAATCATTACTATATTTTTATCACACTTATTTGTATTAAATTGAAAATTCTAGTTTGCAAATTTAGCCCAATTTAACACCTTTTAAACCAAAATTCACAATTCCACAACTAAACTTGATTTTGCATATTTTAAATTGTTAAACCACTCAATGAAACCTTAAGGATGTGCTAAAGCCCTAACTAGATTTTTAATCCTATATTTTAAATTAATTTCCAAAACCTAGTTTACAAAATAGCATATTATCACTTTTTATTAACTAACAATTTGAAACTAATAAGTAGATTAGGTTTTGCATCCCATTAATATGTTAATATCCTCATTAAAACCACAATCTAATGATAAAAACCTTAATTAGAATTTTATCTCACCAATATATACATATTGTAAAAACCTAGTTAGCAAAATCTTCAAACTTTAACAATTTTAAAGTAACACTTTGCAAATTAACCATTAGACTAGAATTTGCATGACTCAAGATATTAAACCACACATTACAACCATGAGCAAGTTATAAAACCCCTAATTTTAGTTTTAAACCCTTTCTTGAATTTTAAATTTTGCAATTAGAATCAATTAAGAAAAATTTAAATAAGCTAGATTAAAGCCTTTAACCACAATTAATCATTGGGATAAGAATTATACCTCACAAATCAAGAGATCTAGCATGCTCACATAGCCTCCTAAATGGCTCTCTTGCCTCAAGAATCCAAGCTAGAATGAGCAAAGAATGATGGGTATAGGTTAAATTAGGAATTTGTGATGTTTTTGTGGATTTTTCATGAATTTTGATGAATTTTTTGAAGGAAAAAGAAGTGGAGAAATGGGGGGGGGAGGGGCTGCCATGGGGGAGGCCGGCCAAACCCTAGGGAGAAAAAGAGAGAGAGAGAAAAGAATGAAGAATGGTGTAGAAAGTTCTTCAAATGATACATGTTTTAAGTCTTTTCATCATTTTCTTTATTTATTAAATTTTCTTTTCAAAAAAAAATGATCCTAGAAAAATCTAGAACCATGAAGAGATTTGAGAAAGAATTTTGCATAAACACACTTGTTTTAAATTGTCATGGTTCACTTTGTAAAATTAAACCATTTCAAATTTGTAATTTACACTAATTTAATGTATATTTAAAAGCTTATGTAAATATTTGAATTTAATTAATTACGGAAAATATTTTAGTAAACTAATAATTTATAAGTCACTAAATAAATACCATTTACTAGTAATTACATAGTTTAAATAGGCGTATTTAAATTTATATTGAAAAATAATTATAGTTAAGTTTTACAGAAAATACGGTTTATGTTAACGATTATCAGAAAATTCACCTAAAGGATTTTATTTATTTAATTATTTATTTATTTAATTTTTAAAACATTACAATCAGGTACTACTAATACATGAAACGGTGCATAAACAATAAATGTGGAGTATGGAATAAAACATTTCATTTCCACGGAAATCCTAACCTCGTAGTAGGACCAAAATCCAACAAGACAATCCAAATCCCAATTTCCACAAATCAGCCCTCAAATTGGCTCTCATATCATGTAAGTTTCATATAACCTGAATGTCCAACATCAAGTACATCTCATATATCCCGAATGTACAATATTAAGTAGATCTCACATATCCTGTATGTACAATATGAGTATATCCCACATATCCTCTGTGTACAATATCAGTATATCCCACATATCCTGTGTGTACAATATCAGTATCAAGTAAGTTTCATATAAGGTGAGTGTCTAATATCGACACCCAAAACATCATGAAACAAGTGTCAAGAATCGACACCGAAATACTGATCTATCAGGTGCTGTCACCACGACTGGCCCCCTGATAGGTACATATCATACGCTATACCGAAAGCTCGAGTGTCTAGCTCTGACCCTCGCCTTTCGACGTATCCATACGTACATGACTCCCATCGGTATCCCAACGATAACCGCCGAGTCATTGGTACTGTCACCGGATGGTATGGTTCCCCTGTCAGGCTCAATCGGCAAAGTCCGTCAATCGTCTTGTCCCGGGTTACCTCCGGGCCCTATGATGTACCCGCAGACGGTGCCTCCCGCTCCTCGAATCGGGTATATAATCAGAACTGATAAAACTCTTGGTGGCTACTGAAATATCATATCAAGAGGAACCGGGTTTTTCAAATAATGCATAATTTCATGAACTCCCACGGTCCTCAAATCCATAAAACATCATGAAAAATCCATATCTCAATGCGAAAATCCATGAATATAATATACACAACATGAAACTGAAATGCGAGCGTATAAAGGAAAAGCCGCTATTTAACTGCAACCAGTTAAAATATAAAACATGCGGTTCCTAATTCTCCAAGTCTAATATAACACCAAATAAAGGTAAACATGTAGCTATAACAAGATATATACGTAAACATAAAGGTATAGCAAGATATATATATCTACCTATCAGTAATGATGTAATATACCCTCCAGGTATAAGTGAATGTAACATTTCAAAAAAATAAAATATTATTTTTGGGAATTTTTATAATTAAATAATAAATTATTGAATATTTTAATAAGGCGGTATAATTAAATACTGATAAATTTGGAAAAAATTTGGAAAATTATAGAAATTATTTAAATGAGGGTGCCTTATTGGATTTATGCAAATTATGAAGCTTTACGATTTATTTGACACTAATTTAGTGCTAATCGCGATTAAAAATCGCTAATCGGGTTTTAAGCGTGTTTTGTGCAAAATATGCACAAGTCTTTTTTTCATGAGTTACAATTTTTTTATCATGGCATTCTTCATGATTCTTGCATGGTTGTAAATTAGAGAGAATGAGAAAAAGAAAAGAAAAGAAAAAGGGTGAATAAAGAATGGAGGGATGGGCATGAGAGAGAATGAGAGGGTAAGGGGTCAAACCTTGGATCAACTCCCATTCCTACTTCATTTTCCTCAGCATCTTCTCTCCTCTTCCACACCCTAGCTGTTGTTGCTGCCCTCTCTCCTACCTCCATTTCTTCACCTCAAAACATCTCAAAAACTTCACCAAAACATCTTCACCACTTCACAAAAAAGTTTCACAAGCTCACAAGCAACACATTGGACCAAGAAAGCTTACATTTTGGACACTTGGGGCAACTCAAGAAAATTCTTGAGTTGCCAAATGAGGTATTTTCTGAACCATTTGCTTAGTTTTCCCATTGCTTTTACATCCATGTTAACTTTAAACTGATATAGTGATGTTTAGTGAGGGTAGCAAAGTTCTAGTTAAGGGTTTTAGAATTCTTGAGTTGTGATGGGTAATTGAGCTCAGTAGAGGCCACACAAACCCCCTAGTGCTAGAATTCAGACCTAAACCAGAGACTAGAGCCCCAGAATACGGAGTTAGAAAAGTCGATATCGGAAAATTGTGGATTCTGTGAGGGTTAAATAAAATCTTCTTACACCCGGAGCCTCTGAAAATTATTTTGCAAACAAAGAGAGATGTGCAGGTACCTAGGAAGCTAACCCCAAGACCCCAGCCCCTGAATCCAATTCCAGGCCACAAATAAAAGCTTTCTGGCCGCAAATTGCGGCCAGACCTGGGCCATTTGGTCTCGTTCTTGTTCTGTGGTCCCCTCATCAGTAAAATAGATCCTTGGCATATGCAAAATTGACCAATTTGACCTAGGGTGAAATCCGGGACCTTTTTCCTGAGTTGCTGTTTTGATTCGGGTTTCGTTTTGCGTATTTTGAATCCTGGATTCTCGTATTTGTGTTTTACCTCGATCACTTGATGTTTGTATGCGATATCGATGGTTGTTTGATGGTTTTGAAAGCGTAGTCCATAGGTTCTAACCTATAAGCCTTAGTGTGTCGTTTTGGTTTTCCGATGTGATTTTAATACACATTGGCGATACGTTAATGTGTAGGTACCCCGCAAAGACTTCAGGACGACAAGCAAGCACGTGGCGATGTCGGCAACGGAAGGCGAAGAGCAAGGTGAGTAGATTATATCTACGGTGGAAGTCGGGTGGATGGCGTATAGCACCCCCGCTGTTCGATGTTTAGTATACTATATATATATATATGATAGCGTTTTGTGTGACATGGATGTTCAAGATGTGATTAGGTGTACTATGGTTAGATTAGGTTTAGAAGTAAACTAGTATAGTTTCCTAGTTGCGAACCCTAGAATAGGTTTACACCCACATGCACACACATGCCTACTTGTTTTACTAATATCTGGATGATGAGGATAGTGGATGATATTTGGAGGTGAGTCGATGAGATTGGACATAATGCCATGTGATCGGTGATATGAGGTGGTTCGTATTTGGAATACGACATGAGATTTTAGTGGGCCTTTGGACGTGTGTTTTACACTCGCATTTATATTTATATAGATGGTATCGGTTTGTACTAGACTTAGATCAGTACCCCAGATCATGAGATATTATGATAAAGATACCAGTTAATTGATGAGATAAATGTGATATTGACCCGTACCCAGATTTGGGATGTCGTACGATGATTTACCGTACGAGCTTTATTGATGATAGATCCGCACTCTTAACTCGAGGATGTCATATTGTATACCGTATCGTATGTGATACTAATGAGACGGGATGACCGACTATTATATTTATATATATATCGACTCAGATTTAGGTGGTTTCCATGCCCTTCGATTTGGTTGTTAGTTAGATCTGTAGTTTACTTGTAGATGTTAGACTAGACCCGAGTCATATCTATTTTCAAAACTAACGAATCGTGAGTATTTTAAAGACAGGCAAAGGGATTCTACGGATATTTTCAAAAGACGCACCTTTACTTCAAAACACCGTAGCCCTTATTTTTCTAAAAACCCCGATTCGTCTTCTTGCAAATGGCAAAACTGTATGACATAGATACATTGATGTAGATTCTTCACTGTTGTGTTTATTATTCAATTGTCGCATGTTCTTTTGATTCTTATCGCATCGCATGTTTAAATATGTTATTGTTATATTAAAACCATGCTGTCAGGACACCAGCACCATTATCGATGATGCGTATGTTCCACATACACCTGCTTGCTGGCTCACACACTTCATCATCGATAATTGCCATGTCACTACACGGTAGGACTGTTGCATTAGGATATGACTCCTTGCATGACATACTTGCATACACACATATTGTACACGCATACTTGCGCACATACATAGATGATTCTGGCTTGATTTTGGAGATTTGGGAACCGCAAGATATATTTTAAAAACTGGATTCATTTTAAAAGAGCGGTTTCCCCCGATATGTGCATACTACTATTCCATGTTGCATGATATATTGATATGCTTACATTTCCTTTATATGTCGAATACATCATGCTCATGATTATACGCATTGAGATATTTGTTTTCATGAGATTTCTGGATTTGGGAACCGTGGTTATTTCAAAAGAGAATATGTATTGTTTTAAAAAACCGGTTTTCCTTGATATGATATTTCAGTGCGTCCACCATGCGTTTTCTCGGTGCTGAGACGTGTGACATGTGAACCCAAATCGAGGAGCTGGATGAGGCTGATTGCGGGTACATGGTGGACCTGGTATGGTACCCCGGGGCGAGAACGGATCTGTCGTGCAGTTAGGCGATGAGCCTGGCAGAGGGACCACTACCTACTGATGATTGTATTTGAGCTCGGCGGATATCCGGAGGATACCGACCGGTGTTGAGAGATGATACGGGCCAATCCGGACTGACGGAGCCTGTGGGCCGATCCGGACTGACGGAGCCCTATATATATGAGGATTTACGTGCCGATGCTGGGCACAGGTTTCATGATATTTTCGAGTGTCGATGCTAGACACTCAAGTTCCATGATTTTGATGTGTCGCGAGGGACACACGTTGATTTATATCCTCTTACTTCCATGCATATGCTTTATGATATTTACATGCATGATGTTTTATGTCATTGGGTGACAGGTGGACGAGATCCACATACATACAGACACTGATTACATTGATCATACCTCATATTTATGATATGTTGTTACCTGAAGCACTGACACAAGCACATGGGATTACACTTATGTATAGAGGTTTACCCTGGCCACCTGTTCATGCTTCAGACTTATTCATATTGAGGACTTATATATTACTGATCGTTGACCTAGGATGAGTCATACATACGATTTCTGCTCTGCGATGTTTTCTATTCACGAGTTGGCAACTCACCCCCGTTGTGCCACAGTTCTTGCAGGTTTTTGCCATACAGGTTTCATTGCGGCTTTTCTGGCACACTGCTTCCTTTCTGGGTGATTGCTTTGGTAGGTGGGTTCACTCGCATCATGACCACCCTTGTATTTATTTTATTCAGTTGTATCTAGTAATTCCATCAACCAAACTTGTATATTGTTTCAGACTTAGAAAACCAGTGTGTATTATTTCGACCTTAGAGTCGTGCGTTGTAGTATTATAGTTTTCTTGTTGATTTTCAGTTTCCTTTTGAGTTTTGATCCTCGCCCTTCGGCGTTGTATACTATATTGCTTGCGTGGTTGTGACCGTCGATTGACGAAGAGCTAGGTCCTGCTTGGAGATGCCTTTTATCATTGTGCATATATTTATTCATGTTGTATCCCGTTCGGGGCCAGTATTTACAAAGGAAACTCTGCCGAAATTTTCAGAAAAGACTTGAAGATTTAAAAATGCATATTCGGCTTACTTATTTAAAAACCTTGTTTTTAAAACATGTTTTCTTCACTTCGTTAAAACTAGTTTTCCTTCATTTATTATTTAAAATGGTTTTAGATTTCTGGGCTTTTGTCTTACTTGAATTAGATGAGGTTCTATAGACTTCATATGATCCAAGGGCCAGTCACGTGCTATTTCGGATTGTGACAGTGAAGTATGTAAGAAAGGTACACACGTAGCTATGTCATTATATATGTATGTACCTATTGCTAGTGGTACAATACCCTGTAGGTATACAGGTAACTAGTATGTAAGCATGTCAAGACATATGTGTAAGCATGTAGGTATACAGGTATGCTATAAGTCATATGCATAACGAAATATGAATCAATGTCTCAATGTCCCTAACCAACAATATCATATTTATAAGGGTGTTGTGCGTGTCATGGCAATTATTGACGGTGTGTGTGGCATACAATCAGTGCTCGTACAACATGAGCCGTCAATAATAGTGCAGTGTCATAAGGGTACTAGTCCAATCATAACAATTTCCAAGCAGTAATGTGTGTGCGCAACTCTATATTTGCAATAGAATATGAGACAAAACATAATATCTCTAGCCCAGACGCATAACGCCGTGCGGGCGATTCCCCTGTAGATGTTAAATCTACTCACCAACCGTCCTGGCTAAGTAAAGCCAACCACTTGCTTCCCCTTCTTCGCAGCGTCCGAAGTTCCCGCCTGCGAACCTAAAACAACAAAACGATAACACAAGTGTATATTAGCAAACGACCAAAAACACGTACAAACTACGTTTTACCGACACACCAACTCCAAATCTCCTCCCAAGTGTTCGTATTGTGGCTAACGTACGTAGCGACATGACGAAACCAACACAAGTGCAAAACCAGCACGAAGTGCACGGACCGTGTCGGATAACGTATCGCGCGTAGTCGTATCACTAGAAACTACTTATGTGATCCCAGATTTTGTATACGGAGAAAACTCAACAACCAAACACGACCAAACATACCTAAACCAAAGCAGACACCTACCCACAAAAACCCAAACCTCAACTCCACCCAAAAACTGATGTCGCCGGAAATCCTCTTCATGTCTCCGGCCGAGGTCCGAGCAGGGTGGTTCGTTCTTAAGGTGATGTCCTATAGTCTCTGGTACAACACAAATACATTGTTTGGTTTTTTAGTAAACACCCCGGGTCACAGCAGAACACAGATATCACAAATCGACACTAAAAATACGATATTATGCACAAAACTTAACTTTACACTATCTAAACCGAAACTAAAATACTACACAACATAAAAACTATATAAAGAATAAATAGGGATCATTACCTAATCAAAAGAACTCAACGATCTAAGCTATCCAAGCTTCTAGGCATCCAAGAGGCAAAACTAGATTAAAGATGTGATTTTGGTGAGATTTTGCAAATTTTGTGATGGATTTTGTGTTGGAATATGAAGTGTTCAGTTTAGGCTTAGAGGAGATAGAGAAATATGAAAGAATTTAAGAGAGAAAGAATGAGAGAGTGTGAGGAAATGAGAGAGAGAGAGGTGAGTGTAGGGTGAGAGTGAGAGGTGAGTGTATCCTTTGCATTAATTCTCCCATTAATGCATTCATACCATGTCACCATGCCACCTCCTTTCTTCTAAAGAAATATCTCTCTCACTCACAAACAATTATTTGAAGATTAGGGTTAATGTTTAAGCAAGGAATGGATTTAAAGCAAAGGATTAAATTAGGGTAAGTTGTCATGGTCACTTAAAACTAGATTAGCACAAACAAACCCTCACATTTACGTGCACACGTGCGTGCATGCCCATAACAAATAATATTAAAATAATAATTAAATGTTATAAAATGTGAGGAACCCGAATTGGTAAACTTTTTACAGTAAACCCGCATTACTGTCTAAACTAACACTAACCGAAATCTAAGGCGTTACAATCTCCCCCCTTATAAAAATTCATCCCCGAATTTAAAATTCTCACTAAGCCTACCTTCAAAGAGATGATTACAAAACTCCCAAATCTCGCTCGCAGCCTCCCAAGTAACCACCTCACTATACGACCACGTCCTAGAAAACCTTCCACAGATGGCAAAACCCTTGACCGAAGTTTCTCCAGCTGCCGAGCCACTAACACAAATGGCGGCCGGTGAACGAAAACATTGCGTCCAAGCTAAATGGTCTGGTGCTGAATCATGTGAGAAAGGTCATGAAGGTATTTGCAAAGTATCGACACAAGGAATACGGGGTGAAAACTCGATAATCTGGGTGGAAGTGCCAAATCAAAGGCAACAGAACTAACTCGCTTAAAGGATATCAAAAGGACCCACAATCCTGGGATAAGCTCCCCTAAACTCAACGCGTCATCCATCGGTAAATCCTTAGGAATACATGATCTCCCATTACGAACTCAAGTCTGTGACCACCACGATCGATATAAGACCTCTGTCTGCGCTGGGCTGTCCTCATCCTGACCTGAACCAACTGGATCATCTCCGACGTCTCTAGACTAGCTGGGGTCCAAAAATCCTACTCACGCAGAGTCAGAAAAATAGAATGGCGATCGACACCACCTAACAACAAAACCTAAAGGTTGCCAATTGGAGTGTCTCCTGATAATAGCTATCGAAGGAGAACCCTAACGATGGCAAGTGACGATCCCAACAGCCAACAACAACAAGTACGTACGCACAAGCATAACCTCCAGAGTCTGTATAGTCCTCTCAACTGACCATCGTCCCACAGATGGAAAAACGGAGCTAAAGCTCAACCAGTACCCAAGGCTTTCTGAAGCTTCTGCCAACTATGGCTAGCGAACATGGTGCCTTAATTGGATACAACGCATGAAGGAACTCCGTGCAAACACATAAACTTAATAAGAGCAACTGAGCAACCTGAGCATAACCGAACAACAAAGACACAAATGGAGTCATACCCTGTCTAGACCTGGGTAGACAGCACAATGAAATTCATGGAGATCTGCTCCCATTCCCACTCCGGAACGGTTAAAGATTGCAACTCTCCAGCCGGTCTCAAATGCTCAACCTTAGCTTACAACAAGACAGACACCCTGAAACGAAATCCGATACATCACTCTTCAACTCTGTCCACCCGTAACTATCTCACAAGTAATGTCACAGATTGGCGGAATTTGAATGAACACAGAAAGCTGACTGATGTGCCTGCTCTGGGATTTCGCATCTCTACCCAACAGTAATAGGTACACACAAACATGTCCTTAAATGTAGCACACCCTAGTCACAAGTCAAGGACTCCGAATCTTTACCTAGCCGAACATGCTCAAGTATCACAGACAACGAGTATCGGTAGGCTGTGCCTCACAAAAACGATTAAGTAAAAGTGGACGGGCGCGGACATGAGAAAGCTGTCCCCTCAGTAGAGGCGAACCTACCTGTACTCAACGATCGCACAAGAACTGTAAATCTGCAGAAGACTGTCTCTGATCTGTGCATAACTGAAACAAGCTAACCCCGGGCATACGACTAAAGCATCAGCTACCACGGTCGCCTTGCCACGGGTAATAAAGGATCTCACAACACAATCCTCCACAAGCTCCATCCAATGACGCTGTCTCAACAATCAAAACCCACTGCAGGAAGATGTACATTAAGCTCTGGTGCTCCGTGAAAATCTGACACGACTCTCCACACAAGTAGTGTCCTCGGATCTTCAACGCAGGACAACCGCGGCCATCTCCAGATCATGAGTAGGATATCCTGCTCGTACCTCCACCAACTGTCGGGAAGCAAAAGTGATAACTCTATAGGGCCACATCAGCGCAAAATCAAGCCCTACTCGCGAAACATCACAGTAAAAAAACAAAGTCTCCCGAACAAACAAGCAAGAAAGAACTGGTGCAGTTGTCAACCGAAACTCCAACTACTGAAAACTCCGCACACATGCCTCAATCCAAGAAAAGAACCTCCTTCCCGGTCAGTCCAGTCAACGGTGCAGCGATTCACTAGCAATCCTGCACGAAACGGCGGTAAAAACCTGCTAAGCCCAAAGATTTGCGGACCTCCGTCCCGTACACAAGTCTGGGCCAAAGCTGTACGGCCTCGATCTTCCTCGGGACCATACGAAAACCGTCTTCCGTAACTACTAGACTTAGGAGTCAACACAATCAAGCCTGAAGGAACACTCCGAGAATTTAGCAAACAGCTGGTGCTCTCCCAGTATCTGGAAAACAAATCCTCAAGTGCTGCCCACGTTCCTCACGACTCTTGAAATTGACCAGTATGTCATCAATGACACAACAGTAAACTGGTCGAGGAACGGCCTGAAGAAATCTGGTTCATCATATCCATGATTGCTGCTAGGGCATTGGTGAGTCCAATGACACCACAAAAACACATAAAGCCCGTAGCGCGCACAAAAACAGTCTTCGGAATGTCAATACTCCGAACCCGCAACAATGATGACCTGATCTTAAACAACTTAGCAAATGTCTCGCACTCTGGAGCTGATCGAAGAAATCGTCAATGCGAGGTAAAGGATACCTATCCGCACCGTAAGCCGGTTCAATTGACGACCCATCAATACACAACCTCAAAATGCCGTCCTTCTCCCTGACGAACAGAAAAGGAGCTCCCCATGTTAGTTATATATATGCCCTAGAGGCCATTGTTGTACATATGATGTATATTATAGTGGATGCTTGGATATATATATATATAGGACTTTCTTGCTCGACATGATAGTATGCTATTTGGTTTCACTTTGTCTTAACATGTTGACTTATATTAGTTTACTCTCTTGCTCTCACATGTTGATAAAACCCTTAGGATATGTACTCGACTACTGGGACTATGATGAGATCATACTAGTGAGGTTACGGTAGTCTATGAGTACATCCTATAATTGTTCCTAGTCGAGGGTGTATCGAGACAGGGTATCGATACACCAGAGTAGACTAGCGTATACGCATCTTGACCCATATGATGGGTGATGGATGATCCCATATCCATAGGTGTTTGACATCAAAGATGGTGTACGGGTGCTCAGTGGAGACTGGGTACACTGAAAGGGCTCGCCGAGAACTCCCAGATGGTATTATACCTCATGTCAGATGGCAGTTCTCTGGTGACACTGGTACAGGTTAGTCTGTAGACCCGAGATCACCATAGAGTATTGTGTGATTCCCACTGTGCTTTGATTTCCATCATACCACATCCAAGAGGGCGAGCAAAACACTGGCTTTTGGGTACAGTCCCGAATCACATGGAGGCAATGAGCGATAGGAGGGGTTTCGTCTCTCCCGGTATAGGGAGTTGATGTTGTGCTGTGTTCGATTGGCTATAACTAGAAGTCCCTGGCCAGGGAGGATATAGAGTACTACTGGTAAGTGTTATCAGTAGCTTCTCGACCTGTTATGAGCCTCGCATCGACACGACTTATCGGTTACTGGGGTCTGACATTTACCACCCCTAAACTAGATATGCGACATATCAGACGAAGAGACCGGACTGTACGGTAGTGTTACTGATTGGATTCACAGGAGAATGTACAGGCTTGCTTGTTAATCTTCTGATCGCTCAATACCTGGGTGGCTGTTACGTTTAGCTGACCGCTTGCAGCTTGTGGGTGTTTGATATGATCATCACCTACTGCCGGCGTATTGACGATTTTTTAGAGTCCTACAAAGAGGTTTCTTGGCTCAGGCAAAACGGAGTAGGAGCACATATGTGATATGTGCGGGACCGAGAATAATATGATATGAGATACCGTATTCTATTCTCGCGATATATGATATAGCCGGGTCATCGGATCAAGTGTTGATTCGATGAATCGGTGCATGTTATATTAGTTAGTTATATGCGATATAGCCGGATTGTCGGATCAAGTGTTGATTCGATAATTTAATGTATAATTATATATGTGATATATTACATTACATTATCTAATATAAGCTCTCTTTATTGATTCATTTTCTCACCGGATAATACATTGATATATATGCGATATATGTTAATTGTATTATTTTCTTTTGTTACAAAAATATATTATATATGTGATATATAATATTGTAACAAGTTATGATTATAAATGCAATATGATTTGTGGAGATTAAACATGGTTAGGGTTTGATTTAGGTTAGCATTTTCATGAAGCTTCTTGAAGCTTTATGTTTTGTTTCAAGCAAAGATATTTTGTGTTGATATTTTGGAGATATTATTTAACCCAACCCAAACCCTTAACTCTAGTCAATTCTCTACATAAGTTAATACTTGATATTATTAACTCAAGGTTGTTTTGTAACCATAGTAACATTTTTCATTATTCATCACAAAAGGTTTCATCTTCTTCTTCCTCCTTGAAAAGCTTTCTAGCTTTTGGTTTTGTGATGATTTAGTGTGAGAATTTGAAAATAAAAGAGAGCTAAATTCCTACCTCATCATCCTCATCTATTCTAGCGACGTAGATTAGGGTGTTCACTTCTCTAATACTTGATTAGAGAAGTGAGAGCTTGAGTTAAAGATTCTTCAAGGTAGATCATCTTCGAAAAGGAAGACTTTAAGCAAGCATGGATCGTTCGGCTTGTGGAGCCTCTCTAGAGTCTGGAAGTTCATGGATCGCGGAGAAGGGACTACTACTCGGAGCTTATGAAGTGAAGGAACGGACTACAAAGGTTGTAATCCCTTTCTCTTAGATGTAAAGTTGTTTACATGCTTTGTTAACCTTAATTATCTAGCAAAGATCCTCTCTTTAGGTTGTTCGGCACTTCTAAATTTTAAATTTGGCATGGTTGATGCCTTATAGACCCTTGTGATAGTGCCTAGTAACCCTACAGTGGTATCAGAGCCTACTTAGAGCACTAGGCGACGTGTATACGAAGTTAAAAGTCCGATCAAACCCCGAAATGTCGATTTTGACCCCCTCTCTGGAAATTTTCTAAAAAGTTGGTTTTTTCCGTATTAAAAATACTCAGAAAATTAAGCAGGGAAATCTAAGGATTACTGTGAAGTACGAGCTCCCAATTCCCTTAAGTCGCCACGGAACCGCGACAATACCATGCTTTGCGCGGCGGTTCCACGGCCGTACTTAGGTATTAGGGACTAACACTTCTAGGTTACATCCGTAGGTATCACTACATCCTGGTGGGAATTTTTAATATTACTCAAGTGTTGAGTTTTCTGGAGATCTTTAGAATTCGTTGATTCGATCGGAAAGTTTAACTTCGTTTAGTTTTTCCGGATAATTTAGAACGTGTTAAAATGTTCGAACGGATATCAATAACTCACTTTTTCCCGACACGGAAAACTTTCAAGTGTTGAATTTTTCTCGAGTTTGAAACTTTCGGAAAAACATGCAAGCATATCTGTGGACCCTATAGAAGAACGTTACCTTAACTCGATTATCTGACCGTCAAAACTGCCACTGAACCCTAGGGTTTGTGGTAGTTTAGCATTGCCACATGTGAGGCGTTGGTTTGACCCTTCTACGGCTGGTTCATTAGGTCTGTGACATGGTCTGGGATTTTTGAACCCCGCTCAAGTGTTGAGCTATTTAGGAAATCTTGGGTGTTTGATTATTCGATCGGAAAGTTTAACTTTGTCTATTTATCTGGAATGTGATACAATATGTGGAATTAATATAGTTAGGCATGAAATGCGAAGTATGTGATATTTCGGATTTATGATCTCTAAAGTGATTATGGATTTCAAATGTTGTAGTTTTACACTTTCTTTTCTGTGACCGTAAGCGTAGTATGTGGTGTATCGCCGGCTTCGTTGCTATACATCAACGACAATCGGGATACGCATACTTGCTTACGTTGATGATATAAGATATTATGTGTTGCTGTGATATGTTATATTGGATCGTCGTGTTCTGAATAGCCGGGGGTTTTATGTGAGATGAGGGTTTTTATTTTCATTCATGTAAAATTCATTGTATGTAATATTCTTTTATTGGGGAACTTCCGTGTTGAGGTTGATGTCACCATTGTATATTATTTACTTTTCCGCATTAGGATAGACCCGAGGAGGGGAGCACAAGTAACCGGGTTCTAGGGTCCAGTGGGAGGCCATCTCGAGGAGTCGAGACCGGGTCTCCTAACCCTAGAATTGGCAGTGTTGCTTGCCGCTCTCGTAGGGGTCTAGGGATGTGGGTTTGGCTATTCATCGCGACCGTGGAATCCGTATTTTATACAGGCTCGATATAAAACGCAGACGTCCTAGTATATCCAATATTTCATATGTTATCTTCTGCTGCAATGTTCTGTGACGAGATTATATTACTGCCTGAGACGAATGCTTATACTATATAAATGATATATAAATATTGCAGCTTTCGTTTCTTCTGTGATGCTTAGGAAGCGTAATTGATGGGATTTATTAATGAGATTAATAAAAGAAAAGAAACCCAAAAGATGTTGTAGAATCAAAACTTTATAAAAAGGGTAGCTACAATTTTGCTTTGCATAGCGGTATATATGATATACCCTGCACCTTATTCGATGAGGAAAGAGCCGAGATCCCTTCACCAGGAGTGACCTCTTTATCAAAATTGGCAGATGCTACAAACTCGCGGTTTTGTTTTTGATTGCTTCTATAGTTCTTTCTTTACACAGCGGTATTTATAAAATATCCTGCACCTTATTCGATGAGGAAAGAGCCAAGATCCCTTCTCTGGGAGTGACCTCTTTAGCGAAACTAGAAAAGCCTAAAAAACACTCCTTTTCAAAATCACTTTTTTCTACAACGATATCAAGTTCATTACGCAATAGCTTTTCTGAAAAACCTGTCGTGGCCTTCCGTCATTTCAGATAAATCCTACTTAGTATTTGTGCTTCGTTTGTTGACCTTGTCAAGGCATAGTGTACGGTAGCTAATTAATGTTTATCTACTAAAACATGAGATGTGATTGGATTAGGGTATTCGTACGGCCTTGTTGACCTTATCAAGGGTCATGCGGGTGGGTTTAATTCAATCGGGAAATGACGGGTTGAACTTGACTTACGATTTATGGTTTGTTGACTTTGTCAAGGTCATAGATCGCTAGGGGCAGAATATTATCAGGAATTTCAAGTGTTGAAATTTGCAATGAGATTGCATACCTTCTATGAGATAGATGCATCCTGATACCTACTGCAAGTAAAAGTTACTCCTGGGAGACTTTTACACAGGACAATTAGCCGATCAAGTAGGTGACTAGAAATGTGTTTATGGGGTTATGTCTCTGGAAAAACGAGGTTTATTTTAATTAGGTCCGTGCGAAAGCACGGGGAACCTCCCTCAAAGTACCAACACTGGCCTGGCCGAAAGATTGGCGAACTTGTAAGGTGTAATTAATCCCGACTAGTTTTTCCTTTTAGGGTTTGAAGGAAGATTTGATAGAAACAGTGGGAGACATCCTGATTAGATAAGATAATAACCAATCCAATCTTGCAAGAGCATACGCTAAAGTGATTCCTTCTCTCTCTCTCCAGGTAGCGACCATGTCAGGCTTTAATCAAGATAAAAATATGGATGTATTGATTGAACCCGCTTATTATACTGAGCAGGGGAACGTTGGTCCCGTTCTTTCTTATAAGTGTTATAAGACTGAGCAGGAAATAGGAGAATATCTGGATTCTCACACTGCCCAAACGAAGAACAAGCATGCTGATGCGTCTTCTTCAGATGTGTTAGTTATCGAGAACTGTTTCTCAGTCCACTCTACGTCCTGGGTATTAGATACCGGATCAGGATCCCACATATGTAATACGTTACGTGGGCTACGTAAAGGTAGAGAACTGGGAATGGGTGATCATTTCGTAACAGTAGGGAATGGTGCAGATGTTGCAGCCAAGGCTGTTGGCGAATATCACCTCGTGTTACCAAAAGGTAATACATTGATTCTGAACGAATGCTATTACATTCCGACCCTGATATGCAATATTATATCAGTATCTTTGTTGAATAAAGAAGGATATAATTTTGTAATACAGGATAATGTTATGAATATATTCCTGAATCAAAAGTTGATAGGATCATGATCGTTGAATAATGGCATGTACGTTCTAAATCAAACTACAATTCTTAATGTACAGAACACAAACAAGAGGAAAAATTCAGAAATGGACGAATCCTTCTTGTGGCATTGTAGACTGGGTCATATCAATGCGACACGGCTAGATAAATTGCATAAGGATGGATATTTGAATCCATTCGAATTATCATCTTATGACACTTGCCAGTCGTGTCTCAAAGGAAAAATGACAAAAACTCCATTTAGTGGACACGGATTAAGACTTACAGAACTTTTGGGGTTGATACATGGTGATGTATATAGACCCATGTCTACACATGCCAGGAACGGTTCTTCCTACTTCATTACATTCACTGACAATCAATCAAGATACGGACATGTGTTCCTGATAAAACACAAGTCTGAAGCTTTTGAGAAATTCAGGGAATATAAGCACGAAGTAGAGAACCAAACGGGCAAAATTATTAAAATCCTTCGATCTGTTCGAGGAGGAGAATACTTGAGCAATGAGTTTCTGGACTATCTAAAAGAGAATGAGATTCTCTCTCAGCTTACTCTTCCTTATACACCACACCACAACGGTGTATCGGAGCGGAGGAATCACACCCTATTATGTGCAATGCTGAGTTGCCTATTTCCTTCTAGGGTTATACGCTTGAGACATCGGCATACCTATTGAATCAAGTTCCGTCTAAATCTGTACCTACCACACCATATGAGATATGGAGTGGGAAGAGACCGTATCTTAAAAGAGTTAAGATATGGGGTTGTCCGGCCTATGTCAAAAGACAAAATCCGGACAAACTCGAGGCACGATCAGTTCTTTGCAAGTTTGTAGGATATCCGAAGAATTCTTATGGATATTTTTTCAACCACGGTGAGGAGCAAAAGTTGTTTGTTGCTCAACATGCCACCTTTTTAGAAAAGGAATTTCTTGCAAAAGAAATTAGTGGCAAAGAGGTAGAGCTGGAAGAAGTTCCAGCACCACAAACTACAACTGATGATTTATTGGAACCAGAGGATTCAGTAGTACATAATGAACCCCAGCCTCTCCGCCGATCTAGTAGGGTTTCTCATCCACCTGAAAGATACGACGGTTTTCTCGTTGATGGTGGGAGCGAGGATTGTATCATGGAAGATGATGACCCTACTAGCTTCGAGCAGGCCATCACGAGTGGCGACTCTGTGAAGTGGCTGGATGCAATGCGATCTGAGATGGAATCCATGTACACCAACAAATTATGGACTTTGGAAGTTGCTCCTGAAGGGGTAAAACCCATTCGGAGCAAATGGATCTTTAAGATGAAACTTGGTGTAGATGGAAAAGTGGAGACTTTCAAAGCTAGACTTGTTGCAAAGGGTTTTCGTCAATGACCAGGTGTGGATTATGACGAAACCTTTTCTCCAGTGGCTATGCTTAAGTCCATCCAGATCTTACTTGCCATTGCTGCATACCTTGACTACGAAATCTGGCAAATGGATGTTAAGACCACCTTTCTAAATAGTGATTTAGAGGAGTGCTTGTACATGACCCAGCCAGAGGGCTTCGTAGATAGTGGGAGGAGCGGAAAGGTGTGCAAGCTGCTTAAATCCATCTACGGGTTAAAGCAGGCATCGCGGAGTTGGAACATCTGCTTTGATGTTATAGTCAAAGAGTTTGACTTCATAAAAAACGTAGATGAACCTTGTATATATAAAAAGGTTGCAGAGAGTAAGGTTGTCTTCCTCGTATTGTACGTCGATGACATACTCTTGATAGGAAATAATGTTCCTATGTTGCAATCGGTAAAGCTCTTCTTATCACAAAGATTCTCAATGAAAGATCTAGGTCATGCCTCCTGCATACTGGGAATAATGATCTATAGAGATAGATCTAAACGGATACTGGGATTGTCCCAATCCAGGTACATTGACACGATACTAAAGAGGTTTAGTATGGAAGAATCTAAGCGTGGGAACCTACCCACGATCTCTGGACCCACTCTCTCCAAAGAGATGTCTCCCAAGACTGATTTGGAGAGAGCTCGCATGCAAGGGATACCCTATGCTTCGGCAGTAGGCTCTATCATGTATGCGATGCTATGTACCAGACCCGATGTAGCATACTCACTAAGTATAGTGAGTAGGTATCAAGCAGATCCTGGAGAGAGTCACTGGATAGCTGTGAAGAACATTCTCAAGTACTTGAGAAGGACTAAAGAGATGTTCTTGGTGTATGGTAACGGAGAACTTCAGGTGGAGTCCTTTACTGATTCAAGCTTCCAAAGTGATAAGGACGACTCTAAGTCGCACTCGGGATTTGTCTTTACCCTCAATGGAGGGGCGGTGTGTTGGAAGAGTTCCAAACAGGAAACCGTTGTAGAATCGACGATGGAGGCTGAATACATCGCTGCCAACGATGCTGCAAAAGAGGCTGTCTGGATGAAGAAGTTCATTACTGAACTTGGTGTGGTTTCATCCAATGAGCATCCAATACCTTTGTATTGTGATAACAATGGAGCTGTGGCTTTGGCCAAGGAACCCAGGTCCCATCAGAAGTCCAGACATATTCTGAGGCGGTATCACCTGATCCGGGAGATAGTTGATCGCCGGGAGATCGAGGTTAGAGAGTTGATACGAAGGACAACACTGCGGATCCACTCACGAAGGCCATTCCCCAGACACAGTTTGAGAGACTCTTCGGGATGCTGGGTATGAGATACTACAATAGTTGACCTTAGAGCAAGTGGGAGATTGTTAGTTATATATATGCCTTAGAGGCCATTGTTGTATATATGATGTATATTATAGTGGATGCTTGGATATATATAGAGAGGACTTTCTTGCTCGAAATGATAGTATGCTATTTGGTTTCACTTTGTCTTAACATGTTGACTTATATTAGTTTACTGTCTTGCTCTCACATGTTGATAAAGCCCTTAGGATATGTACTCGACTACTGGGATTATGATGAGTTCATACTAGTGGGGCCACGGTAGTCTATGAGTATATCCTATAATTGTTCCTAGTCGAGGGTGTATTGAGACAGGGCATCGATACAGCAGAGTAGACTAGCGTATACGCATCTTGACCCATATGATGGGCGATGGATGATCCCATATCCATCGATGTTTGACATCAAAGATGGTGTATGGGTGCTCAGTAGAGACTAGGTACACTGAACGGACTCGCCGAGAACTCTCAGATGGTATTATACCTCACAGATAGCAGTTCTCTGGTGACACTGGTACAGGTTAGTCTGTAGACTCGAGATCGTCATAGAGTGTTGAGTGATTCCCACTGTGCTTTGATTTCCATCATACCACGTCCAAGTGGGCGTGCAAAACGGTGGATTTTGGGTACAGTCCCAAATCACATGGAGGCAATGAGCGATAGGAGGGGTTTCGTCTCTCCCGGTATAGGGAGTTGATGTTGTGCTGTGTTCGATTGGCTATAACTGGAAGTCCCTGGCCAGGCCGGATATAGAGTACTACTGGTAAGTGTTATCAGTAGGTTCTCGACCTATTATGAGCCTCACATCGACATGACTTATCAGTTACTGGGGTCTGACGTTTACCACCCCTAGACTAGATATGCGACATATCAGACGAAGAGACCGGACTGTACGGTAGTGTTACTGATTGGATTCACAGCAGAATGTACAGGCTTGCTTGTTAATCTTCTGATCTCTCAATACCTGGGTGGCTGTTACGTTTAGCTGACCGCTTGCAGCTTGTGGGTGTTTGATCTGATCATCACCTACTGCCGGCATATTGACGATTCTTTGGAGTCCTAAACAGAGGTTTCTTGGCTCAGGCAAAACGGAGTAGGAGCACATATATGATATGTGCGGGACCGAGAATAATACGATATGAGATACCGTATTCTATTCTCGCGATATATGATATAGCCGGGTCATCGGATTAAGTGTTGATTCGATGAATCGGTACATGTTATATTAGTCAGTTATATGCGATATAGCCGGATTGTCGGATCAAGTGTTGATTCGATAATTTAATGTATAATTATATATATGATATATTACATTACATTTTCTAATATAAGCTCTCTTTATTGATTCATTTTCTCACCGGATAATACATTGATATATATGCGATATATGTTAATTGTATTATTTTCTTTTGTTATAAAAATATATTATATATGTGATATATAATATTGTAACAACTTATGATTACAAATGAAACATGATTTGTGGAGATTAAACATGGTTAGGGTTTGATTTGGGTTAGCATTTTCATGAAACTTCTAGAAGCTTTATGTTTTGTTTTAAGCAAAGATATTTTGTATTGATATTTTGGAGATATTATTTAACCCAACCCAAACCCTTAACTCTAGTCAATTCTCTACATGACTTAATACATGATATTATTAACTCAAGGTTGTTTTGTTACCATAGTAACATTTTTCATTATTCATCACAAAAGGTTTTTTCTTCTTCTTCCTGCTTGAAAAGCTTTCTAGCTTTTGGTTTTGTGATGATTTAGTGTGAGAATTTGAAAATAAAAGAGAGCTAAATTCCTAACTCATCATCCTCATCTATTCTAGCCACTTAGATTAGGGTGTTCAATTCTCTAATACATGATTAGAGAAGTGAGAGCTTGAGTTAAAGATTCTTCAAGGTAGATCATCTTCGAAAAGGAAGATTTCAAGCAAGCATGGACCGTTCGGCTAGTGGAGCTTCTCTAGAGTCCGGAAGTTCATGGATCGCGGCGAAGGGACTACTACTCGGAGCTTATGAAGCGAAGGAACGGACTACAAAGGTTGTAATCCCTTTCTCTTAGATGTAAAGTTGTTTACATGCTTTGTTAACCCTAATTATCTAGCAAAGATCCTCGCTTTAGGTTGTTCGGCACTTCTAAATTTTAAATTTGGCATGGTTGATACCTTATAGACCCTTGTGATAGTGCCTAGTAACCCTACAACCCAAAATGAAACACTCGGACGCACAAGTCCCCCAACAAACAACTCTGCAGCTGATCCTTAAGCTCCCTAAGCTCCGTCGGGTCATCTGGAACAACGTCGGAAAACTCTCGCACGAAAGGAACTGGGTCCAACCAACCCACTATGGCTCCGGTATCATGAATGAATGCCAAGAATCCTCGACATCCTCTCCTCAAAAAGCCGACAAGCGAAAAGGCTGAATTCAAGCTGTGAGAGGCGGCACCACTGTCCCTCTGCACAATAAGAACCGACTCGCCGGGAAAACAAAACCTGACTGTTTCCTCGCAGCAGTCCACAGACGCCTAGCACGTAGCTAACTAGTCCGTGCCCAGGAGAACATCAAATCCAACATCTCTGGAAGGATCACAACGACGGACGGATCTCTATCTCCTACCCGATTGGCACACGACTGAAATACGTGTTGCGCAATAAAAGAATCGCTGACAGAAGTTAACACAACAACGGCTGATCTAGCTAACACGACTCTCAGCCCAACCAAGGCACAAAGTGTGTAAAACAACAAGTGCATAGATCCCGAACAAAACCAACATATGAATCAAAAGAACATACAAATTAAAAATACCTGAAAAATCTGCATTAGACGCCCGTGCGTCCTGATAAGTAGAAGCAAACTCTCGTGTCTGCCTTCTACCCGGAACTGTCAGAACTCTTCCTCTGCCAGACCGTTCTCTCAGAACCAACCCTTCACGACCATGACCTCTCTGAACATGGGTCTGACGTGGTACTAAGGAACAATCCCTGATTTAGTGATGAAGGCTCTCGCATCGAAAACATCCATACGATGGCTGCTGACCCTCCTTGGGATGAGAGCTGAACGACTGTCCTCGTCCTAAGCCTTTGCTACTCCCGTGACGGTCATGAAATCTGTCTCGACGCCTAAGCCTCTGTCCCTGGGCTGGTACACCTGTACGAGCCCTCCTCTGTTCCGGAACTCCCAAAGTCTCAGAAAGACGCTCCTCGCCAAAATGGGCTGCGTCCACTGGTGCTGTGTGAGTAACACGATGCTGAGTGCTGACTGCAAGGAACAGCTGGGTAATAGGGGTGACAACCTCCTGTTGCTGTGCTCGAATGGCCTCAACCAAAGAACTCATCGTCTGGCACAAGTCCTGCATCTCTGCCACAAGCCTATCAATATGATCTATCGAAGGCGGATCCATCTGCTCCGATGTAACGAGCGTACCATCCTGGTCAGTCCTCGTCCCACACGAGTCAACTTCGACCTTTGTTCCTCGCGGCATCACTCTGAGTCCTCATAGTCATCGGTGGCAAAGGATAAAATGGAAATATGATTCGATAAGAACACGGAAATCGAATCACAAGGATATGTATCATCAAGGAAGGAATTTCAAGCAATTGTACTTAGGTCACTTTAGGCGGAGTACCGCATCGTGAGTATGCCGCGGACATACACACCCTACGTTACTTTGCTTAAGCTACCTACTCTATCATACCAAGGTCATCCTACACCCCAAAGGTAAAACCTAGCGCTCTGATACCAATTTTGTCACGAACCGAAAATGGCACGTGATGGCCCTTAAACTACGCAACGTCTACAGGCGTAACGCAATTTAAGTAAGCCAAAAACCCAGCAATCTAAACTATCAAAAGTAGTAAGAAAGTATTAATAGCATTTTCAAAACCTTTGAAATCTCAACCCAAATTCTTTAAAGTCCAACTTTTCTTCTTTTAAAATTTTGGCAGCACCTCCTTTGTAAAACAAGCCCCCAAAAATGGGTACAACATAATATAAGTAAAAGCATCCCAAACGGGAGCAAAATCCACGCCCAACGGTGGAAAACAACCACCACAACAGATATATGACGCCGTAGCGAAGAAAGAGACGATATGAATAAAACTGCATAAAAGACCTCCAAGTCACAAAATAATATACAATATCATCCTCACATAAAGTCTCTAAGTCATACAAGATACTGGTAGATGGAGAGTACAGGATACAACGAATATACAACAAGCAATATCGGATAACCGCAAAACCTACCTAAGCAAAACTGCACACTGTCAGGAGAAGCGGTATCCACAGCAAAAGATGATACGATGGAATAAAATAGCCCTGCCTCTGACTATCCTGAGGAACACCTGCAAAACCCTGTGGCACAACGGGGGTGAGTTGCCAACTCGTGAATAGTAAAATAACATATGCAGGTAATCGCGAGTATGCACGTACAGCGCGAATCTAACATAAGCATCTAATAGCAATGAATGGTCATATGTAATGCATCGGTCATGAAAGGTACGCTAGCAGGTACAACTAATACATGAACAATAATATGACAATATGTATGCGACCATCATGTAAGGTACTCTATCAGGTACTGCTAGTACATGAAGCAATGCATATAAAATAAAGTATGTAAATGCAACAGTCATGGAAGGTACTCTATCAGGTACTACTAATACATGAAACAGTGCATAATCAATAAATGTGGAGTATGGAATAAAACAAGTCATTTCTACGGAAATCCTAATCTCGTGGTAGGACCAAAATCCAACAAGACAATCCAAATCCCAATTTCCATAAATCAGCCCCCAAAATGGCTCTCATATCATGTAAGTTTCATATATCCTGAATGTCCAACATCAAGTATATCTTATATATCCCGAATGTACAACATCAAGTAGATCTCACATATCCTGTATGTACAATATCAGTATATCCCACATATCCTGTGTGTACAATATCAGTATATCCCACATATCCTGTGTGTACAATATCAGTATCAAGTAAGTTTCATATAAGATGAGTGTCTAACATCGACACCCAAAACATCATGAAACAAGTGTCAAGTATCGACACCGAAATACTGATCTATCAGGTGCTGTCACCACGACTGGCCCCCTGATAGGTACGTATCATACGCTATACCGAAAGCTCGAGTGCCTCGCTCTGACCCTCGCCTTTCGACGTATGCATACGTACATGACTCCCGTCGATATCCCCACGATAACCGCCGAGTCATTGGTACTGTCACTGGATGGTATGGTTTCCCTGTCAGGCTCAATCGGCAAGGTCTATCAATCATCATGCCCCGGGATACCTCCGGGCCCTACCATGTACCCGCAGACGGTGCCTCCCGCTCCTCGAATCGGGTATATAATCAGAACCGATAAAACTCATGGTGGTTGCTGAAATATCATATCAAGAGGAACCGGGCTTTTCAAATAATGCATAATTTCATGAACTCCCACGGTCCCCAAATCCATAAAACATCATGAAAAATCCATATCTCAATGCGAAAATCCATGAATATAATATACGCAACATGAAACTGAAATGCGAGCGTATAAAGGAAAAGCCGCTATTTAACTGCAACCAGTTAAAATATAAAACATGCGGTTCCTAATTCTCCAAGTCCAATATAACATCAAATAAAGATAAACATGTAGCTATAACCAGATATATACTTAAACATAAAGGTATAACAAGATATATGTATCTACCTATCAGTAATGATGTAATATACCCTCCAGGTATAAGTGAAGTATGTAAGCAAAGTACACACGTAGCTATGTCATTATATGTGTATGTACCTATTGCTAGTGGTACAGTACCCTGTAGGTATACAGGTAACTAGCATGCAAGCATGTCAAGGCATATGTGTAAGCATGTAGGTATACAGGTATGCTATAAGTCATATGTATAACGAAATATGAATCAATGTCTCAATGTCCCTAACCAACAATATCATATCTATAAGGGTGTTGTGTGTGTCATGGCAATTATTGACGGTGTGTGTGGCATACAATCAGTGTTCGTGCAACATGAGCCGTCAATAATAGTGCAGTGTCCTAAGGGTATTAGTCCAAGCACAACAATAACCAAGCAGTAATGTGTATGCGCAACTCTATATATGCAATAGAATATGCGACAAAACATAACATCTCTAGCCCAGGCGCATAACGCCATACGGGCGATTCCCCTGTAGATGTTAAATCTAGTCACCAACCGTCCTGGCTAAGTAAACCCAACCACTTGTTTCCCCTTCTTCGCAGCGTCCGAAGTCCCCGCGTGCGAACCTAAAACAACAAAACGATAACACAAGTGTATATTAGCAAACGACCAAAAACACGTTCAAACTACGTTTTACCAACACACCAACTCCAAACCTCCTCCCAAGTGTTCGTATTGTGGCTAACGTACGTAGCGACATGATAAAACCAACCCAAGAGCAAAACCAACACGAAGTGCACGGACCGTGTCGGATAACGTATCGCGCATAGTCGTATAACTAGAAACTACCTATGTGATCCTAGATTTTGCATACGGAGAAAACTCAACAACCAAACAAGACCAAACATACCTAAACCAAAGCAGACACCTATCCACAAAAACCCAAACCCCAACTCCACCCAAAAACCGATGTCGCCGGAAATCCTCTTCACGTCGCCGGCCGAGGTCCGAGCAGGGTGGTTCATGCTTGAGGTGATGTCCTATGGTCTCTGGTACAACACAACTACATTGTTTGGTTTTTTAGTAAACACCCCGGGTCACAGCAGAACACAGATATCATAGATCGACATTAAAAATACGATATTATGCACAAAACTTAACTTTACACTATCTAAACTGAAACTAAAAGTCTACACAACACATAAACTATATAAAGAACAGATAGGGATCATTACCTAACCAAAAAAACTCAAAGATCCAAGCTATCGAAGCTCCTAGACATCCAAGAGGCAAAACTAGATTAAAGATGTGATTTTGGTGAGATTTTGCAAATTTTGTGATGGATTTTGTGTTGGAATATGAAGTGTTCAGTTTAGGCTTAGAGGAGATAGAGAAATATGAAAGAATTTAAGAGAGAAAGAATAAGAGAGTGTGAGGAAATGAGAGAGAGAGAGAGAGGTGAGTGTAGGGTGAGAGTGAGAGGTGGGTGTATCCTTTGCATTAATTCTCCCATTAATGCATTCATACCATGTCACCATGCCACCTCATCTCTTCCAAAGAAATATCTCTCTCACTCACAAATAATTATTAGAAGATTATGGTTAATGTTTAAGCAAGGAATGGATTTAAAGTAAAGGATTAAATTAGGGTTAAGTTGTCATGGTCACTTATAACTAGATTAGTACAAACAAACCCTCACATTTACGTCCACACGTGCGTGCGTGCCCATAACAAATAATATTAAAATAATAATTAAATGTTATAATATGTGAGGAACCCGAATTGATAAACTTTTTACAGTAAACCCGCATTACTGTCTAAACTAACACTAACCGAAATCTAAGGCCTTGCACTACCAAACCCTAGACTGGTGCAAGGGTAACCCAACAGTGGTATCAGAGCCAAACTAGAATTCTAGATAAGGTGTTATAACAATTACGAAAATGAAATCCACTCCGAAATATGATATTATGCTAACCCCATTTTGCTCTCTGTAAATTTTCAAAAAAGTCCTTTAAAAATTTTCCAAACAAGTGCAGAATGCAGTATGGAACAATCTAAGAACTTGGGTGAAATACGGAGGGAGGGGCTCGGATTTTGGCCTAGCCCCTAGCCAGGAATTCCGGCCTGGCCAGGCCATCCCCCTATCCTCCTCTGGCCTCCGTATTCCATCTGTGCTCTTTTGTGTTCATTTTGGGTTTCCTAGTATTGTTTGCTTAGCCCAATTTTCATGTGATAATTTGTTTGACCTGGGGCTGATTCGTAGTGCTTCGTAGTCGTATATTTTAACACTGTATTGGTAACCTTGACTATTTTTAGCAGTTCGATCGAACTTCGCACAGCACATTTTGTACCCCGCTGAAATTTCTAAGTGTTGTAATTTTCCGAAGTTGATTGTACTCGTAGAATCGTGCAAGTACCCCTATGGACCCCCTAGAAGACTATAATAACCTTAACTCGATTCTATGCCCACGGAACCACGAACGAACCTTCGGGTTTGCCGTAGTTCCGTGGTGTCATAGGTGAGGCGTTGGTTAACTCCTTCTGTCGCTGGTCCATGGACACTGTGGCACGGTTTTTGAGTATTTCGACTTTGCTCAAGTGTTGAGCTCACGGGGGCAATTTGTAAGTGTATGTTGATTCGATCGAAATGTTAAACATCGTCATGATATTTTGTGATTTTGATACAATATGTGGAATTCATATAGTTAGGCATGAAATCCATAATATGTGATATTTCGGGTTTACGATGTCTAAGGAGATTATGGATTCAAAATGTTGTAGTTTCTCACTTTCTTTTCTGTGACCGTAAGTGTAGTATGTGGGGTATTTCCGGCTTCGTTGCTATACATCAACGACAATCGGGATACGCATACTTCCTTACGTTGATGATATGAAATATTATGTGTTGCTGTAATATGTTATATTGGATCGTCGTGTTCTGAATAGCCGGGGGTTTTATGTGAGATGATGGTTTTTATTTTCATTCATGTAAAATTCATTGTATGTAATATTCTTTTATTGGGGCACTTCCGGGGTGAGGATGATGTCACCATTGTATATTATTTACTCTTTCGCATTAGCATAGACCCGAGGAGGGGAGCACAAGTATCCGGGTTCTAGGGTCCAGTGGGTGGCCATCTCGAAGAGTCGAGACCAGGTCTCTTAACCCTAGAATTGGTAATGTTGCTTGCCGCTCTCGTAGGGGTCAAGGGATGTGGGTTTGTCTATTCATCGCGACCGTGGAATCCGTGTTTTATACATGCTCGATATAAAACACGGACGTCCTAGTATATCCAATATTTCATATGTTATCTTCTGCAGCAATGTTCTGTGATGAGATCATATTACTGCCTGAGATGAATGCTTATACTATATATATATATATATATATATATATATATGATGATATATAAATATTACTGCTTTCGTTTCTTCTGTGATGCTTAGGAAGCATAAATGATGGGATTTATTAATGAGATTAATAAAAGAAAAGAAACCAAAAAGATGTTGTAGAATCAAATTTTCAAAAAGAGTAGCTACAGTTTTTGCTTTGCATAGTGGTATATATGATATACCCTGCACCTTATTCGATGAGGAAAGGGCCGAGATCCCTTCACCGGGAGTGACCTCTATAGCAAAACTGGTAGATGCTACAAACTCGCGGTTTAGTTTTTCATTGCTTCTATAGTTCTTGCTTTGCACAGCGGTATTTATGAAATATCCTGCACCTTATTCGATAAGGAAAGAGCCGAGATCTCTTCACCGGGAGTGACCTCTTTAGCGAAACTAGAAAAGCTTCAAAAACACTCCTTTTCAAAATCACTTGTTTCTACAACGATATCAGGTTCATTACGCTCATGGTTTACAGAAAAACCTGTGTAGCCCTTCGACATTTCAGATAAGTAATACTTAGTATTCGTGCTGCGTTTGTTGGCTTTCGTCAAGACGTAGTGTGCGGTAGCTAACTATTGCTTATCTGCAGCATATGATGCGATTGAGTTAGGATAGTCGTACGGCTTTGTTGGCTTTCGTCAAGAGTCGTGCGGGTGGATTTAATTCAATCAAGAAATGTACGGGTTGAACTTGACTAGCACACTATGGTTTGTTGGCATTCGTCAAGGTTATAGCACGTTAGGGATAAAAGCATTATCGGGAATTTCAAGTGTTGAAATTTGCAATGAGATTGCATACCTTCTATGTGATAGATGGATCCTGATACCCACTGTGAGTAAAAGTTACTCCTGGGAGAATTTTACACTGGAGAATTAGCCGATCAAGTAGGTGTCAAGAAAGGTGTTAACGGGGTTATGCCTTTGAGAAAACGAGGTTTATTTTAATTAGGTCCGTGCGAAAGCACGGGGAACCTCCCTCAAAGTACCAACGCTGGCCTGGCTAAAAGATTGGCGAACTTGTAAGGTGTAATTAATCCCGGCTAGTCTTACCTTTTAGGGCTTGAAGGAATAATTGATGAAAACCGTGGGAGCCATCCTGATTTGATAAGATAATAACCAATCTAATCTTGCAAGAGCATACGCTAAAGTGTTTTCTTCTCTGTCTCTCCAGGTAGCGACCCTGTCAGGCCTTAATCAAGATAATAATATGAATGTATTGACTGAACCTGCTTATTATACTGAGCAGGGGAACGTTGGTCCCGTTCTTTCTTATAAGTGTTATAAGACTGAGCAGGGAATAGGAGAATATCCGTATCCTCATGCCGCCCAAACGAAGAACAAGCATGCTGATGCATCTTCTTCGGGTGCGTTAGTTATCGAGAACTGTTTCTCAGTTCACTCTACGTCCTGGGTATTAGATACCGGATCGGGATCCCATATATGTAATATGTTACGCGGGCTACGTAAAGGTAGAGAACTGGGAATGGGTGATCATTCCGTAAGAGTAGGGAATGGTACAGATGTTGCAGCCAAGGCAGTTGGCGAATATCATCTTGTATTACCAAATGGTAATACATTGGTTCTGAACGAATGCTATTACATTCCGACCCTAATATGCAATATTATATCAGTTTCTTTATTGAGCAAAGAAGGATATAATTTTTTAGTATAGGATAATGTTATGAACATTTTCCTGGATCAAAAGTTGATTGGATCAGGATCATTAAATAATGGCATATACGTTCTAAATCAAACTACAATTCTTAATATACAGAACACACACAAGAGGAAAAGTTCAGAAATGAATGAATCCTACTTATGGCATTGTAGACTAAGTCATATCAATGCGACATGGCTAGATAAGTTACATAAGGATGGATATTTGAATCCGTTCGAATTTTCATCTTATGATACTTCCCAGTCATGTCTCAAAGGCAAGATGACCAAAACTCCGTTTAGTGGACACGGAGAAAGAGTTACAGAACTCTTGGGACTGATACATAGTGATGTATGTAGTCCCATGTCTACAAATGCCAGGAACGGTTCTTCCTACTTCATTACATTCACTGACGATCTCTCAAGATACGAACATGTGTTCTTGTTGAAACACAAGTCAAAAACTTTTGAGAAATTCAGAGAATATAAGAATGAAGTAGAAAACCAAACGGGCAAAACTATTAAGATCCTACGATCTGATCGAGGAGGAGAATACTTGAGCAATGAGTTCCTGGACTATCTAAAAGAGAATGGGATTCTCTCTCAGCTTACTCCTCCCTATACACCACAGCACAATGGTGTATCGGAGCGGAGGAATCGCACCCTATTAGATATGGTGCGCTCTATGATGAGCAATGCTGAGTTGCCTATTTCCTTCTGGGGGGTATGCGCTTGAGACAGCCATACACCTATTGAATATGGTTCCTACCAATCAGTGCCTACCACTCCATATGAGATATGGAAGAGGAAGAGACCATCTCTTAATTATGTTAAGATATGAGGTTGTCTGGCCTATGTCAAAAGGCACAATCCGGACAAACTCGAGGCAAGGTCTGTCCTATGCAAGTTTGTAGGATATCCCAAGAACTCATAAGGGTATATCTTCTACCACACTGAGGAACAAAAGGTGTTTGTTTCTCGACATGCCACCTTTTTAGAAAAGGAATTTCTTGCAAAGGAAATTTGTGGCGAGGATGTAGAACTGGAAGAAGTTCCAGCAACACAAACTACGACAGAAGCTTTAATGGAACCAGAGGATTCAGTAGTCCCCAACGAACCCTAGCCTCTCCGCCGATCTAGCAGGGTTCCTCATCCACCTGAGAGATACTATGGTTTTCTCATTTATGGTGGGAGCGAGGATTGCATCATGGAAGATGATGACCCGACTAGCTTCGAGCAGGCCATCACGAGTGGGGACTCTGTGAAGTGGCTGGATGCAATGCGATCTGAGATGGAATCTATGTACACCAACAAAGTATGGACTTTGGAAGTTTCTCCTGAAGGGGTAAAACCCATTGGGAGCAAATGGATCTTTAAGAAGAAACATGGTGTAGATGGAAAAGTTGAGACTTTCAAAGCTAGACTTGTTACAAAGGATTTTCATCAACGACCAGGTATGGATTATGATGAAACCTTTTCTCCAGTGGCTATGCTTAAGTCCATCCGGATCCTACTTGCCATTGCTGCATACCATGACTATGAAATCCGGCAGATGGATGTTAAGACCGCCTTTCTAAATGGTGATTTAGAAGAGTGCGTGTACATGACTCAGCCAGAGGGTTTCGTAGAGAGTGGGAGCAGCGAAAAGGTGTGCAAGTTGCTTAAATCCATCTACGGATTAAAGCAAGCATCACGGAGTTGGAACATCAGTTTTGATGTTGTTGTCAAAGAGTTTGACTTCATCAAAAACGTAGATGAACCTTGTATATACAAGAAGGTTGCACAGAGTAAGGTTGTCTTCCTTGTATTGTACGTGGATGACATACTCTTGATAGGAAATGATGTTCCTATTCTGCACTCGGTCAAGCTCTTCTTAACATATAGATTCTCAATAAAAGATCTAGGTGATGCCTCTTGCATTTTGGGAATTAAGATCTATAGAGATTGATCTACACAGATACCGGGATTGTCCCAATCCAGGTACATTGACACCATACTAAAAAGGTTTAGTATGGAAGAATCCAAGCGTGGGAATCAACCACGATCTCTGGACTCACTCTCTTAAGACTGATTTAGAAAGAGCTCGCATGCAAGGGATACCCTATGCTTCAGCAGTAGGCTCTATCATGTAAGCGATGCTATGTACCAGATCCGATATAGCATACTCACTAAGTGTAGTGAGTAGGTATCAATCAGATCCTGGAGAGAGTCACTGGAGAGCTGTGAAGAACATTCTCAAGTACTTGAGAAGGACTAAAGAGATGTTCTTGGTGTATGGTAACGGTGAACTCCAAGTGGAGTCCTTTACCGATTCAAGCATCCAAAGTGATAAGGACGACTCTAAGTCGCACTCGGGATTTGTCTTTACCCTCAATGGAGGGGTGATGTGTTGGAAGAGTTCCAAACAGGAAATCATTGCAGACTTGACGATGGAGGCTGAATACATCACTGCCAACGATGCTGCCAAAGAAGCTCTCTGGATGAAGAAGTTCATCGCTGAACTTGGTGTGGTTCCGTCCATTGAGAATCCAATACCTTTGTATTGTGATAACAATGGAGCTGTGGCTTTGGCCAAGGAACCCAGGTCCCATCAGAAGTCCAGACATATTCTGAGGTGGTATCACCTGATCCGGGAGATAATTGATCGCCGGGAGATTGAGATCAGGAGAGTTGACACGAAGGACAACACTGCGGATCCACTCACGAAAGCCATTCCGCAGATACAATTTGAGAGACTCTTCGGGATGTTTGGTATGAGATACTACAACAGCTGGCCTTAGTGCAAGTGGGAGATTGTTAGTTATATATATGCCCTAGAGGCCATTGTTGTACATATGATGTATATTATAGTGGATGCTTGGATATATATAGAGAGGACTTTCTTGCTCGACATGATAGTATGCTATTTGGTTTCACTTTGTCTTAATATGTTGACTTGTATTGGTTTACTGTCTTACTCTCACATGTTGATAAAGCCCTTAGGATATGTACTTGACTACTGGGATTATGATGAGATCATACTAGTAGGGCCAGGGTAGTCAACGTGTACATCCTATAACTGTTCCTAGTCGAGGGTATATCGAGACAGGGCATCGATACAGCAGAGCAGACTAGCGTATACGCATCTTGACCCATATGATGGGCGATGGATGATCCCATATCCATTAGTGTTTGACATCAAAGATGGTGTACGGGTGCTCAGTGGAGACTGGGTACACTTAACGGACTCGTCGAGAACTTCTAGATGGTCTTATACCTATCGTCAGATAGCAGTTCTCCGGTGACACTGGTACAGGTTAGTCTGTAGACCCGAGATCGTCACAGAGTCTTGTGTGATTCCCACTGTGCTTTGATTTCCACCTTACCACGTCCAAGAGGGCGTGCAAAACGGTGGCTTTTGGGTACAGTCCCGAATCACATGGAGGCAATGAGCGATAGGAGGGGTTTCGTCTCTCCCGGTATAGGGAGTTGATGTTGTGTTGTGTTTGATTGGCTATAACTAGAAGTCCCTGGCCAGGGCTGATATGGAATGCAATTGGTAAGTGTTATCAGTAGTTTCTCGACCTGTTATGAGCCTCACATCGACACGAGTTATCTGTTACTGGGGTCTGACGTTTACCACAGCTAGACTGGATATGCGACATATCAGATGAAGAGACCAGACTGTACGGGAGTGTTACTGATTGGATTCACAGAGAATGTACAGGCTTGATTGTTGATCTTCTGATCGCTCAATACCTGGGTAGCTGACCGCTTGCAGTTTGTGGGTGTTTGATATGATCATCACCTACTGCCGGTGTATTGACGATTCTTTAGAGTCCTACACAGAGGTTTCCTGGCTCAGGAAAAACGGAGTAGGAGCACATATGTGATATGTGCGGGACCGAGAACAATACGTGTATGTGATACCGTATTAGATTCTCGCGATATGTGATATCGGCCGGGTATATGTGATATAGCCGGGTCATCGGATCAAGTGTTGATTCGATGAACTAATACGGATTATAGTAGTCAGTTATTTGTGAAATAGCCGGATTATCGGATCAAGTGTTGATTCGATAATTTAATGTATAGTTATAAATTTGATATATTACATTACATTAACTAATATAAGCTCACTTAAAGATTCTTTTTCTCACGAGATAATACATTGATATATATGCGATATATGTTAATTGTATTATTTTATTTTGTTGCAAAATATATTATATATGTGATATATAATATTGTAACAAGTTAGGGTTACAAATGCAATATGTTTTGTGGAGTTTAAACAAGTTAAGGTTTGGATTAGGGTTAGCTTTTGGATGAAGGTTTCATGAATATTCATGAAGCTTTGACTTTTGTCATCTAGCTTGATATTTTGTATTGATATTTATTAACCCAACCAAAACCTTAACCTCTAGTTTATTCTCTACAAGGGTTAAATCTATCATTCTTAACCCATGGTTGGATTTGTAACCATAACAATTATTCATTATTCATCACAAAAGCTTTTGCTTCTTCTTCTTATTCAAGCTCTTGAAAAACCTTCACTTACTTTTTGATTTGTGATGAATTAGTATGAGAAATTGAGAACAAAAGAGAGCATAATTCCTACTTCATCATCCTCATCTATTCTAGCCACTTAGATTAAGGTGTTCATGTTAGTTATATGTATGCCCTAGAGGCCATTACTGTACATGCGTTGTATATTGTAGTGGATGCTTGGACATATATAGGGAGGACTTTCTTGCTCGACATGATAGTACGCTATCTGCTTACTCTTTATCTTAACATGTACCCTGATTGTCTCTATGTCACATGTTGATAAAGCCCTTAGGATGAGTACTTGACTACCAGGACTATGATGCGGATCATACTAGTGGGGACAATGTAGTCGCCAAGTACATCCTTCAAATGTTCTTAGTTGTAGGTGTATCGAGACAGGGCATCGATATACCAGAGTAGACCAGCGTATGCGCTTCTTGACCCATATGATGGGCGATGGATGATCCCGTATCCATTGGTGTTTGACATTAGAGAAGGTATACGGGTGCTCAGTGAAGACTGGGTACACTGGACGGATTCGCCGAGAACTCCCAGATGGTATTATACCTCACGTCAGATGGCAGTTCTCTGGTGACACTGGTACAGGTTAGTCTGTAGACCCGAGATCGTCATAGAGTCTTGTATGATTCCCACTGTGCTTTGATTTCCATCATACCACGTCCACGAGGGCGTGCAAAAAGGTGGCTTTTGGGTACAGTCCCGAATCACATGGAGGCAATGAGCGATAAGATGGGTTTCGTCTCTCCCGGTATAGGGAGTTGATGTTGCGCTGTGTTCGATTGGCTATAACTGGAAATCCCTGGCCAGGGATGCTGAGATTTACTGGTAAGTGTTATCAGTAGTTTCTCGAACTGTTATGGACCTCATATCGACAAGAATTATCAAGCTACTGGGGTCTGACGTTTACCACCCCTAGGCGAGATATGCGACATATCAGACGAAGAGACCGGACTGTATGCGAGTGTTACTGATTGAATTTGCAGGAGAATGTACAGGCTTGCTTGTTGATCTTCTGATCGCTCAATATCTGAGTGGCTGTTACGTTTAGCCGACCGCTTGCAGCTTGTGGGTGTTTGATATGATCATCACCTACTGCCGGCGTATTGACGATTCTTTAGAGTCCTACACAGAGATTTCTTGGCTTAGGCAAAACGGAGTAGGAGCACATATGTGATATGTGCGGGACCGAGAACAATACGTGTATGTGATACCGTACTAGATTCTCGCGATAAGAGATATCGGCCGGGTATATGTGATATAGCCGGGTCATCGGATCAAGTGTTGATTCGATGAACTGATACAGATTATATTAGTCGGTTATTTGTGAAATAGCCGGATTATCGGATCAAGTGTTGATTCGATAATTTAATGTATAATTATATATATTTGATATATTAAATTACATTAACTAATATAAGCTCACTAAATGATTCTTTTTCTCACTCGGGTAATGCATTGATATATATGCGATATATGTTAATTGTATTATTTTATTTTGTTACAATAAATATTATATATGTGATATATAATATTATAACATGTTAGGGTTATTAATGCAACATGTTTAGTGGAGATTAAACATGGTTAGGGTTTGATTTGGGTTAGTCTTTTCTAGAAGTTTCTAGAAGCTTTGCTTTTGTTTCTTGCAAAGATATTATGTGTTGATATTTTGCATAGATATTTGTTTAACCCAACATAACCCTTTAACAATGATTCAATCTCTACAAGGGTTAGTTCTTCTCACTTATACCATGGTTGCATTTCTAACCTTACACTTGAGTTATTCATTATTCATCACAAAAGAGTTAGCCTGATCTTCTTCTTCCTTCTTGCTTGAAAAGCTTTCTAGCTTTTTGAGAGGTGATGAAAATGAGTGAGATTAAGAAAACAAATGAGAGCTAAATTCCTACTTCATCATCCTAATCTATTCTTGCTAATTAGATTAGGGTGTTCACTTTATAGTAAGTGAGAGCTTGTGTTAAAGAAACTTCAAGGTAGATCATCTTTGTTATCGAAGATCGGAAGCAACCATGCATCTTTCTCTTCGTGAAGCCTTTCTAGAGTCCGGGAACATGATGATCGCAGTGAAAGGACCTCAACATGGAGCTTATGAAGCGATGGACCGGACTATAAAGGTTGTAATCCCAAACTCTTAGAAGTAAAGCTGTTTATTTGCTTATTGTTTTCGCCTAATCTCTAGTAAAGATCTTGGTTAGGGTTGTTCGGCACGTCTAAAATTTAAATCGGGTAAGGTTGATGCCTTGTAGAACCTTGTGAGAGTGCCTAGTAACCCTGCAGTGGTATCAGAGCCAAGCTAGAGTTTTAGGCGAAGTCTAAGCGAAGTTTAAAGTCCGATTGAATTCCGAATACCCGATAAAACCTAGTTTCTGAAATTTTTTTAAAAATGTTGATTTTTTTGTATTAAAAATACTCAGAAAATTCAGTAGGTGATTTTATGAATTACTGTAAAAAACGAGCCCCAGATACCTTTATTGCACCACGGAACCGCGGCAATACCCTTGCTTGCGCGGTGGTTCCGCGGCCAAATAGTAGTATTAGGTTATGGTTTTTACACAGTAACGTCCGTACTTATTTCCTGATTGTTCTCGGAATTTCTAATTCTACTCAAGTGTTGAGTTTTCTGGGATGTATTGTGAACTCGTTGATTCGATCAGAAAGTTTAATTTCATTTATGTTTTTCCGGGTAATTTTAGAACGTGTTAAAAAGTTCGACCGGATATCAATAACTTACTTTTTCCCCTGCCGGAAAATTTCCAAGTGTTGGATTTTTCCGCAGTTTAAGAATGTTCTTAGTCGTGCAAGTAACGCGGTGGACCCTCTAGAAGAACAAAAACCTTAACTCGATTATGTGACCATCTGAACCGCCTCTAAACCTTAGGGTTTGGGGCAGTACGGCGTTGCCACATGTGAGGCGTTGGTTTGACCCTTCTACGGCTGGACCATTGGTACTGTGGCATGTGATGGATACTTTTTGAACTCCGTTCAAGTGTTGAGCTATTTAGGAAATCTTAGGTGTTTGTTTATTCGATCGGAAAGTTTAACATTGTCTATTTATCTGGAATGTGATACAATATTTGGAATCCACAAGTAGTTATGAGATAACGAATTTGAATGTTATAAATCTAGCAGTTTAGTCTCATTTGATCGGTTGCCACGGGATTTTGATGTGATCAAAAGTCCGTCGCAATCACGTAGCGGATACTTGCCGGGTAAACTTAATAGATAGCCACGCCCCATAGCCCCGACCAAGTGGCTGTAGGAGAACCCCATCGCCAAAAGCATCCGTTCGGGTGCTCACGGCAGCGGTGTTCCACCTTAGTGCACTTCGTCGACGACATCTGGGCTGTGGCCGTCTACTAAATTTTGCGACGAGCATTCGATCAGGATGTCGGGAATCTTGTTGAATTGCCCGACTTGATATTGAAAAGAGTTTTCGATATTGAGCCTACAATGCTGAGTTTATAATTGTTAGGCATGTGATGTCTAAGGAATTCATTTAGTTAGGCATGCGATATCTAAGGAGGTTGCGGATTCCAACCGTTGTAGTTTTACACTTTCTTTTCTACGACCGTAAGTGTAATATGTGGTGTATCACCGATTTCGTTGCTATACATCAACGACAACTGGGATACGCATATTTACTTACGTTGATGATATGCGATATTATGTGTTGCTGTGATATGTTATATTGGATCATCCTGTTTTGAATAGCCGGGGGTTTTATGTGAGATGAGAGTTTTTCATTTTCATTCATATAAAATTCATTTGTATGTAATATTCTTTTATTGGGGCACTTCCGGGCTGAGGATGATGTCACCATTGTATATTATTTACTTTTTCGCATTATGATAGACCCAAGGCGGGGAGCATAAGTAACCGGGTTCTAGGGTCCAGTGGGAGACCATCTCGAGGAGTCGAGACTGGGTCTCCTAACCCTAGAATTGGCAGAGTTGCTTGCCGCTCACGTAGGGGTCTAGGGATGTGGGTTTGGCTATTCATCGCGACCGTGGAATCCGTGTTTTATACAGGCTCGTATTAAAACACGGACCTCCTAGTATATCCAATATTTCATATGTGTTCTTCTGCTGTAATGTTCAATGATGAGATCATATTACTGCTTGAGACGAATGTTTATATTATATATATGAGATATATGTTATATTGCAGATTTCGTCTCAAATGTGATGCTTGTGAAGCATAATAAAATGGGACTTCATTCATGAGATTAATGAAAGTAAAAGAAACCTAATGATGTTGTAGAAACTTGTTTAAAAACTGGTAGCTCTAGTTCTTGCTTTGCATAGCGGTATTCCTTGCAGAATATCCAGCACCTTAATCGATAAGGAAAGAGCCGAGATCCCTTCACCGGGAGTGACATCTTTAGCGAAACTAGCATATGCTACACACTCGGTTTGTCTTTTGATTGCTTCTGTAGTTCTTGCTTTGCACAGCGGTATTTATGAAATATCCTGCACCTTATTCGATGAGTAAAGAGCCGAGATCCCTTCACCGGGAGTGACCTCTTTAGCGAAACTAGAAAAGCCTCAAAAACATTCCATTCAAAATCACTTGATTCTACAACGATATCAAGTTCATTACGCAAAGGGTTTTCTTAAAAACCTATCGTAGCCCTCCGTCATTTCAGATAAGTACTACTTAGTATTCGTGCTGCGGTAGTTTGGCCTCCGTCAAGGCTTAGTGTACGGTAGCTAACTAGTGCTTATCTGCTAGCATACAATGCGATTGGATTAGGTTATTCGTACGACGTAGTTTGGCCTTCGTCAAGGGTCGTGCGTGTGGGTTTAATTCAATCAGGAAATGTACTTGTTGAACTTGGCTAACGGACTATGGGTTGTTTGGCATTCGTCAACGTCATAGCACGTTAGGGGTAAAATATTATTGGGAATTTCAAGTGTTGAAATTTGTAATGAGATTGCATACCTTCTATGAGATAGTTGGATCCCAATACTCGCTGCGAGTAAGAGTTACTCCTGAGAGAGTTTTACACATTACAATTAGCCAATCAAGTAGGTGTCTAGAAAGGTGTTAACGGGGTTACGTCCCTGGGAAAATGAGGTTTATTTTAATTAGGTCCGTACGAAAGCGCGGGGAACCTCCCTCAAAGTACCGGCACTGGCCTGGCTGAAAGATTGGCGAACTTGTAGCGTGCAATTAATCCCGGCTAGTCTTTCCTTTTAGGGTTTGAAGGAAGATTTCACTAAAACAGTGAGAGCCATCCTGATTAGATAAATTGATAACCAATCTAATCTTGTAAAAGCGCACGCTGAGTGTTTTCTTCTCTCTCTCTCTCCAGGTAGCGACCATATCACGCCTTAATCAAGATAATAATACGGATGTATTGACCGAACCCGCTTGTTATACTGCGCTAAGGAACGATGGTTCCACTCCAACTTATAATTGTTATAAGACAGTGCAGGAAATAGGAGATTACCAGAATTTCCGTGCCGCCCAAACGAAGAAAGTACATGTTGATGCATCTTCTTCGGGTGTGTTCATTACTGAGAACTGTTTCTTAGTATCCTTTACGTCCTGATTATGAGATACCGGATCAGGATCCCGCAAATGTAATTTGTTACATGCGATACGGATAGGTAGAGAACTGAGAACGGGTGATAAGTTTCATGAGATAGAAATGGTGCAAGTGTTGCAGCCAAGTCTATTGGCAGTTATCACCCTGTATTACCAGAATACATTGATTCTGAGCGAATGTTATTAGATACCGAACCTGATATACAACATCATATCAGTCTTTTTATTAGTAAAGAAGGATATAATTTTTTATTGTTGGATAATATTTTGAACATTTCCTATATCAAGAGTTGATCGGTTCATGCACGTTATCTAAATGCATAAACGTTCTAAATCAAACCACAGTTCTTAAACGTACAGAACACACACAAGAGGAAGAGTTCAGAAATGAACAAATCCTTCTGAGGTATTGTAGACTAGGTCATTTCAATGCGACCCGAATAGCTAAGTTACATAGAGATGCATATTTAAATTTGTTTGAATTTACATCTTGTGAAACTTGCCGGTCATGTCACAAAGATAAGATGACCACAGCTCTGTTTATTGGAAACAGAGAAAGAGTTAGTGAATTCTTGGGATTAATACATGATGATGTATGAAAGTCCCCTGTCTACACATGCCAGGTATGGTTCTTTGTACATCATTACATTCACTGATTATCTCTCAAGGTTCGGACATATGTTCCTGTTGAAACACAAGTCTGAACCTTTTGAGAAATTCAATGAATATGAGTTAGAAGTAGAGAACCAAAACGGGTATAAGTATTATGTCCTTTGATGTGATCAGGGAGGAGAATACTTAAGCACCGGATTCCTGGACTATTCTAAAGGAGAATGAGATTCTCTCTCAGTGTTACTCCTCCGTATACACCACAGCACATAGGTGTATCGGGGCGGAGCAATCACACCCTATGTGATATGGTGTGCTCTATGATGAGTACTACTGAGTTTCCTATTTCCTTTTGGGAGTTATGCACTTGAGAAGCTGCATACCTATTGAATAGGGTTCCAACCAAATCAAATGTCTACCACTCCATATGTGATATGGTATGGGAAGAGCCCATCTCTTAAGTAAGTTAAGATTTAGGGTTGTCCGGCCTATGTTTAAAAGAAAAATACGGAAAAGCTCAAGGCAAGGTCAGTTTTATGGAAGTTTGTTGGATATCCCAAGCATTCGCAAGGGAATATCTTCTACCAAACTGTAGAACAAAAGATGTTTTGTTTCTCAACATGCCACCTTTGTGAAAGGGAATTTCTTGTGAAGAAATTGGTGGTCATGAGGTAGAACTGGAAAGTGTTCCAGCTATACAAACTGCAGCTTATGATTTGGTAGAACCGAAGGATTCAATAGTTTCTAACGAACTTCAGCCTCTCCGCTGATCTAGTAGGGTTCCTCATCCACCTGAGAGATACTTCGGTTTCTCTGTGACAGTGGAAGCGAGGATTGCATCATGAGATGATGACCCAACTAGTTTCGAGCAGGCCATCAGGAGTGGGGACTCTGTAGGAATGGCTGGATGCTTAGAGATCTAAGATGGAATCCTTATACACCAACAAAGTATGGACTTTGGTTGCTTTATCTGAAGGGTTAAATCCCCATCAGGAGCAAGTATATCTTTAGAAGATTACTTAGTATACATGGAAAAGTTGAGACTTTCAAAGCTATGCTTAAGTCCATCTAGATCCTACTTGCCATGGCTACATACCATGACTACGATATCTGGCGATTGGGTGTCATGACTGCTTTTCTAAATATTGATTTGGAAGAGAGCGTCTATAAGTACACAGCCAGAGGGATTCGTAGACAGTGGGAGCAGCGGAAACGTGTGCAAGATGTTTTATGTGATAAAGCAGGCATCGCGGAGTTAGAACGTCTGTTTTGATGTGGTAGTCAAAGAGTTTGACTTCATCAAAATAGTAGATGAACCTTGTATATACAAAAAGGTTGTAGGGAGTATGGTGATAATCCTCGTAGAGTACGTGGATGGCATACTCTTGATAGGGAAGGAGTTTCCTATGCTACACTCGGTCAATCTCCTCTTATCACAAGTATTCTCTATAAGGATCAAGGTGATACCTCCTAAATCCTGAGTTATGGATCTATTATATAGATCTAATTGGATGTTAGGATTCTCACTAGTTGTAGTGAGATGGTATCAATCGATCCTGAGGATAATCACTGGAAACGTTCCAGGGTGATAAGGACGACTGTATGTCAATCGCAAGTATTGTCTTTACCCTCATTGGAGGGACGGTATGTTGGAAGAGTTCCAAGCTAGATACCGTGACATACTAGACGATTAAAGGCAAGATACATCGTTACCAAGGATGCTACCAAAGAGGCGGTCTGGATATATATAATATTAGTTCATGAGATGAACTTCGTTCCTGCCATTGTATGACAATGGAGTTGTGGCTTATACCAAGGAACCCCCGTCCCATCTGAAATCCGGATATAACTCTTAGGCAGTATCACCTGATCATGGAGATGGTTGATCTCCAGGTAGATCGAGGTTAGGAGAGTAGACACAGAGGACAACAACGCGAATCCACTCACAAAGGCCTATTTTCCAGTAGAGACTTTTATGGGATGGTTGAGTATGAGAAACTTTAAACATAGCTGATTGTTGGGTATGCGATACCACAACAGATGGCCCTAGTGCAAGTGGGAGATTGTTAGTTATATGTATGCCCTAGAGGCCATTACTGTACATGCGTTGTATATTGTAGTGGATGCTTGGACATATATAGGGAGGACTTTCTTGCTCGACATGATAGTACGCTATTTGGTTACTCTTTATCTTAACATGTACTTTGATTGTCTCTATGTCACATGTTGATAAAGCCCTTAGGATGAGTACATGACTACCAGGACTATGATGCGGATCATACTAGTGGGGACAGTGTAGTTGCCAAGTACATCCTTCAAATGTTCCTAGTCGTAGGTGTATCGAGACAGGGCATCGATATACCAGAGTAAACTAGCGTATGCACTTCTTAACCTATATGATGGGCGATGGATGATCCCATATCCATTGGTGTTTGACATCAGAGAAGGTATACGGGTTCTCAGTGGAGACCGGGTACACTGGATGGACTCGCCGAGAACTCTCAGATGGTATTATACCTCACGTCAGATGGTAGTTCTCTGGTGACACTGGTACAGGTTAGTCTGTAGACCCGAGATCGTCATAGAGTCTTGTGTGATTCCCACTGTGCCTTGATTTCCATCATACCACGTCCAAGAGGGCGTGCAAAAATGTGGCTTTTGGGTACAGTCCCGAATCACATGGAGGCAATGAGCGATAGGAGGGGTTTCGTCTCTCCCGGTATAGGGAGTTGATGTTGCGCTGTGTTCGATTGGCTATAACTGGAAATCCTTGGCCAGGGTTGCTGAGATTTACTGGTAAGTGTTATCAGTAGTTTCTCGAACTATTATGGACCACATATCGACACGACTTATCAAGCTACTGGGGTCTGACGTTAACAACCCCTAGGCGAGATATGCGACATATCAGACGAAGAGACCGGACTGTACGGTAGTGTTACTGATTGGATTCGTAGGAGAATGTACATGCTTGCTTGTTGATCTTCTGATCGCTCAATACCTGGGTGGCTGTTACGTTTAGCTGACCGCTTGCAGGTTGTGGGTGTTTGATATGATTATCACCTACTGCCGGCGTATTGACGATTCTTTAGAGTCCTACACAGAGGTTTCTTGGCTCAGGCAAAACGGAGTAGGAGCACATATGTGATATGTGCGGGACCGAGAACAATACGTGAATGTGATACCGTACTAGATTCTCGCGATATAACATATCGGCCTGGTATATGTGATATAGCCGGGTCATCGGATCAAGTGTTGATTCGATGAACTGATACAGATTATATTAGTCGGTTATTTGTCAAATAGCCGGATTATCGGATCAAGTGTTGATTCGATAATTTAATGTATAATTACATATATTTGATATATTAAATTAGATTAACTAATATAAGCTCACAAAATGATTCTTTTTCTCACTCGGGTAATACATTGATATATATGCGATATATGTTAATTGTATTATTTTATTTTGTTACAATAAATATTGTATATGAGATATATAATATTGTAACATGTTAGGGTTATTAATGCAACATGTTTAGTGGAGATTAAACATGGTTAGGGTTTGATTTGGGTGAATCTTTTCTAGAAGTTTCTAGAAGCTTTGCTTTTGTTTCTTGCGAAGATATTATGTGTTGATATTTTGCATAGATATTTGTTTAACCCAACCGACCCTTTAACCATGATTCAATCTCTACAAAGGTTAGTTCTTCTCACTTATACCATGTTTGCATTTATAACCTTACACTTGAGTTATTCATTATTTATCACAAAAGAGTTAGCTTCTTCTTCTTCTTCCTTCTTACTTGAAATGCTTTCTATCTTTTTGAGAGGTGATGAAAATGAGTGAGATTAAGAAAACAAATGAGAGCTAAATTCCTACTTCATCAACCTAATCTATTCTTGCCAATTAGATTAGGGTGTTCACTTCATTAGTAAATGAGAGCTTGTGTTAAAGAAACTTCAAGGTAGATCATTTTTGTTATTGAAGATCGGAAGCAAGAATGCATCTTTCTCTTCGTGGAGCCTCTCTAAAGTCCGGGAACATGATGATCGCAGCGAAGGGACCTCAACATAGAGTTTATGAAGCGAAGGACCGGACTACAAAGGTTGTAATCCCAAACTCTTAGAAGTAAAGTTGTTTACTTGCTTATTGTTTTCGCCTAATCTCTAGTAAAGATCTTGGTTAGGGTTGTTCGGCACGTCTAAAATTTTAATCGGGCATGGTTGATGTCTTGTAGAACCTTGTGAAAGTGCCTAGTAACCCTGCAGTTCACTTCTCTAATAAGTTGTTTAGTGAAGTGTAAGCTTGGGTTAGAGATTCTTCAAGGTAGATCATCTTAGATCTTGAAGACTACAAGCAAGGTTTCTCATTTACCTCATGGAGCCACTCGAGAGTCGGAGTTCATGTTGATCGCAGCGAAGGGACCTTAACACGGAGCTTATGAAGCGAAAGAATAGACTACAAAGGTTGTAATCCTTATCTCTTTAATTCTTTGTATGTGATACAAATTTTGTTACCCTAGAAATTCTAACAAGATTCATGGTTAGTTAGCTTTGCACCTCTCTAAGATATAAAATGGCATGAGTGATGCTACCAAACCCTAGACTAGGTGCAAGGGTAACCCAACATTCTTTCACTTTAATAGCTCTGTGTAGTAGTCACTTTCGCTGCGATCGTGAACTTCAGACTCTAGAGAGGCTCCCATGAAGAAACGAATATTCTTGCTTCAAAGACTTCGAAGCCGAAGATGATCTATGTCGAGGAGACACAAACACAAGCTATCTCTTCAGTAATTATGAAATTAGTGAAGCAAACACCTTATACTAAAGGGCAAGTAGTAGAGGATGATGAAGTAGGAAGTAGGCTCACTTTTGATTTGATTTTCTCACATTTTTTCTCATATCTCCATTGAAGCTAGAAAGCTTTGAGAGGAAGAAGAAGAACAAAGAACTCATCATATGAGTTATCCAAATGAATTATTGCAACCATGTGTGAGTTAAGCCTTTATGCCTAACTCATGTAGAGAATAAACCAAGAGTTAAGGTTAAGAGTTGGGTTAACTAATATCCTAAGGAATAACAAAAGAGTGGACTTTGTCAATGTTTCTACAAGCTTCATCCAAGCTTGACAACATTGACCAAGTCTTCTTTCTTTTGTTATAACTTAAGAAATAAATAAAACCCAAACTTAACCCTAGCATGGTTTAAGTCTCATACACCCATCTTGCATGTATCATCAAGTATGACACAATACATGTACACAAATATACATATCACATATATACAATGTGCACATCAAGTGAGAAAAGAAATCATAAGTGAGCTAATACTAGTTAATGTAATGTAATATATCTAATATATAATTATACATTAGCTTATCAAATCAACTCTTGATTTAATAATCCGGCTATATCATATATAACCGACTAATATCATGTGTTACAACGTATCGAATCAACACTTGATCCGATAACCCGGCTATATCGCATATACCCGACCAATGTCACAATTCGCGAGAATAGAATACGGTATCTCATATCGTATCAATCTCGGTCCCGCACATATCTTATATATGCTCCTACTCCGTTTCGCCTGATCCATGAAACCCCTGTGTAGGACTCTAAAGACTCGTCAATACGCCGGCTGTAGGTGATGGTCATATCAAACACCCACAAGCCGCAAGCGGTCTGCTAAACGTAACGGCCACCCGGGTATTGAGCGATCAGAAGATCAACAAGCAAGCCTGCTCATGCTCCTGCGAATCCAGTCAGTAACCCTACCGTACAGTCCGGTCTCTTTGTTTGATATGTCACATATCTCGTCTAAGGGTGGTAAACGTCAGACCCCAGTAACTCGATAAGTCGTGCCGATGTGATTCTCTTAACGGGTCGAGAAACTACTGATAATACTTAGCAGTATATCTCTTCAGCAGCCTTGGCCAGGGACTTCCTGTTATAGCCAATCGAGCACTGCGCAACATCAACCCCCAATACCGGGAGAGACGAAACCCCTCCTATCGCTCATTGCCTCCATGTGATTCGGGACTGTACCCAAAAGCCACCGTTTTGCACGTTCTCTTGAACGTGGTAAGGTGGAAAGCAAAGCACAGCAAGAATTACACAAGACTCTATGACGATCTCGGGTCTACAGACTAACCTGTACCAGTGTCACCAGAGAACTACCATCTGACGTTAGGTATAATACCATCTGGGTGTTCTCGGCGAGTCCGTTCAATGTACCCAGTCTCCACTGAGCACCCGTATACTGTCTCTGATGTCAAGCCCCAATGGATATGGGATCATCTATCGCCCATCTACATGGGTCTAGAAGCTATACGCTAGTCTACTCTCGTATATTGATGCCCTGTCTCGATACACCCACGACTAGGAACATTTGAAGGATGAACTTAACGACTACTCTGTCCCCACTAGTATGATCTACATCATAGTCCTGGTAGTCAAGTACTCATCCTAAGGGCTTTATCAACATGTAACATAGAGACAATCAGTGTACATATTAAGATAAAGAGCAATAGATAGCATACTATCATGTCGAGCAAGAAAGTCCTCCATGTATATGTCCAAGCATCCACTATAATATACATCATATATACAGTAATGGCCTCTAGGGCACACATATAACCAACAATTTCCCACTTGCACTAGGGCCATCTATTGTAGTATCCAATACCCAACAATCAGTAGTGGTTGAAATATCTTATACTCAACCATCCCATAAAAGTCTCTCCTTGGAATAAGCCTTTGTGAGTGGATCCGCCCTGTTCTCCTCTGTGTCTACTTTCCTAACCCCGATCTCCCGGGAGATCAACCATCTCCATGATCAGGTGATACTGCCTAAGAATATGTCTGGATCTCTGATTGGACGGGAGTTCCTAGGCCTTAGCAACAACTCCATTTTCACACAATGGTAGGAACGAAGTTCATCTCATGAACTTTTATACATCCAGACTGCTTCTTTGTTAGTATCCTTGGTAGTGATGTATCCAGCCTTTATCGTCTAGTTTGCCACGGTATCTAGCTTGGAACTCTTCCAACATACCGTCCCTCCACTGAGGGTAAAGACAATGCCTGTGACTGACATTCAGTCGACCTTACCACTCTGGAAGCTATCCAGTGATTCTCCCCAGGATCTATTGATACCATCTCACTACACCTAGTGAGAATTCTAACATCCACTTAGATCTATCTCATAGATCCAAAACCCATGACTTAGGAGGTATCACCTTGATCCTATATGGAGAATCCTTGTGATAAGAGGAGATTGACCGAGCGTAGCGTAGAAAACTCCTTTCCTATCATGAGTATGTCATCAACGTACAGTACGAGGATCACCACCATACTCCCTACTACCTTTTTGTATATACAAGTTTCATCTACCATTTTGATGAAGTCAAACTCTTTGATTACCACATCAAAACAGATGTTCTAACTCCGCGATGCCTGCTTTAACCCATAAAGCAACTTGTACATGTTTCCGCTGCTCCCACTGTCTACGAAGCCTTCTGGCTGTGTACTTATAGACGCTCTCTTCTAAATCACTATTTAGAAAAGCAGTCATGAAACCCAACCACCAGATATTGTAGTTATGGTATGTAGCAGTGGCAAGTAGGATCCGGATGGACTTAAGCATAGAGACTAGAAAAGGTTTCATCATTATCCGCATCTAGTCGATGGAGAGAACCTTTTGCAACAAGTCTTAGTTTTGAAAGACTCAACTTTTCCATGTACACCAAGTAATCTTCTCAAGATATACTTGCTCCTGATGGGGATTTAACCCTTCAGATAAAACAACCAAAGTACATACTTTGTTGGTGTATATGGATTCAATCTCAGATCGCTTAGCATCCAGCCATTCTTACGGAGTCCCTACTCTTGATGGCCTGCTCGAAACTAGTTGGGTCATCATCTTATGATGCCATCTTCGCTCCCACTGTCATAAAGAAAACCGAAGTATCTCTCAGGTGGATGAGGAACCCTACCAGATTGGCAGAAAGGCTGAGGTCCGTCGGGAACTATTGAATCCTTTGGTTCTACTAAATCATCAGCTGCAGTTTGTATAGCTGGAACTCCTTCCAGTTCTACCTCATGACCACTAATTTCTTCACAAGAAATTCCCTTTCCCAAAAGTGGCATGCTGAGAAATAAAACACCTTTTGCTCCTCAGTGTGGTAGAAGATATTCCCTTGCGAATGCTTGGGATATCCAACAAACTTCTACATAACCGACCTTGCCTCGAGCTTGTCCGGATTTTGCTTTTAGACATAGGCCGGAAAACCCCAAATCTTAACTTTCTTAAAAGATGGGCACTTCCCATACCATATCTCATATGGAGTGGTAGGCTCCTGATTTGGTTGGAACCCTATTCAATAGGTATGTAGTTTCTCATGTGCATAACCCCCAAAAGGAAATAGGAAACTCAGTAGTACTCATTATAGAGAACACCATATCACATAGGGTGCGATTGCTCCGCCCTGATATACCAACATGCTGTGGTGTATACAGAGGAGTAATGCTGAGAGAGAATCTCATTCTCTCCTTTAGAATAGTCCAGGAATTCCGTGCTCAAGTATTCTCCTCCCTGATCACATCATAGGACATAATACTTATACCCGTTTTGGTTCTCTATTTCTGACTTATATTCTTTGAATTTTTCAAAAGGTTCAGACTTGTGTTTCAACAGGAACATATGTCCGAATCATGAGAGATCATTAGTGAATGTAATGAAGTACAAAGAACCGGTCCTGGCATGTGTAGACAGGGGACCTACATACATCATCATGTATCAATCCCAAGAGTTCACTAACTCTTTCTCTGTTTCCAGTAAACAGAGCTATGGTCATCTTATCTTTGTGACATGACTGGCAAGTTTCACAAGATGTAAATTCAAACTGATTTAAATATGCATCTTAACGTAACTTAGCTAGTCGGGTCGCATTGATATGACCTAGTCTACAATACCTCAAGAAGGATTCGTTCATTTCTGAACTCTTCTTCTTGTGTGTATTTTGTACGTTAAGAACTGTGGTTTGATTTAGAATGTATATGCTTTTAGATAACGTGCCTGAACCGATCAACTCTTGATACAGGAAATGTTCAAAACATTATCCAACAATACAAAATTATATCCTTCTTTACTTAATAAAGTGACTGATATGATGTTGTATATCAGGTTCAGTATCTAATAACATTCATTCAGAATCAATGTATTTTGGTAATACAGGGTGATAACTGCCAACAAACTTGGCTGCAACACTTGCACCATTTCCAGCTCTTGAAACTTATCACCCATTCTCAGTTCTCTACCTATCTGAAGCCCATGTAACAGTTTACATATGTGGGATCCTGATCCGTTATCTCATACCCAGGACGTAGAGAATACTGAGAAACAGTTCTCGGTAATGAACACACCTGAAGAAGATGCATCAGCATGCACTTTCTTCGTTTGGGCGGCACGGGAATCCTGGTAATCCCCTATTTCCTGCTCTGTCTTATAACAATTATTAGTTGGAGCGGGACCAAAGTTCCCCTAGCTCGGTATAACAAGCGGATTCGGTCAATACATCCGTATTATTATCTTGATTAAGGCGTGACATGGTCGCTACCTGGAGAGAGAGAGAGAAGAAAATACTCTGCGTATGCTCTTGCAAGATTAGATTGGTTATTAATATATCTAATCAGGATGGCTCCCACTGTTTTAGTCAAATCTTCCTTCAAACCCTAAAAGGAAAGACTAGCTGGGATTAATTACACCCTACAAGTTCGCCAATCTTTCGGTCTGGCCAGTGTCGGTACTTTGAGGGAGGTTCCCTATGCTTTTGTACGGACCTAATTAAAATAAACCTTATTTTCCCAGGGGCATAACCCCGTTAACACCTTTCTAGACACCTACTAGATCTGCTAATTGTAATGTGCAAAACTCTCCCAGGAGTAACTCTTACTCACAGTGGGTATCGGGATCCAACTATCTCATAGAAGGCATGCAATCTCATTGCAAATTTCAACACTTGAAATTCCCAATAATGTTTTGCCCCTAGCATTCTATGACCTTGACGAAAGCCAACAAACTATAGGATTCATTTCCTGATTGAATTAAACTCACCCGCCCGACCCTTGACGAAAGCCAAAAAAGTCGCACGACTACCCAGACTCAATCGCATCATATGCTTATGCAGATTAGCATAAATAGCTACCGCACATTATGCCTTGACGCAAGCCAACAAACGTAGAACGAATACTATGAAGTACTTATCTGAAATGACGGAGGGCTACGACAGGTTTTTAAGAAAACCTTTTGCATAATGAACTTGATATCGTCGTAGAATCGAGTGATTTTAAATGGAGTGTTTTTTTAGGCTTTTACTAGTTTTGCTAAAGAGGTCACTCCCGGTGAAGGGATCTCAGCTCTTTCCTTATCGAATAAGGTGCGGGATATTTCACAAATACCACTATGCAAAGAAAAAACTATAAAAGCAATCAAAAGACAAACCGAGGGTTGTAGCATCTGCCAGTTATTGCTAAAGAGGTCATACCCGGTGAAGGGATCTCGGCTCTTTCCTTATCGAATAAGGTGCTGGATATTCTGCAAGGAATACCACCATGGAAAGCAAGAACTAGAGCTACCAGTTTTCGAGACAGGTTTCTACCACATCTTTAGGTTTTTTTTATTTCATAAATCTCATTAATGAAGTACCATTTATTATGCTTCCCATGCAACACATTTGAAACGAAAGCAATAATATATAATATATATCATATATATAATATAAGCATTCATCTCAGAATATAATCAATGATCACATCACAGAATATCGCAGCAGAACACAACATATGAAATATTGGATATACTAGGATTTCCGGGTTTTAGATTAAGCCTGTATAAAACACGGATTCCATGGTCGTGATGAATAGCTAATCCCACATGCCTAGACCCCTACGAGAGCGGCAAGCAACCCTACCAATTCTAGAGTTAGGAGACCCGGTCTCGATTCCTCGAGATGGACTCCCACTGGACCCTAGAACCCGGTTACTTGTGCTCCCCGCCTTGGGTCTATCCTAATGCGGAAAAGTAAATAATATACAATGGTGACATCATCCTCAACTCGGAAGAGCCCCAATAAAAGAATATTACATACAATGAATTTTACATGGATGAAAATGAAAACCCTCATATCACATAAAACCCCCGGCTATTCAAACACGACGATCCAATATAACATATCACAACAACACATAACATCACATGTTATCAACGTAAGTAAATATGCGTATCCCAATTATCGTTGACATATATCACCGAAACCGGCGATACACCACATATTACACTTATGGTCGCAGAAAAAAAAGTGAAAAACTACAACAGTTGGAATCCGCAACCACCTTAGACATCACATGCCTAACCAAATGAATTCTTTAGACATCGCATGCCTAACAATTATAAACCCTGCATTTTAGTCTTGATCTCGAAAAAACTTTTCAATATCTAGTCAGGCAATTCAACAAGGTTCCCGACATCCTGATTGAATGCTCATCGGAAACATTAGTAGACAGCCGCACCCCCCGATGCCGTCGACGACGTGCACTAAGGCGGAACACCACTGCCGCGAGCATCCAAACGGATGCTTTTGGCGACGGGGTTCTCCTACAGTCACTTGGTCGGGGCTACGGGATGTGGCTATCTAATAAGGTTGTTGGAGATAGTGCCCTCAGAGTCAATTATTGGATCACAGGCACGTGATTGCAATGATTGAAGGAGGACCTATGCCGGTAGGACAGTCTTACTCAAGATTATGGTATGCTATCTGGTTTATCTTTCTCATCGTATACTGCTTTAGGTGACATTACTGATCACTATTGCACGTTGATAGAGCCCCTAGGATTCTTTCTTGACTGCCAGCTGTATGATGGCGATCATATACGTGGGAGCTGGGGTCTATAAGCACATCCTTAAAGTGGTCCCTAGTCGTGGGAGTTTCGAGACAGGGCATCGATACTCCAGAGTAGACTGGTGTATACAGTCGAGACCCCGATGAGGGGCGGTGGGCAGTCTCACAAGCCACTGGTGTCAGTTGGTTCACCTAAGATGTATACAGGTGCTCATTGGGTTATGAGTACACCGGACAGGACTCGCCGGGAACATGCTAGTTGGTATTATACCTGACGTCAGATGGCAGTTCCCTGGTGACATGTGTATAGGTTAGTTCATCGATCTGAGATCGTCATTTGTCTCGTATGAGTTCCTACTGTACTTTGATTACTACCCTACCACGGCTCAAAGGAGTCGTGTAAACAGGTTTTAGTTGGGTACAGTCCCGAGCCACATAGAGGCAGTGAGCGGATCGGCAGGGGTTCGTCTCTCCCGGTATTGGGGGTGAGATCGCGCTGTGTCTAGGAGAGCCATTACACGAAGTTCTTGGCCAAGGCAGGAGATTTACTGGTATGTATTCCAGTAGTATCTCAGGGTGTTCTGGGCTACACTCCGACACGACTCGTACCGCTTTTGGGGATCTGACTTTTACCAACCCCCTAGGCCCGCCATGCCATGCTCATAGACGAACGGACCGGACTGTACGGATATTGTCACTGACAGGCTCAGTAGGGTGTCAGCATGAGTTCACTCACCGACATCCCTTTTGGTCAATACCTGGTAGCCTGTTACGTATGGCTAATATCTCTGACGTGCTAGTGGTTAAATCCACAGCCAAAAGTATTGACGAGTCTTTAGAGTCCCCAACAGACAGTTTCTCAAGTTTCGGGCGAAATGCTGTAGAGGCCGTATGGATATATGGCAGGGTTCGATCAGATACGTGTTGCACGGATCATGATCGGACGAATAATACTAGTGGGCTTTGGTTTAAGCCGGATCCTAGTATAGTACAATATAGATTTTGTCTCATTGCATTTGTATTCGGTCGGAATACAAATGCGGGTATGTATATACAGTCGCGGGGTTTTTTCTGTAATTTATTACGGGATCAGTTTTTTGAAGTTGCCAGTTTGCATTCTGTTTCGGCCATTTTTCCTTTGTTCTTTCTTTGGCTGAAAATTGGTGCTAAGGGGCTTATTTGCAAATGTGCAAATTAGCAAAGTGGAGGGTGGTTTTTTATAACTAGTTGGTTCAAGATGGTTGAAGCTTCCATTGACTTCCTTTTTTTTCATCATTGCTTGCAATGATGGGTTGAGTGATGGGTTTAAGAGTTGGACTTTTTGGTGTGACATATTTCATCATCATCACTCATCATTCCTTTTCTTGATTCACACGCTCCCTCCTATCTCTTTCTTCTAGCATGGCCGGCCACATTGGTGGTGGGGGGAGAATTCATTTTTTGTTGGTGGGAAATTTGTTGTTCTCATTTTTGCTTGCTACAAAATTCCTCATCTCTCTCCAAGTTCATTTTTCCAACTCCATCTCCACATTCATATGGAAACTTCTTTAAACCCCTTAAGACAAAGAGTACTACACTAGCCTACAGCATTCTTGGACACGTCAGTTCACCAATTTCGTGCCCGAGTTGCCTCGGTCCAGAGGTGGGAGCCCGTAAAAGAACCCGGCGATGTGGTGCCCTTCCGACGAGGAGATGAAGACCGGAGATTCAGCGGGGAGATCGGGATGACGACGAGAAGACCGAAGGACACAGATCGCTCGGTATATCTCTCTACCCATTCTCTAAATTTCTAGCATTAGGTTAATGGCCCGATCCGGGTTTAACAGTCCGCGGTAGCGCCGGTTTCTGTTTAAAGAAAAGTTTCGTTTCTGCATTTTGGCCTCGTACAGACGGCCGGGGCACTGCCGTGCACTTACATTGGTATCAGAGCCACGCCATTAGCCTAGTTTAGCTTGCTCTAACATGTTTACAAGTTCGATCGAACAAAAATTCCAAAATCACGATTTCAACTGCATCAGTTTTCTGTCGCAATTTTTTGTGGTCGAAAAATTAATTTGAGTGTTACAAAAATTCGTGCAGGCAATTTTAAAGCTTCTGTAAAGATTCGGTACAGTGATCCTATATTAGGACCGTGGAACCGTGGCCAAACCCCTGTTCTGGCTGCGGTTCCGCGGCAGGAAAATGTCAACACTGTACCAAATTTCTATAGTGGCTTTCTGAGTTGAAATTAGGATTTTTGGAATATTCGTTTTGGGCCCAGATTTATTTTGAGTGCTACAGTGGTGCTTGGGGCCTACTTCGGTAAATTTAGTCGATCGAAAACTTTAAACATGTTAGTTCAAAGTATTTACATTATATCTGCGACCGTGAATGTCACTTGATCGGTAAATCCTGTCTATCTACTATAGCCCTTTTAGACGGATTTGCGAACGTGACATTCACGTTGATGTTCTGTGTTGTGCTGTGATGTTGCGGATTTGTCATGGTGGATAGCCTGGATGCAATGGTAGTACTGTTTGGTTGTATATGTACATTTGATATTGTGGGCCGAGCATCCGACATGTGGACTGCCGTTACTGCCTGTTTGTATATTATTCTTTTGGGGCACGACCGGGCTGAGGTCGATGTACCCATTGTATGTATATTTTACTTTCTGTACTAGAATTACCCCGCGGTGGGGTGCATGGATAGCCGGGTTCTAGAGGGCAACGGGCCCGCATCTCATGGCGTTGAGACGGAGGGGGCTTCACTCTAGAATTGGCGGGCTATTCGCCGCACTCGTAGGGGGTACAGGTTGACCCAAGGAGGGGTGCCCAAGTTACCGGATTCCGTGAAGTGCTGGGTGGTCCATTCACGTTGTTTAAGGGGGCTGCCTCGCTTCAGGTTTTGGCGGGTAACTTGCCGCGCCCGTAGGGGTCTAGGATTTCATTGCACAGGCTATCCACACGACAAGGAAAACGTCGGGTTTCAGTTGCGGCTCTATGAAACCCGAGGATCCCAGATATCTGTATTGTTCTGTGATGCATATTACATTTCTGTGATGTTGCATTTTATCACGCCTTGAGCGAATATTATATATTGATATATATACTAGTAGATGTTGTATATGTTTTGCATCCGCGCTAGTCCAGTCCCCGCTCTGTCGTTAGTTAAGTAACCTAACGGGTGATGACGGGACCCAGTGGCGAATGCGGGTGGCATATACAAACATCATTATTTTCGTTCTTTATTTGTGTGATCAATTGATTGGACTGCATTTATTCGGATCAATGCAAGCTAAACAAACCTATTCTGATGTTGTTGGAACAATATTTCAACAAGCTGTTATTGCAAGGATGTTCACTTTTGTTTTGCACAGTGGTATTCGGTTATGAATATCCAGCACCTCAGTCGACGAGGCAAGGGCCGAGATCCCTTCACCGGGAGTGACCCCTTGGACAGAAGTTTGCGTCAGGGTAATAACTTCACTATAGTCGATTGCCTTTTGCTTTGTATCGTGGTATTCAGTTGGAATATCCTGCACCTCATTCTACGGGGAAAGAGCCGAGATCCCTTCACCGGGAGTGACCACTTTAGCAAAGGGTTTTCGCCACTATATTTTTATAAAAAGCTATCCGGTTCATTCAATGATATCAAGTTCGTTACGTTAAAGGTTTTTCGCCAAAAACCATTTGTAGCCCTCCTTCATTTCAGATGGGTAGCACGTAGTATTCATGCTATGTTTGTTGGCCTTAGTCAAGACATAGTGTATGGTAGCTGCTTGTTACCTTTCTGCTGCATAGATAGATGCGGTGGTTTGGGACAGTCGTACAGCCTTGTTGGCCCTAGTCAAGGGCTTGTACAGGTGGGTTCAAATTAACCTGGACAATGACTGGTAGAACTTGACATGTGACTTATGATTTGTTGGCCTTAGTCAAGGTCATAAGAGCATAGGGCAAAAATCACATCGGGAGTTTCTAAAGAAACTGAAACTTGCCAGATATGCGCATACCTTCTGAAGTGTAATAACGTGAGTGGATTCCATCACGTTATCATGCAATGATAGTTGGATCTCGATTCCCACTGATGAGTTGGTTTACTCCTCGGGTGATCCCGACTAATTCTTCTTTCAGGTTTGGAGGAGAATTTGACGGTACAGTGGGAGGTTTTCTGATTAGATTAAGTGATAACCATTCTGATCTACGTTAGAGTGCACGCTGAGTGATTCTTTTCTCTCTCTCTCTTTGGCAGCGACCATGGCCCGACTCTAGACTGTGACTCAGTGACCAAGTTGACCGAACCTTCTTATAACACTGGCTTTTGGATTGTCAGAGTTGCATACCTCATTGCCACTCCTACTTTTACCCTTTTCTCCAGGACACCCCGTATTACTACGAACGTCCACTTCCATTGGATAAAACCATCGTACGGTTATATACGAACTCGAAGGAATTTATTCGAGGATGGTTTCCAGTTCTGGAGAAAACGAATAGTACTATTCAGTTGTCTTTTCCTTTTACCTTCTCTCAGGTTACGAGTGCTCCTTGGATTAGGACAGTACACCTATTACGCAAATTGGATAGTCTTCTTCCAAACCATAGGCAGGTGTCGACCGGTAGGGAATGAAGAAAACCAATTAGCCTAACGATGGTGTACAGAAGGTATTAAGTAAAGACAAATAAAGGGATTAGAAGGAGGGCAAAGTAAATTGCGACTGCTATTCACGACCAAACCAAGTATTTCATTACCACTCCCACTTCACCTTCGTATTTCTCCAGAACACTCCGTATCACTACGAAAATTCACAGTTTATTGGATACTCCATCGTATGGTTATATACGAACTCGAAAGGAACTTGTTCCAGTTCGGGGATGGATTCTTGTTCAGGAGAAATAGAAATAAGGTTTTGTTCGGTTGTCTTTTATCTTCACCTTCTCTCATTGCGAGTGCTCCTAGGATTAGGACAGTACACCCATTATGCTTATTGGATAGTCTTCTTCCAAACCATAGGCTGGTGCCGAACGGTAGGGAAGGAAGAAAACCATTTGGCCTAAAGGGGTGTGCAGAAGGTAATGACTAAAAGACATATAAAGGGATTTGGAGAGATGGCAAAGAAATATACGGTTACAGTTGTGAATCTGGATAATGGAAGACGCATTTCTAGGAATACCCGGATACCCCTTCGAAACGTTTTTTTGTTTCAGTTTCACTGTGTACTGTTAATAGAAAACTGATTTCCTAATTAGACACTTGCTCCAGGGTATGTATTTACCAGGTATGATTCTCACATCTGTATGGTTTTACAGATGATGAGTGGGAGTAAGTTATTGGGAATTAGGTGATCATCCTCATTATATCGGAATTCGTTGTAATTGGTGATATTTGAGGAAGTCACCTGGGTTGTTTGCCGGACGACGAATATTTGGTTTTGAATATCCGTTGTTATGCACCAATTTCAAATTGATATATCCGTACATTCATTTTTTATGAAGTGAGATATAACTTTTTGAAATTATGTCGATGACATTTACCTATATCAGTGGATGGTTAGGTAAGGAGCATTTAACAGCGGTGTAATTCTTCTTAACCATAAGTACAGTTTTCAACCTACAACGCACAGGGATTGAGTTATTCAACTCAGGGGACTTATACAGAGTATTGTAGGTTGTCCAGTGTCCATTAGGACAGAGGAGTTGGTCCTCGTACTGTATTCGGTTTACTTATGACTTCTCTCGTTTTTTTGACAATTTCGTAGAAACACAAGGTCCATGTTTTGAGAAGTTATAGGTATATGAATAGAGTAGAGAACCAGATATTGCAAGTATCAGGATTCTTCAAGGAGATCGAAGATGTAGATACTTATGTATGGTATTCAGTTGATAGTAATGATTAAGAGAACTTGCTTCCCTTTCAGGTTACTCATAACTGGAAGCACTCCTAAGTTGAGTAATGTTGATTGGCCTCTCTCCATTTAGTTGGCATGCACTGGAGACAGCTGCATGATTCGAATCTGGTTCAATTAAATCAGTGGCTCTATTTCTGTATTGGATATAGAACAGTTCATATCTTAATGATGTTGATGTACGGGGAGTTGTCCAGCTTATGCTTAAAACCACACTCTGGACAACTCAAGGCACGTTTCTGTAATGGCTGTTTGTTGGTTGACCCAAGCTATGACGAGGGTTGATTTTCTACCATCTGGAAGATCAATAGTGATATTGTTCTTGACTCACCACAGTATTGAAAGAAATGGATTTTTTCAGAAAACAGTAGTGGGAGTATGGTAGAACGGGAAGTAATTCCAGAACCCCAAACGATTACTGAAGATTTGATAAGAACCTAAAGATTCAATATGGTTTGATATTCCATTGGCCACTCCGCAGATAAGGTGGGTAACCACAGGCACTCGAGAGGTACTTCAGTATGCTCAAAGACGGTGACAGAGAGGTTCTTGTTTACCCAGACTTGCCATTGCTGTTGTCCCAGACTGTGAGACCTGGCAGGGGGATAAATATAGCGTTGTTCTAAACTGGCTTTCGAAGTGTACGTCTATATGACTCTGCCAGAGGGTTGTCATGGTCAGTGGGAGCTGCGGAAGCAGTAGTGGACAAGTAGCTTATGTCTATTTATGGACTAAAGCAGATATAACGGAGATAGATCATCTATTTCTGATGTGACAGTCATAGGTTTGACTTCATCAGAATAGGGGATGGATCTGTTAAGAAGGTAGTAGGGTGTGATGTCCTGGTATCTGGATGACATACACAGAGTAGGAAGTGATATTCATATACTACGATCGGTTATACTTTGGTTGTCACACAGTAGTTTCTCCACATAGGAATTGGATATTATATCAGACATTCTGGTTACTAGATCTATGGTTTTAGATCTAGATTTGGGAAGTGTCCTAATTAGGGTACTTAGATAGCATTATAAAGGTGTTTTTAGAATGGACAACTCCTGGCACGGTAGTATACCTGCAGGTGATGGAGTCACCCTCTCCAAAGGTGTCTTACAGACTAAAGGGGAGAGGGATGTGCATGATTAGCAGATCACTTGCTAAGGCAATTGAGTAAATCATGAGATATCAAGTACCACACCAGATGTTGTTTTTGCATGAGATGCAATATATTGATATTGATCCAATCCTGGAGAAACGAACGGAAGCAGTTTTAGAACATAAGTGGATGTTCTAGGGATATGATAACGACAACCTCATTCGGGAGACGGTTATCATTCCAGGCTTCCAAGGTGACCTGGATGACAGAGTGGCTGTCAGAGTTATAGTTTTCACTCTGACGAGGGGCAGTATTTTGGACAGGTGGTCCAGGCAGATACTGAGGGAGGCATGGCGTAGGATACTGATTGGTTTCTGTTGACGATACGGTCTAAGAAGTTTTGATTTGGAGTTCATTTATAAACTAGGTCCCATCAGATATCCATACATATTCTAAGACAGGTATTGCCCATTTCGGGAGATGGGCTTCTCCGCGAACTTGAGATTAAGAGAGACATAGAAAGAAACATCAGGGCGGATCCACTCACTGAGGCTATTCCTCGAACGCAATAGTTTCGCAAACGGGTTTTGTGAGACTGATTAGTAGAGGAGTTGGGTGTTCGTTATCACACGGGCTGTGAGTATGTGACATCGCAATAATTAGCCTTGAGTGCAAGTGGGAGATTGTTGGAGATAGTGCCCTCAGAGTCAATTATTGGATCACAGGCACGTAATTGCAATGATTGAGGGAGGACCTATGCCGGTAGGACAGTCTTACTCAAGATGATAGTATGATATCTGGTTTATCTTTATCATCGTATACTGCTTTATGTGACATTACTGATCACTATTACACATTTATAGAGCCCCTAGGATTCTTGCTTGACTGCTAGCAGTATGATGGCGATCATATACGTGGGAGCTGGGGTCTATAAGCACATCCTTAAAGTGGTCCCTCGTCGTGGGAGTTTCGAGACAGGGCATCGATACTCCAGAGTAGACTAGTGTATACAGTCGAGACCCCGACGAGGGGCGGTGGCCGGTCTCACAAGCCACTGGTGTCAGTTGGTTCACCTAAGATGTATACAGGTGCTCATTGGGTTATGAGTACACCGGACAGGACTCGCCGGGAACATGCTAGTTGGTATTATACTTGACGTCAGATAGCAGTTCCCTGGTGACATGTGTACAAGTTAGTTCATCGACCTGAGATCGTCATTTGTCTCGTGTGAGTTCCCACTGTACTTTGATTACTACCCAACCACGGCTCAAAGGAGTCGTGCAAATAGGTTTTAGTTAGGTACAGTCCCGAGCCACATAGAGGCAGTGAGCGGATCGGCAGGGGTTCGTCTCTCCCGGTATTGGGGGTGAGATCGCGCTGTGTCTTGGAGAGCCATTACACGAAGTCCTTGGCCAAGGCAGGAGATTTACTGGTAGGTATTCCAGTAGTATCTCAGGGTGTTCTTAGCTACACTCCGACACGACTTGTACCGCTTTTGGGGGTCTGACTTTTACCAACCCCCTAGGCCCGCCATGCGATACACATAGACGAACGGACCGGACTGTACGGATATTGTCACTGACAGGCTCAGTAGGGTGTCAGCATGAGTTCGCTCGCCGACGTACCTCTTGGTCAATACCTGGTAGCCCGTTACATATGGCTAATACCTCTGACGTGCTAGTGGTTAAATCCACAGCCAAAAGTATTGACGAGTCTTTAGAGTCCCCCACAGACAGTTTCTCAAGTTTCGGGCGAAACGCTGTAGAGGCCGTATGGATATATGGCAGGGTTCGATCAGATACGTGTGGTATTGTACGGATCATGATCGGACGGATAATACTAGTGGGCTTTGGTTTAAGCCGGATCCTAGTATAGTACGGTGTAGATTTTATCTCATTGCATTTGTATTCGGTCGGAATACAAATGCGGGTATGTATATACAGTCGCGGGGTTTTTCCTGTAATTTATTACGGGATCAGTTTTTTGAAGTTGCCAGTTTGCATTCCATTTCGGCCATTTTTCCTTTGTTCTTTCTTTGGTTGAAAATTGGTGTTGAGGGGCTTATTTGCAAATGTGCAAATTAGCAAAGTGGAGGGTGGTTTTTTGTAACTAGTTGGTTCATGATGGTTGAAGCTTCCATTGACTTCTTTTTTGTTCATCATTGCTTGTAATGGTGGGTTGAGTGATGGGTTTAAGAGTTGGACTTTTTGGTGTGACATATTTCATCATCATCATTTATCATTCCTTTGCTTGATTCACATACTCCCTCCTCTCTCTTTCTTCTAGCATGGCCGGCCACATTGGGGGTGGGGGGAGAATTCATTTTTTGGTGGTGGGAAATTTGTTGTTCTCATTTTTGCTTGCTACAAAATTCCTCATCTCTCTCCAAGTTCATTTTTTTAACTCCATCTCCACATTCATATGGCAACTTCTTTAAACCCCTTGAGACAAAGAGTACTACACTAGCCTATAGCATTTTTGGATACGTCGGCTCGCCAACTTCGTGCCCGAGTTACCTCGATCCAGAGGTGGGAGCCCGTAAAAGAACCCGGCGATGTGGTGCCCTTCCGACGAGGAGATGAAGACCGGAGATTCCGCGGGGAGATCGGGATGACGACGAAAAGAACAAAGGACACAGATCGCTCGGTATATCTCTCTACCCATTCTCTAGTTTGCTAGCATTAGGTTAATGGCCCGATCCAGGTTTAACAGTCCGCGGTAGCGCCGGTTTCTGTTTAAAGAAAAGTTTCGTTTCCGCATTTTGGCCTCGTACAGACGGCCGGGACGCTGCCGTGCACTTACAAAGGTTACCCGGCGAGTATCCGCGTATGCTACGTGATTGCGATGGACTTTTGATCTCATCAAAATCTCGTGGCAACCGATCAAATGAGACTAAATTGCTAGGTTTATAACATTCAAATTAGTTATCTCATAACTAATTTTGTGGATTCCAAATATTATATCCCATCACATGATACTCGGACGACGTTAAACTTTTCGATCGATTCATCAAAGCCCCATAATTTTCCGACAGCTCAACACTTGAGCACAGTTCAATAATACCCAAAATATGCCACAGTACCTATGCACCAACCGTAGAAGGGCAAACCCAAGCCTCACTCATGTCGCCATGGAACTACGACAAACCCTAGGGTTTGATCACGGTTCTGCGATCCAAAAAGTTGAGTTAGGGTTTCATTCTTCTAGAGGGTTCATAGAATCACTTGCATGTTATTCCATATACGTTAAACTTAGAAAAATGGGTTTTGACATTCGATCGAACTTTTTAACTTCGCCTAGACAACATGAGAATAACCCGAAACAATGTTAAAACTACGAATACGAAACACTCCGAATTGTTTATAGTGTAATATTACATCACATGGAAAATTAACAAAAACAAGCAATACCTGAAACATCAAAACCAAGTCTCTGGAACACACAAAAATTTTCAGGGGGGTGCTCGGTTTTGGCCGATATGGGGTAGGTGGTGGCCGGCCAAATTTTTTCAGAATGCCCTGAAATTTTGACCGTGTTCATGATATTTCTCATACATTACTCTGTACTTGTTTAAAACTTTGTTTGAACAACTTTTAAAATCGACATAAACTTAAATTTTTTGTTTCAAGTTTTGGAGTATTTCGGTTTCGTAATCTTAACTAAATCCGTATAAATTTCTAGCATTGCTCTGATACCACTGCAGGGTTACCTAAGACGGCAGCGAGGTTTCGGGAGGCATCGTCCATGCCAAATACAAATTTTTACCGTTTTAGCTAACCCTAACTAAGAATCGTTAACTAGAAATCGACGGAAATATAAATGCAAACACTTTGCAAGTCTAGTGAACAAGGAATACAACCTTTGTAGACCGGTCCTTCACTTCAATAGCTCCATGTAGTAGTCCCTTTCGCTGCGATCATGAACTCCGGACTCTAGAGTGGCTCCCATGAAGAAACGAATATGCTTGCTTTGAAGACTTTGAGGCCGAAGATGATTTACGTCTAGAAGACACTAACACAAGTTATTTCTTCACTAATTATGAAATTAGTGAAGCAAACACCCTATACTAAAGGGAAAGTAGTTGAGGATGATGAAGTAGGAAGTGGGCTCGCTTTAGATTTGATTTTCTCATATTTTTTCTCATACCTCCATTGAAGCTAGAAAGCTTTGAGAAGAAGAAGAAGAACAAAGAACTCATCATATGAGTTATCCAAATGAACTATTGCAACCATGGGTGGGTTAAGCCCTCATGCCTAACTCATGTAGAGAATAAACCAAGGGCTAAGCTTAAGGGTTGGGTTAACTAATATCCTAAGGAATGACAAAAGAGTGGACTTTGTCAATGTTTCTACAAGCTTCATCCAAGCTTGACAACATTGACCAAGTCTTCTCTCTTTTGTTACAACTTAAGAAATAAATAAAACCATAACATAACCCTAGCATGGTTTAAGTCTCATACACCCATCTTGCATGTATCATCAGGCATGACACAATACATGTACACAAATATACATATCACATATATACAATGTGCACATCAAGTAAGAAAAGAAATCATAAGTGAGCTAAAACTAGTTAATGTTGTTGGAGATAGTGCCCTCAGAGTCAATTATTGGATCGCAGGCACGTGATTGCAATGATTGAGGGAGGACCTATCCCGGTAGGACAGTCTTACTCGAGATGATAGTATACTATCTGGTTTATATTTATCATCGTGTACTGCTTTAGGTGACCTGACATGTCGCTATTACATGTTGATAGAGCCCCTAGGATTCTTGCTTGACCACCAGCAGTATGAGGGCGATCATATAAGTGAGAGCTGGGGTCTATAAGCACATCCTTAAAAGGTCCCTAGTCATGGGAGTTTCGAGACAGGGCATCGATACTCCAGAGTAGACTAGTGTATACAGTCGAGACCCCGACGTGGGGCGGTGGCCGGTCTCACAAGCCACTGGTGTCAGTTGGTTCACCTAAGATGTATACAGGTGCTCATTGGGTTATGAGTACACCGGACAGGACTCGCCGGGAACATGCTAGTTGGTCTTATACCTGACGTCAGATAGCAGTTCCCGGGTGACATGTGTACAGGTTAGTTCATCGACCTGGGGATCGTCATTTGTCTCGTGTGAGTTCCCACTGTACTTTGATTACTACCCTACCACGCTCAAAGGAGACGTGCAAACAGGTTTTAGTTGGGTACAGTCCTGAGCCACATGGCGGCAGTGAGCGGATCATCAGGGGTTCGTCTCTCCCGGTATTGGGGGTGAGGTCGCGCTGTGTCTAGGAGAGCCATTACACGAAGCACTCGGCCGAGGCAGGAGATTTACTGGTAGGTATTCCAGTAGTATCTCAGGGTGCTCTGGGCTACACTCCGACATGACTTGTACCGCTTTTAGGGGTCTGACTTTTACCAACCCCCTAGGCTCGCCATGCGATGCTCATAGACGAACGGACCGGACTGTACGGATATTGTCACTGACAGGATCAGTAGGGTGTCAGGATGAGTTCGCTCATCGACGTCCCTTTTGGTCAATAACTGGTAGCCCGTCACGTATGGCTAATACCTCTGACGTGCTAGTGGTTAAATCCACAGCCATAGTATTGACGAGTCTTTAGAGTCCCCCACATTCAGTTGCTCAAGTTTTCGGGCGAAACACTGTAGAGGCCGTATGGAGATATGGCAGGGTTCGATCAGATACGTGCGGTATTGCACGGATTAGGATCGGACGGATAATACTAGCCGGCTTTGGTTTAAGCCGGATCCTGGTATAATATAGTGTAGATTTTGTCTCATTGCATTTGTATTCGGTCGGAATACAAATGCGGGTGTGTATACACAGTAGCGGGGTTTTCCTGTAATTTATTACGGGACCGGTTTTCTGGAGTTGCCAGTTTGCTTTCCGTTTCGGCCATATTTCTTTGTATCTTTCATTGGCCGAAGATTGGTGGAGGAGGGCCTATTTGCAAGCATGCATATTTGGATTGTGGAGGGTGTTATTTGCATATTCTTGTATCATGATAATTTCTCCACCATTTGACTTCTTCTTCTTCTCATCATGGCTTGACTTTTGAGTCATCATGGTGGTTGATGATTAGCTTGTTGGAGTGTTGGTTTTGGTGCAATCATGGTTGTTGATGATTGGTTGATGGAGTGTGAGTTTTACTGGGTGATCATTTCCTTTTTCATGATAACCCTTTTCTCTCTCCTTTAATGGCTCACACTCATTCCTTTGATACTCACTCCACTCTCTTCTCCTCACTATGCATGGCCGGCCACTTCCTCAAGGGGGTTGTCTAAATTTTGGATGTGGGAATTGTTGTTCTTTTCATGCCACAAAATTCCCAAGTTCATCAAAAATTCCACTAGTTCAATTCCTCCACCATTATGGAAACCTCCATGAACCCCAAAATGAGACATGGTTCTACACACATTCTACAGCAAACCTTGGGCACGTCGGCTCGCCAACTTCGTGCCCAAGTTGCCTCGGTATAGAGGCGGGAGCCCGTAAAAGAAGCTGGCGACGTGGTGCCCTTCCGGCGACGAGGTGGAGATCGGAGATTCCGCGGGAGATTGGGACGACGACGAGAAGACCGAAGGACACGGATCACTCGGTATATCTCTCTTCCCATCTTGTAGTTAGCTAGGACTAGTTAATGGCCCGATCTGGGTTTATAGTGCGCGGTGGTGCCGGTTTGAAAATTAAAGTTAACCATCGCTTCCGCATTTGGCCTCGGGATGGAGGCCGGGGCGCCGCCGTGCACTTACAAATGTAATGTAATATATTTAATATATAATTATACATTAGATTATCAAATCAACTCTTGATTTAATAATCCGGCCATATCATAAATAACCGACTAATATCATGCGTAACAACTTATCACTACTAAAATAGGGGGTTGCCCCTACGGATATTGAAATCCGTAGGGACAGATTTATGTTGGCCCTACGGATTAATCCGTAGGGCTAGAAGGTTGCCCCTACGGGCCAAGACATTCAAGAATAAAAATATTAATTCTTAATTTGGTGTTTGCCCCTACGGAGCCGCAAACCAAGGACCTATGGACAAATCCATAGGGGTAACTAAATAGCGATTTAATAAAGGGCACAGATCGATCGCCTATACCCCTTATCTCTTTCTCTCTCTCTCTCGGTCGCGCGCGAACCAAAATCCCCAAATCATTCTCGCCATTCTCGTCATCGCCACCGCCGTTCTCGTCGTCGCCACCGCCGTTCAGGTTAGTAAATCTTCAACTAAATTAAACAAATTTTTGATTATTTAGGGCTAGGGTTCATGGCTGGGGCTGGGGTTGCGGTTGGATTTGGGGTTCGGCAGGGTTTGCGGTTGGGGTTGGGGTTGGGGTTAGGGTTAGGGTTGGGGTTCGGCTGGGGCTAGGGCTGGGGTTAGGGTTTGGCTTAGGGTTGGGGTTGGGGTTGGGGTTTAGCTGGGGCTGGGGTTAGGGTTAGGTTGGGGCTGGGCTGGGCTAGGGCTGGGGCTGGGCTGGGGCTGGGGTTAGGTTGGGGTTGGGGTGGGGCTGGGCTGGGGCTGGGTCTGGGGTTAGGGTTTGGCTTAGGGTTGGGGTTTAGCTGGGGCTGGGGTTAGGGTTAGGTTGGGGCTGGGCTGGGCTGGGGCTGGGGCTGGGGCTAGGGTTAGGTTGGGGTTGGGGTGGGGCCGGGCTGGGGCTGGGGCTGGGGTTAGGGTTAGGTTGGGGTTGAGGTTTGCTGAATTTGGCAAACCTGAGAGGAATTTCCAGCAATTTTATCCTAGTTTGATTACTAAAATTATTGTTGATCGAGAAAATCTTGGGTCCTTCTAATCAAACATTGTTTGTTACTATATGTCAACGAGTACTGATAAAAGAAAAAACCGATATCAAGTGGAAATTAGGTATGTACAATGTTCTAATATAATTTGTATTTCTTGCCATCATCAAACATATCAAAGTACTAATATGAAATGGAAAATAAATAAATACATAATCAAAGCTTTGGAATGTATGTAAAATCCTTTGTTACTTTTTCTTGGTTGCCCAACTTTGAAAATTCTATCTATTAAATTAGACATACTCTAAAAAGAATGATATTGCAAGAATTTGACTTGGTAGAGACTTGCATCATTAATAGAAATATGAAAGTGTAAGGATGTTCTTTACCTTCGATAGGGTTCGGTTGGGGTGGGGCTGGGGCTAGCTAGGGCTTGGGCTTCATCACCTGATATAGCGAAATACAAAGCGTACATCAGTACACCCGACCTCATTGAGTTTCCTATTGAAGTTCCCGGTCAAACGGCATATGCATATTTTTATTCGCCATGAAATCCCAATTATCAAGCTACCGAGGACGAAAAGCCACCTTTGTTAGTCGAGAGTCATGATAATAAACTTGTCATTATAGATCATAGTCAATTGATTTTCCTATCATTTTCTTGATCCAGATGCTAATCAACTTGTTAATTGGTTACTGTTTTTATAACGTATTTGTCTATATTTGTTGACAGTGGCCTTTCTTTTGGATGAACATGTTTTTTTGATGCATGTTTCAATCATGTGAATTCATATGTTGCGTAGAACGCTTTATGATATCAGTATCCTACATTTGTAGTTTTAATTGTTGATTGTTATAGTTGAATGCCATTGCAATAATAGTTTTTGGTTGATTAATGCTATTGCAATGTAAGATAATCAGTTCTATCAATCTTGATCTCAATGGTTTAAAATCATGTTACACATATAACAAGAATACACACAAACGCATCATTAGAGAGTGATTCGAGATGTTCAAGTTAAAACCAATATATGATACTCAATGATAACATGAAATCTTCATATTCTCATCGATACTCATATATGAAACTAAAAGCGCCACTTAGTCCCCGTCTATCGGTTAACATACGTGCGATGCTCGTCATGACATAGAAACATACCAAGGTTGTTAAATATCGGACGGTATAGTTCGATACTAACAACCGTCGTATAGTCTACGCGACGAGAAAATTCAATCATATAGTAATCGATAGATTTGTCCCGTGTGGACAAGTTAAGAATGTATAAAGCAAACGCCTTCATTCACTAGTTATTTTCATCCGATTCGAGATATTTCGTTGGTACCTTTCCGCTGGTTCTCCGTGTACAAAGATATATTAAATGTTCATTTCAACGTTGTTTCACAGCTTTGAAATGATTATCTATTCTATTACAGTGTACTCGAAGAACAGCGGGGAGGTTCTGCCGAAATTTACTTTTAACGGTTGAAAGCACAAGTGATGGGTGTTCGCTCTATACATTCTTAATGGGATAGAAGCCTACCCCCTACAGCCGGAACACACACATACATCAAGAATACACAAAAAACGCATAATTAGAGAGTGATTCGAGATGTTCAAGTTAAAACCAATATATGATAATATGAAACCTTCATATTCTCATCGATACACATATATGAAACTAAAAGCGCCACTTAGTCCCCGTCTATCGGTTAACATACGTGCGATGCTCGTCGTGAAATAGAACTATACGAAGGTTGTTAAATATCAGACAGTATAGCTCGATACTAACAACCATCGTATAGTCTACACGACGAGAAAATTCAATCGTATGGTAACCCATAGATTTGTTCCGTATGGACAAGTTAAGAATATATAAAGCAAACGCCTTCATTCACTTGTGTTTTCATCCGTTTCGACATATTTCGTCGGTACCTTTCCGCTGGTTCTCCATGTAGAAAGATAGATTAGATGTTCATTTCAACGTTGTTTCACAGCTTTGAAATGATTATCTATTCTATTACAGTGTACTCGGAGAACAGCAGGGAGGTGCTGCCGAAATTTACTCGAAACGGTTGAAAGCACAAGTGATGGGTGTTCGCTCTATACATTCTAAATAGGATAGAAGCCTACCCCCGACAGCCGGAACACACACATACATCAAGAATACACAACAAACGCATAATTAGAAAGTGATTCGAGATGTTCAAGTTAAAACCAATATATGATAATATGAAACCTTCATATTCTCATCGATACTCATATATGAAACTAAAAGCGCCACTTAGTCCCCGTCTATCGGTTAACATACGTGCGATGCTCGTCGTGACATAGAACTATACGAAGGTTGTTAAATATCAGACAGTATAGCTCGATACTGACAACCGTCGTATAGTCTACGCGACGAGAAAATTCAATCGTATGGTAACCCATAGATTTGTCCCGTGTGAACAAGTTAAGAATATATAAAGCAAACGCCTTCATTCACTTGTGTTTTCATCTGTTTCGAGATATTTCGTCGGTACCTTTCCCCTGGTTCTCCGTGTACAAAGATAGATTAGATGTTCATTTCAACGTTGTTTCACAGCTTTGAAATGATTATCTATTCTATTACAGTGTACTCGGAGAACAGCGGGGAGGTGCTGCCGAAATTTACTCGAAACGGTTGAAAGCACAAGTGATGGGTGTTCGCTCTATACATTCTTAATGGGATAGAAGCCTACCCCCGACAGCCGGAACACACACATACATCAAGAATACACAACAAACGCATAATTAGAGAGTTATTCGAGATGTTCAAGTTAAAACCAATATATGATATTATGAAACCTTCATATTCTCATCGATACTCATATATGAAACTAAAAGTGCCACTTAGTCCCCGTCTATCGGTTAACATACGTGCGATGCTCGTCGTGACATAGAACTATACGAAGGTCGTTAAATATCGAACAGTATAGCTCGATACTAACAACCATCGTATAGTCTACGCGACGAGAAAATTCAATCGTATGGTAACCTATAGATTTGTCCCGTGTGGACAAGTTAAGAATGTATAAAGCAAACGCCTTCATTAACTTGTGTTTTCATCCGTTTCAAGATATTTCGTCGGTACCTTTCCGCTGGTTCTTCGTGTACAAAGATAGATTATATGTTCATTTCAACGTTGTTTCACAGCTTTGAAATGATTATCTATTCTATTACAGTGTACTCGGAGAACAGCGGGAGGTGCTGCCGAAATTTACTCGAAACGGTTGAAAGCACAAGTGATGGGTGTTCGCTCTATACATTCTTAATGGGATAGAAGCCTACCCCCGACAGCCGGAACACACACATACATCAAGAATACACAACAAACGCATAATTAGAGAGTGATTCGAGATGTTCAAGTTAAAACCAATATATGATCATATTAAACCTTCATATTCTCATCGATACTCATATATGAAACTAAAAGTGCCACTTAGTCCCCGTCTATCGGTTAACATACGTGCGATAATTTATTCTTTTCAACGACAAACGCACACACAAATCATATACACGGATTTTCTCCTTTGTCAGTAACTATCCCGTTCTTATATTTCTCAATATAGTCAGCATATCCTACAATTTATATGTTATACAGTCTAACATGGCCTATGAGTACGTCAAAGTTAAGGACTGGATGTATGTGGATTGGAAACAACGTATGCAACCTAAGTTTGTCGCAGGAGTTGCTGCTTTCCTTGAATTTGCACGCGCACATAATAAGATCATAATAGAGAAGATTCTTTGTCCGTGCAATAGATGTGGCAATAAGTACGGGCAGAAGGTAGAATTGGCAGAGCTTCATATTGTAAAATATGGGTTTACTAGAATTTATACAACTTGGAAATATCACGGGGAAGGAGAAGAATGCAGTACTGCGGCAGAAGAAGAAGGAGAACACAATAATGCGGCAGGAGAAGAAGAAGAATTCGGTAATGCGACAGAAGGAGAAGACGGTAATTTATTTCCATCAGAAGAAATGGAGGATATGGTAGAGGCTGCCCTAGGTGAATCTATTCGTACCGAAGATGACATTTCTTCCGGTCAAGGACCGCGTGCGGATAAATATGAAAATTTCATGAATGATGCTAGGAAACCAATTTATGAGAATGCGAAGTATTCCACCCTCTCATGGTTCGTCCAACTTTTCCAGATTAAGTGCCTAAATGGATGGAGCAACAAGTCATTCACAATGCTTCTTTCGTTCTTGAAAGATTCTATGCCTCCGGGAAATAATGTGCCCGACAGCTGGTACGAAACCCAGAAGATGATGTCTGATTTGGGTCTAAAGTGCGAGAAGATTCAAGCATGTCCTAAAAATTGCGTGTTGTACCGGAAAGAGAATTCAGATTTGAAAAAGTGTCCAACGTGCGGAGAAGCCAGGTATAAGCCGAAAGATTCTGATAAGAAGCCTGATATACCTGTGAAGATAGCACGATACTTTCCCATAACACAGAGGCTACAGAGGCTATTCAGGTGCAAGAAAATAGCCGAGGCAATGATTTGGCATCACCGTGCTCCTCGAAGTGAAGTTGGAAAAATGAGCCATCCAAGAGATTCACCGGCATGGAAGGATTTCGATAGGAGGCACGCAATATTCAGTAGCGATCCTCGCAATGTTCGGCTCGGACTGGCTACTGATGGCTTCTGCCCATTCAACTATATGGCTGGAAGTCACAGCACATGGCCCGTTGTAATGATAATTTATAATCTTTCGCCTTGGTTGGCCATGGACCCATCATACTTTATGATACCTCTTCTTATCGACGGACCAAACTCACCAGGGAACAATATCGACGTCTATCTCCGACCTCTGTTTGAGGAGTTGAAATCTTTGTTCATTGATGGTGTAGAGACATATGATGCAAACACAAATACAACCTTCATACAGCATGCGGCTTTAATGTGGACAATTAATGACTTTCCTGCGTATGGAATGCTATCAGGTTGGTCCATACATGGTCACAAAGCATGTCCTTATTGCCATGAGCACACAACATCGAAATTCTTGAATTTTAGCAGGAAGGTTTGTTATTGCGGCCATCGACATTTCCTGCCTCCAGACCACCCCTATAGGTTAGACACGGTTCACTTTGATGGTCATCAGGAGCTTCTTGGACCTTCATCCCCATTGTCCAGAGAGGACATGACTGCTAAATGGGATGGTTACAATAACGTGACCTTCGGGATGGATCCGACGAAACAGGTCAAACCACTATATTGGAACAAGTTAAGCATTTTCTTCAAGCTTCCGTACTGGTCTACAAATTTAGTGCGTCATTATCTGGACGTCATGCATATAGAGAAGGGAGTATCAGAGCACATACTTAACTTGCTTCTTTGTAAAGACGGGAAATCGAAAGACAACATGAATGCTCGGATGGATCTACAAGAGTGGGGAATAAGAAGTGAATTGCACCCTAGACCAGTAGCGGGTAAACCGGGCAAGTTTGTACTTCCTAATGCCGCTTATCATATGTCACAACCGGAGAAGAAAAGATTCCTGCAGGTGTTGCATGATTTGAAAGTCCCCACAGGTTTCTCAGGATCATTCAGCAAGAAAATAAAAATTGTGAAGGGCAAGATCGATGGGCTGAAAAGTCATGATCACCATGTTATCGTGGAGCACCTTCTTCCATTAGCACTCAGGACTTCTCTCCCCGACTCGGTTGGTCTAGTAATCAACGACCTATGTTGTTTTTTCAGGGAGTTGTGTGCTAAAACACTAGAGGTTGTGATGCTGGATAAACTAGAAAATTCTATTGCATTGATACTTTGCATGTTTGAGCGTATTTTTCCACCGTCATTCTTCGATATCATAATACACTTGACGGTTCATCTTGCAACTGAGGCGAAGTTAGCCGGACCAGTACAATATCGATGGATGTATCCCGTCGAGAGGTACATGTAATTTTTCGTTTCGCGCAATTTATAAATTTATTGTTGTCCTGTATGTCCGTATTTATTTATTCAACATATTTTCATTAGGTACCTCTACACTCTTAAGAAGTATATACGCAATAAAAATCGACCAGAGGGTTCTATCATGCAAGGTTATCTTCTTGATGAAGCAACCACATTTTGTTCCCGCTATCTGGACAAGAACATTGAGACAAGGCTTAACCGACCACGAAGAATTCAAGACGGGCCATATGGTAAAGCCGAGTATAAGAGGGTAGACACTATGTTTATCAACAAGATATACCGGTTTATCTTGCTTAATTGCGCATGTCTTGAACAAATTAGAGAGTAAGTTTTTTTGGATTAATTGTTATATCTGTGTTTGTGTGTGTATGAAATGATATAATATTAATGTCACCATTATTTGTCGAAAACAGAATTCATTTTAACGAGGTACGTGAGGGGCATCCTGATTGGAATGAAGAACAATTGGAAAAATATCATCAGGATAATTTTTGTGATTGGGTCACAGATCATGTAAGTTATTCGAATAACATTTTATTGCTAGCAGTTTTAATCTAAACTTGTATCGTTATGTATTTGTCGTAAAATTTGTTTTGTTAGATCCACGATCCGAACTTGTCTGCATCATTTGAGAGTGATTCAAGATGTTTAGCTCAATTTCCTAGTACGGAGGTTGCATATTACAACGGATTTGGTGTCCTTGGATACAAATTCGAAGTTAAGGACATAGAAACATCTAGAACCACTCAGAATAATGGGATTGCGACGGTAGGATCAGATGATGTGATTTATTATGGGTACTTAAATTGTATACTCGGCATCCACTATCTCGGAAGATCAGAACCCTTTTATATATTCCAGTGTACTTGGTACGATACGCGAACCGATACAGACAGGTGGAGAAGCAATCTTGGGACTTGGAAAGATGAATATGGATTGACCAGTGTGAACTCACTTCGATTTTACGGTCAGGAAGATCCGTTTATCTTTCCGAACCAAGCGTTCCAAGTATACTACTCACAGTGTTTGAAGCATCCGGGGTGGAGTGTTGTATGCAGATGGAAACCCAGAGATGTCTACGATGTCCCAGAATACGAGGACAGCGATGAGCACGAAGAAGAGAGAAGGCTTAAAGTGCTCCGACCGTCTGTTTCGAAGGACGGGTTGTCTTCGACCGATCATGAAGTTACGTGGGTTAGAAATAACATCGACGATGAAATCCAAGTAGATATGTATAATGCGCCCACGAAACGAAAAGTTTATCTGTAATGTTATATTATTACTTCACATTTTACGCTCTATACATATATAGTCAATACTTTTAATGATTGTCTAATGCGTCCACGAACCGTTTATCTAGATTTGATGACGATGTCGGGAGCAGCGAGGGGCGGCAGGAGCTCCAGCCGAGGCAGAGGCAGAGGCAGAGGCAGAGCGGTTCTGCCCCCGGAGAGCTTCGTAGGGAGCTTTAGAGGGCCGGTCTTGTACCCAGATCGGAGACCCCTTCGGATGCCTCCTTCCGTGTGGATTTTGCCACACCTCAAGGTATACTGCACGCATATCCATTTTGAATGTAATATTACAAATATTCATGGCTGTTTATGTCAAAATTACTTATATTGTCAATGTTTGATTGTCTAGTTGTTGGTGATGCATCCACATCTGGGACAGAGGCCACTCCCGCTCCTCCAGGTATGTTTATATATCATATAGTGCATGTATATTGATTTAGAATGCTATATCATAAATATACACACATTCCTTTTGCTCTTACTTAGCAATTTTTATTATTGTCTAGCTGTAGGTGGTGACACCACCGCACCTGCGGGTATGTTTATATATCCTATAGTGCATGCATATTGATTTAGAACGTTATATTATTGATCTACACATTCTTTTTGAAATTACTTATATAATCTATTTTTAATTGTCTAATTATAGGTGGTAGTCCACATCTTCCACAAGGGCCACTCCTGCCGCTTCCATACCATCCGCATCGTCTGCAGGTTAGTATGAATAAATATAAAATATTTATTCATTTTACATATGCTCTATAGAATAAATATGAACATCATGAAAATTTAGCATCAATGTTTATTTTATAGTTGGAGGGGATGCGACCCCATCCGGGACCCCGGTTGTTCCTCACCGGAGGAACTATCGTCCCGCTCGTATTGCTGCCCTGGCCCAGGCTCGTGCGATAGTCACCGGAGGTATATATCACACTTAAATTTTCGTTTAAGCTTGATTTCTTAATACAACTTTGTCTTAATATTGATTGTCTTGATATTTCGTGCAGACGCAGGGCCTCCCCATCCCTAGAGGGGGACTCGAGGCCCGAATCAGTCCCATAGGCTGAGGCCTGACAGAGCTAGGGGGGAGGCACATTCCCCCTCTTTTTTACCCTTGACTATCGCTATACCGGTCCTCATGCCGAAAGGTTCGGCCGGTATATGGGGGACGAGAGCCGGCTCGTGAAGAACTATCCACTTCACGTTGAGTGGGGCGAGCAGCACCGGCGCTCATTCGCCCTCTTCTTTGATCAGGCTCGGGTACGTATTAATATATTTTTTCTTTTGATTTATCCAATATATTTATTATTAACACTTGCAATCTAATAACAATGTTTTTTTTGTATTTTCAGTCGGATTACGATTTTCAGCCTGTACTCGACCCTGATCACTCTGGGAGGGTGCTCGACCTTCATGCTCTGTACAATGGCCTGATGAAGAACATGCAGACCAAGGTCCGATACAACAGGAATGAGCTGAAGGCCGACTGCTACTCCCTGTGGATGGCGACCCCCGAGACAGAGAGAGCGGCCCTCCTATCTACTCCGGCGTTTGCGAGAGTCGACGTAGAGACATGGCCTCTATTGTGTGAATATTTCGACTCCCAACGCAAACAGGTATGTATTTTAAATGTAATTCATTGTTTAGGATATAATTTATTTTTTTGTGTTCCTTAATTAGAAAACTAAATGTTAATGCGTTGTGCAAAAACAGGCCGTTCAGAATACAGAGAACATGAAGTCGGCGAAGAGGGGTGGCCCCACTTACACAGGTGGCTCGAGGAATATTACTCGAGCCATGGAGTTATCGGTAAATTACAATAGACCGACCTTTGTGATATTCTGCAATATTAAGAGTTATTTTCTAATATTTCTAATATTAAGAGTTATTTTCTAATATTGCAGACAGCTCAGACCGTGGCGCAAGGTGGTACACCGAGCGTGCTGTCCGCATATCTTGCCGTCCACGGCACCTCGACAGATCCCGCCACGGGCGAGCTTCGATATCCCGACGTCGCTACCCAGGAGTATTGCGTAAGTGTTAATATTTATTCTACCCATATTTGAAATTTTAGTTTTGGAAGGTTCAAGTTTAAATTTTATACTTATACTTTACTGCTTAATGTGGGTGTAGGAGCGGGTGGTTGAGCAGGCCGAGGCCTTGGGGATCGATTTTACCGGACAGAGCGATCCGAGGCTGCTGACCCCAGTTCTGGACGCCGCACACGGAGGGCACCATGAAGGTTGGGAGAGAGGCCAGGGACTGGGCCCTAGCAGGGCCCATATGAGGATGGACTCCACCCCGGCGGTTACTTCCTCCGTCTCCAGTGAGCGACGTGTCCACCACGAACTGGAGAGCTTGAGGGCCACCGTTCAGGAGTTGAAGGGGATGGTGGTATGTATACTACTTTATAGTAAAATTGTTGAAGTCAAAATTTGCACCCCGGTTGACCAAGTCAAAGTCAAGGTCAATCCCAAGCCAGGTGGGCCCAAGCCCAAGCAAGTGGGCCAACGCCCAGGTCGAGCCCGAACACGAAGCGTCCGGCCTTCCGCCATGCCAAAATAAAAAGTCATGTAATAAATAATTTTTATGTAATTTTTTATGCATGAATGTAAACAAAATGGGCATTAAAGCCAAATTTTTGTAAAGCCCATGGCTTATGTGCAAAAAGAAATGGCACATGAGCAATGGGATAGGCAAAATGCCATTTGGTGAAGCCCAAGGGGCTATATGTAAATATGTAAGCCTATAAAAGGCAACATGATGATGAATAAAAGATAATACTTTTCATTCCCCTAAAAACTAGGGTTCTTTGTGCCTCCTGCTCCTTCTCCAAGGCTCTAAACCTTCTCATTTCTTTTGAATTAAATCAAGAGTTTTACTCTTTCTTTTCCAAAACTAAGTAGTTTTCCATCATAAAACCCACAAAGGGGAACTCAGATCTCCCATCAGATCTTAAAAAGGAGTGATTTTTAAAATCTCCCACTTCTTGATCTTCAAGATCCGGCCAAACAACAGGAGGAAGAAGAAGAACCCCCTTCATCAGCTTCAAAACATCCTAGGAGTTTTAACTCCATATATATATATATAACAACAAATATTTCCTTTCTAAAGCATAGCTTCTGTTTCTGGGACTAAAAGCCCCTTTTTCCTCGCCGGCGCCCAAGCGCTCAAGCGCCGAGCGCCCACAAGCCGACACGTGGCGCGCTAGCGCTCGAGCGCAAACCGCCCACATGCCGACACGTGGTGCGTTTGCGCTCCCACGCCCTGCGCTCGAGCGAAAAGCGTCCACGTGCCGACACGTGGCGCGCTTGCGCTCGAGCGCACTGCGCTCGAGCGCAAAGCGCCCACGTGCCGACACCTAGCGCGTTTGCGCTCCGGCGCTCTTTGCCCGAGTGCAAAGCGCCCACGTGCCGACACGTGGCGCGCCTGTGCTCAAGCGCACTACGCCCAAGCGCAAAGCGCCCACGTGCCGACACGTGGCGCGCTTGCGCTCCGGCGCCCAGAGCTCATGCGCAAAGCGCCTACATGCTGACACGTGGCGCGCTTGCGCCTAAGCGCACAGCACCTAAGCGCACAGCGCTCGAGGCGCTGGCCCCCATGCATCCTTTGGATGTCTTTTCCCCCTCTTTTTTGTATATATATACATATATATATACATATGCATACATATGTACACATATACATACTCCATGAAACTGCCCCTGTTAGAAAAAAATTTCTAACGGGGCGCTGCCCCGCACCCCGCAAGGGGGCTGCTAGCCCCCTTGACCCCCAGCCCGCTATCCGGATAGTGGGACCCCCGTAAAAAACTCTGCGTGGCTCCCGATATATCCAAACCCCCTTTCAAAACACAACACACGTACACCGCACATTGAGTTCGCATGACCAGTTTAACCCGTCAATCGGAGGTTCCCTCGCTCCAAAGGCGAGGGGTAATTAACGGCAGTTTAGTCCGCGGCTGCCGAAGATTCGGATCCCCACAATCATTAAACCCCCGCCTACCCTAGGCAGGGGGAATCTGTAGTACGCCTTACAAGCGTGCGCGTATTCCCATCTCAATGGGGTGACGAAAAACACCCTACAGATTCTGGCACGCCCGGTGGGACCATCTCTCCTCCCATATTTCGGGTTAAATGTTCATGCGAACTCAATCAATATACATATCTATATTTATACTAAAATAATGCTTTTTCATGCAGGATTTTCAAGCAATCACCTTTCAATAATGTCTCCGAAGATGAACTCAGTTCCCATCTCATACACGATGAAGATGGACTCCAGAACGGTCCTTCCGGCCAGTCTCGGGCGACAATAGGAGGAGGAGCCGCTACCATTTGGCTTTATTATGTTCGTGTCAGCTAACGCTATCTCAGCTCCTCAAGCTCCGGTGACCGACAAACCGGCCTCGAAAGGCAAGAGGCCAAATGTGGTAGTCTCGAAGGCATCCCAACCAAAACGCAAATCGGTGTTTAGACGGCTTTCCATGGCCCCAACTGGGGGCAAAGCCATCGGAACAAAAGAAGTTGCCAGACGTCGTGGGCAAGCCCAGGCGATACCTTTGACGGACACTCGGGCAGATGTCTTCTCAAGCATCCCCATCACTCGGCCTATGACGGCTTCCCGAAGAGCAGAAGCCTGCCAAGCGCTTAAGGCAGAGAAGCTGAGGCAGAAGCGGCTCAGATATAGAGCCAACAAAAGGGTTTGGGCTCTGGCCATGTTAAAATTTATGAATTTCCAAAGCCCGGACCGCTCCGCGAAACCAGCTGTCAGTGATGAAAGAATGGCTGAATGTGTTATCCACACTGTCTACATGGCTGGATATGAAGAAACGAACCCTCCTCTTCTTCAAAGCCATGGTGATGATATGGTTGACGCTACCCAGCATCGGCTCGATCTAAATGATGAGGAGCCCGCTCAGGCCGATAAGCCAGAGGAGCCCGTGGTTCCTGCGGAATTGAGCTCAGGAAATAAAGATTACCCGGTTGTCATAGCCGTAACTACAGAACAAGCATTATTCTAATGGCTTCAAAGGTAATTTCAGGACAGGGATGAGAAGATGGCCGAGGTCTATTCCAAAGTCGACGAGCTGGCAAACGTCGTGGCAGATCTCGCGACCCAAGTCGCCCGATTGCAATTACAGCAGAATCAAATTTTGGTTCATGAGCCAGAGATTGATACCCGGAGGCAGCCAACTGATACCACCTTCAACCTAAGGGTGGAGCGACTTCGCGGAAAACGGCCGCAATCAGCCTCCAGTCCCTCCGACACATACGCCGGGGGGGAATCGCCTCTGAAAGAGAAACTGGAGAAAGTCTATTGCTTCAAAAGGGAAAAAGTCCACAAGATATTCAGGGACGCCCTAAGAAACGGTCTACAACTGCCGGTATCAAAGAGACCGCAAGAAGCGAATATGACCGACGACCCAGAATATTGCCCCTATCACAGGGTGATAGGTCATGCCATTGAGGACTGCTTCGTCTTCAAAGATTAGGTCGAAAGGCAATACAAGACGGGAGAGATAGAACTGTCTAAAGGCGCGTTAGCAAACAGTCAAGCTACGACCGCCGATTTCATGCAAATGGAGACCGAAGCCTTTCGGGAACCTAATCCTCCCAGACATGTGCCATTATCTAAAAAGGCCGAACCAAAGACCGATCGGCCTCGAGGACCAGCATCAGTAAAGGCACCAACTCCAATGGAGAGAAAGAAGAAGGTATACTCCTTCAGGAGGGATGAAGTCCGCAAAATATTCATGGACGCCTTGAACAACGGTCAGCAACTGCCTGTTCCAAAGAGGCCACAGGAAATGAACATGACCGGCAATCCCGTATACTGGCCATATCACAGAGTGGTGGGTCATACCATCGAAGACTGCTATATTTTCAAAGATTGGGCAGAGGACCAATATAAGTTTGAAAAAACCTCACAATCCTCGGATGTATCGGCAAGCCACAGAGCTAGGTCATCAACACAGCTCCGCCAAGATCAAAGTTCAAGGAGCTGGGATAAGCAAAAAGGACCACCACGTCGTTAAACTGGGAACACCCGCTAACCACCACGTCGTTAAACTGGGAATGACAGACCACCAAGTCTTTAAACTGGGAATGACAGACCACCAAGTCTTTAAACTGGGAATAATCGACCACCACGTCATTAAACTGGGAACAATCGACCTCTAAGTCGTTAAACTGGGAATGCAAAAAATATATATATATGTAAATAGACAAAAAATGCGTAAATAAAAGAAAAATAAATAAAAGCCGAAATGATGGGGCAACTCGCAATAAAAATCAGCGAGTAAAATAAAGATGAAAATAAAGCCGAAATGATGGGGCAACCGCGAATAAAAGCCGAAATGATAGGGCAATCGCGATCTTCGCGATAAGAAAAGCTGAAATGATAGAGCAATCGCGGTAAAAAAAACAAAAAAAAACGGCGAATGATGAGTCGCTCCTGGTACCATATTCCAGTGCAGCAATGCAGACGCCGACCAAAATCCAATTTCCCAAAATTCTTCCGGCCCTACGGCTAGTCCCTAAATTGACTGCCGTATACAATCCATGGGCTCAAATAATCCTCAGCATACCCATGCCCCACTGCAACCACCAGTTACGCTGCTGGCCTCCACCTTTGGAATTATGCTCCATTGGGAAGACCCACTCATGTGTCCTGGAACATGTGCTTCAGTGTTAACAACGCTGATGCCGGCCCCTATCCCAAAATTACAAATCAATCCAATAGACCTCCACGTCTTTAAAACTGGAAGCAGATGACCTCTAAGTCGTTAAACTGGAAACAGCAGACCTCTAAGTCTTTAAACTGGAAACAGATGACCACCATGTCGTTAAACTGGAAACAGCAGACTCTAAGTCGTTAAACTGGAAATGGTAGACCTCTAAGTCTTTAAACTGGAAATAGATGACCACTAAGTCGTTAAACTGGAAACAGATGACCTCTATGTCGTTAAACTGGAAACAGATGACCACCAAGTCGTTAAACTGGAAACAGATGACCTCTAAGTATTTAAACTAGATGACCACGAAGTTCTTAAACTGGGCACAATAGATCCTTAAGTCTTTAAACTGGAAATAGATGACCTCTAAGTCGTTAAACTGGAAACAGTAGACCTCTGAGTCTTTAAACTGGAAATAGATGACCTCTAAGTCGTTAAACTGGAAACAGTAGACCTATGAGTCTCTAAACTGGAAACAGATGACCTCTAAGTCTTTAAACTGGAAATAGATGACCACTAAGTCGTTAAACTAGAAAAAGATGACCTCCAAGTCGTTAACCTGGGCACAATAGACCTCTAAGTCTTTAAACTGGAAACAGATGACCTCTAAGTCATTAAACTGGAAACAGTAGACTTCTAAGTCGTTTAACTGGAAACAGATGACCACCATGTCGTTAAACTGGAAACAGATGACCTCTAAGTCGTTAAAGTGGATACAGTAGACCTCTAAGTCTTTAAACTTGAAATAGATGACCACTAAGTCGTTAAACTGGAAAAAGAAGACCTCTAAGTCTTTAAACTGTTAACAGTAAACTTCTAAGTCTTTAAACTGGAAATAGATGACCGCTAAGTCGTTAAACTGGGCACCATGGACCCCTAAGTCTTTAAACAGGAAACAGATGACCTTTAAGTCGTTAAACTGGAAACAGTCGACTTCTAAGTCATTAAATTGGGAACGAGGGAAATCTACTCACGTGTCCTCACGATACATGAGGAGAACACACCTTTGTGGGATCCTTACGACTCACAAAGGAAAAACACACTTAGGAGTCCTCACGACCCCTGAGGAGAAAATACACCTGCGGGTACCTTACGACTCGCAGGGAGAAAATGCTTTCATGGGACCCTCACGGCCCATAAAATTGAAAAGCCTTAGGCGATAGGGATCTAAACCTGTCTCCTAAGCCATCGCTCCCCAATTCCCAAGTAGCGAATGATGAGTCGCTCTTGGTACCATATCCCAGTGCAGCGATGCAGACGCTAACCAAATTCCAAATCCCAATCCCCAAGTGGCGAGTGATGAGTCGCTCATGGTACTATATTCCAGTGCAGCGATGCAGATGCCAATAAAGTCTCAAAACATTTCCGACCCTTCGGTCTGGATCGTACATCCTGCAAAACCGTATACAATCCACGGGCGTAAAACAATCCCAATCCCTCTCAAGTTCTACCGGTGAGACCACATTCAAAGTCCCACCAAAAATTAAAAAAAATAAGAAAAAATAATATATAATAAAAAGGGTGGTATGTCCACAAGCAAAATGGGCAAGGATGAAAACCCGAAAGGGCTCCGTGAGTAAAAACAGCAGGACTGCCGGCGAGTTTGTGAAAACCCGAAAAGGCGCAAACTCGAGAAAAAAAATGCACTCGGAAAGTCCTCTCGATTTTGTGAGGAGAAAATTCCCGCGTGAGATCCTTACGACTCACAAAGGAGCAACACACTTAGGAGTCCCCACGACTCCTAAGGAGAAAATACACCTACGAGATCCTTTCGACTCGTAGGGAAAAAATTCTTTTATGGGACCCTTATGGCCCATAAAATTGAAAAGCCTTAGGTGATAGGGATCTAAACCTGTCTCCTAAGCCATCAATTCCCAAATTCTCTTGGGGAAAATGATGAGTTTCTCCTGGCATTATTCGAGTGCAGCAATGCAGATGCCAAACAAAAACCAAATCCAAAATCCTCTCGGGGCAAATGATGAGTTGCTCCTGGCATTATTCCAGTGCAGTAATGCAGATGCCAAACAAAAACCAATTCCCAAATCCTCTCGGGGCAAATGATGAGTTGCTCCTGGAATTATTCCAGTGCAGCAATGCAGATGCCAAACAAAAAACCAATTCCCAAATCCTCCCAGGGCAAATGATGAGTTGCTCCTTGCATTATTCCAGTGCAGCAATGCAGATGCCAAACAAAAAACCAATTCCCAAATCCTTCCGGGGCAAATGATGAGTTGCTCCTGGTATTATTCCAGTGCAGCAATGCAGATGCCGAAAAAAAACCAATTCCCAAATCCTTCCGGGGCAAATGATGAGTTGCTCCTGGCATTATTCTAGTGCAGCAACGCTGATACCGAAAAAAAACCAATTCCCAAATCCTTCCGGGGCAAATGATGAGTTGCTCCTGGCATTATTCCAGTGCAGCAATGCAGATGCCAAACAAAAAACTAATTTCCAAATCCTCCCGAGGCAAATGATGAGTTGCTCCTGGAAGTATTCCAGTGCAGCAATGTAGATGCCAAACAAAAACCCTAATTCCCAAATCCTCTTAAAGACAGATGATGACTCGCTCCTGGTACCATATTCCAGTTAGCGATGCTCAAATCAAACAAATCCAACCAACCAATTCCAACATCGACCTCTGCGTTAAACAGCGACACTCCGCGCCGTGGAAAAGTCGATCAGCGACACTCCGCGCAGGGGAAAAGTCGATCAGCGACACTCCGTGCCAGGGAAAAGTCAACTCGACACTCCGCGCCGGGGAAAAGACGATCAGCGACACTCCGTGCCGGGGAAAAGTCAACCCGCGACACTCCGCGTCGGGGAAAAGTCGATCAGCGACACTCCGTGCCGTGGAAAAGTCAACCCGACACTCCGAGCCGGGGAAAAGTCGATCAGTGACACTCCGTGCCGGGGAAAGTCAACCCGACACTCCGCGCCGGGGAAAAGTCGATCAGCGACACTCCGTTCCAGGGAAAAGTCAACCCGACACTCCGCTCCGGGGAAAAGTCGATCAGCGACACTCCGTCTCAGGGATACGTCAACCAGCCGATACTCCGCCTCGGGGAAACGTCAAGCAGACACTCCGTGCCGGGGGCACATCGACAACAGACACTCCGTGCCGGGGACACGTCAACCAGCCGATACTCTGCATCGGGGAAACGTCCAACACAGACACTCCGCATCAGGGAAACGTCCAACAACAACACTCCGTGCCGGGGAAACGTCAAGCAGACACTCCGTGCCGGGGACACGTCAACCAGTAACACTCTGCATCGGGGAAACGTCCAACACAGACACTCCGCATCAGGGAAACGTCCAACAGCGACATTCCGTGCCTGTGAAACGTCAAGCAGACACTCCGTCTCGGGGACACGTCAACCAGCGACACTCCGTGCTGGGGAAACGTCAAGCAGACACTCCGTGCCGGGGACACGTCTACCAAATCGCTCCGGATCAGAGTGTCAACCGTCCATGTCGCAAAAAGGGCAGTGCAGGCTTCCTACAAAGCAGGAACCAGATCACTCCGGGCCAGGGAAACGTCTACCACGGACACTCCGTCTCGGAGACACATCAAGCGTCGACCGTCCACGTCGTAAAAAGGGCAGTGCATCCTAAAAAGTGGGAAACAAGGCAAGTCGCCTCCACATGAAAGATGATCTATCAATTTCATGCACACGACTCACATATGTGGTGTGCATTTATTGATAGGGGGCACATTATTGAAGTCAAAATTTGCACCCCGGTTGACCAAGTCAAGGTCAAGGTCAACCCCAAGCCAGGTGGGCCCAAGCCCAAGCAAGTGGGCCAATGCCCAGGTCGAGCCCGAACAGGAAGCGTCCGGCCTTCCGCCATGCCAAAATAAAAAGTCATGTAATAAATAATTTTTATGTAATTTTTTATGCATGAATGTAAACAAAATGGGCATTAAAGCCAAATTTTTGTAAAGCCCATGGCTTATGCGCAAAAAGAAATGGCACATGAGCCATGGGATAGGCAAAATGCCATTTTGTGAAGCCCAAGGAGCTATATGTAAATATGTAAGCCTATAAAAGGCAACATGATGATGAATAAAAGATAATACTTTTCATTCTCCTAAAAACTAGGGTTCTTTGTGCCTCCTGCTCCTTCTCCAAGGTTCTAAACCTTCTCATTTCTTTTGAATTAAATCAAGAGTTTTACTCTTTCTTTTCCAAAACTAAGTACTTTTCCATCACAAAACCCACAAAGGGGAACTCAGATCTCCCATCAGATCTCAAAAAGGAGTGATTTTTAAAATCTCCAACTTCTTGATCTTCAAGATTCGGCCAAACAACAGGAGGAAGAAGAAGAACCCCCTTCATCAGCTTCAAAACATCGTAGGAGTTTTAACTCCATATATATATAACAACAAATATTTCCTTTCTAAAGCATAGCTTCTGTTTCTGGGACTAAAAGCCCCTTTTTCCTCGCCGGCGCCCAAGCGCTCAAGCGCCGAGCGCCCACGTGCCGACACGTGGCGCGCTAGCGCTCGACCGCACAGCGCCCACGAGCCGACACGTGGCGCGCTAGCGCTCGAGCGCAAAGCGCCCACGAGCCGACACGTGGCGCGCTAGCGCTCGAGCGCAAAGCGCCCACATGCCGGCACGTGGCGCGTTTGCGCTCCAGCGTCCTGCGCTCGAGCGCAAAGCGCCCACGTGCCGACACGTGGCATGCTTGCGCTCCAGCGCACTACGCTTGAGCGCAAAGAGCCCACGTGCCGACACGTGGCGCGTTTGCGCTCCAGCGCTCTTTGCCCGAGCGCAAAGCGCCCACGTGCCGACACGTGGCGCGCTTGCGCTCAAGCGCACTGCGCCCGAGTGCAAAGCCCCCACGTGCCGACACGTAGCGCGCTTGCGCTCCGGCGCCTTGCGCTCAAGCGGAAAGCGCCCACGTGCCGACACGTGGCGCGCTTGCGCTCGAGCACCCAGAGCTCATGCGCAAAGCGCCTACGTGCTGACACGTGGCGCGCTTGCGCCTAAGCGCACAGCACCTAAGCGCACAGCGCTCGAGGCGCTGGCCCCCACACATCCTTTGGATGTCTTTTCCTCCTATTTTATATATATATATATACATATATATATATATATATATATACATATGCATACATATGTACACATACACATACTCCACGACACTGCCTCTGTTAGAAAAAACTTTCTAACGGGGCGCTGCCCCGCACCCCGCAAGGGGGCTGCTAGCCCCCTTGACCCCCAGCCCGCTATCCGGGTAGCGGGACCGCCGTAAAAAACTCTGTGTGGCTCCCGATATATCCAAACCCCTCTTTCAAAACACAACACACGTACACTGCACATTGAGTTCGCATGACCAGTTTAACCCGTCAATCGGAGGTTCCCTCGCTCCAAAGGCGAGTGGTAATTAACGGCAGTTTAGTCCGCGGCTGCCGGAGATTCGGATCCCCACAATCATTAAACCCCGGCCTACCCTAGGCAGGGGGAATCTGTAGTACGCCTGACAAGCGTGCGCGTATTCCCATCTCAATGGGGTGACGAAAAACATCCTACAAAAATATCATGTCATATTATAGATATCAACATATCCATAATTAGTACGTAGCTTGAGCTTATTCGGTTTTAGACTTTGGTTTGATTAATTATACATACATATGTAATTAAAATAAACAACGGTTTTCCAAACTAGATATCCAAATGGGATTTCGAAATAACTTGATAATGATACGAATTCGAATAAAACACAGTTCTTACATGCTTCTTACGCACGTTAGGTCCAGACGCGACAGGGTACACCGGCCGAGCCTCCACATGCATCTCCTTCGGCTGCGGCTCCGCAAGCCACTACATCGGCTGCGGTTCCGCAGACAGCTCCTACAGCTCCACCGCCCGCTCAGACTCCCGCAGCCGCGGCTCCGCAAGCTACTACCTCGACGGCGGCTGCGCAGACTACATCGCCAGCTCTACAGGACGCTCAGTGTAACGTTTTAAAAATAATTAAATAAATAATTAAATAAATAAAATTGTTTAAGTGAATTTTATGATTTTCGGTAAAGCAAAATGTATTTTTCGTAAAATCAAACCGCAATTGTTTTTCATTATAAATTCAAAAATACCTATTTAATTTTGTAATTACTAGTAAATAGTGTTTATTTAGCCACTTATAAATTTTTAGTTTAATAAAATATTTTTCCTAAATTAATTATTTTAAATATTAACATAAGCTTTATTTTTACACTAAATTAGTGTAAATTACAAATTTGAATGGTTTTAATTTGTAAAAATGAACCATGGCATATTAGAATTTAGTGTGTATCATGAAAAAATTATTTGCAAATTTTTCCTAATTTCTAGAGCTTTCTTGAGTTGCTATAGTAAATAAATAAATAAATAATTAAATAAAGCATGAAAAGACTTTATGTGATGTTTTCTCCTCTTGAAAGTTCTACACACTTTCACACTCACTTCTTTCTCGCCCTCACCTCACCAAGGCCGGCCACAAAGCCCCCATTGCTTCCCCCCCCCCATTTTCCACCTCATTTTTGTTCAAAATTCATCAAAAATACTTCAAAAATTCAATTAAAATTCCTCAAAATCCTAATTTCTTGATACCCTTTATTCTCTACCCTTCTTTATATGGATTTTGGAGTGGGAAAGCATGTATTTTGGAGGCTCATTTCTTGTTGGGATTTCATATTTTGGGAGGTATAATTTCTTTCTTTTGATTTATTGTTTTAGATGTTCATTTAAGCTTAATTAGATTTAATGAATTAATTCTATGTTTTTTAAAAAAAATGCAAGTTAGGGTTGTAAATTCAAGTTAGGGTTTTTAATAATTAATTAGGGTTATAATAGTTAGTTTAACACTTTAAGAATTGGAAAATATTGCATGGTTGTTAAATTGTAAAATTTTCATTTAAAATTGTTTTAAATAAGGAAATTAGCTAACTAGATTTTTCTAAAATGTGTTTGTGGGTAATATAAAATTCCAATTAAAGTTGCTATCATTAGATGGTAGTTTTAATGAGAATATTAGCATATTAATTGAATGAAAAACTTAGTTTGATCACTAGATTACTTTGAGAATTGGAAAATACTAATAAAATGCTATTATTTTGTAAACTAGATTTTGAAAATTCCTAAATAAATGAGATTAAAAATATAATTTATGGTTTCATTAAATCATTATCATCATGAATTGTGGTTTAATACATTAATTCATGCAAAATCATGTTTTGTGGTGGAATTGTGGTATTTTGCTTGAAAAATGTTAAAATTGTTAAAAGTTGCAAACTAGAAATTTCAAATAAATGCAAAATTGTGTAATAAAAATATAGTAATGGTTTGTATAGTCTAGTAATGCTATTTAATGAGTTTTATGACCATTAGTTTCATTTAAATGTCAAGTTTTGATGAAAAACGGTATACTGGCATTTTCGGGTTTTTACGAAATTGGACGGTTTGATAGATTTTAGGGTTTCGATGGATCTAATCGTGTTTTATGGTATAAGTAATGTGTTTTAAAACTACAAATTGTTTGATGATGTTATCTCGATCCATCGGAGTTTGTACGCCGATATCGAGCGGTATTTGGTTCTTTTGCGTGGACGGGACATAGGTTTTAACCTATGCTTGTTCCTTGTATCGTTTGACTTTCGTATGTGATTCAGTTTACGATGCTATTTATATGTTTGCGTCTAGGTACCTCCCACGTGGACTGCGGGCAATGAAGAGGAGGATGGCGACACCGTCTTTGGCAGACATGGACCAGGTGAGTAGATGTATATCTACGGGGGGAAGTCGGGTGGATGGCGTTTAGCACCCCCGCAACGTAGAATAGGAATAGTACTTATTGACATTAGGAAACCCGATGTGACCCTAGATTCTTACTGAGCAGGACCCTAGTAATGACCCTAGGCGGGACTAGACTGATTTAGGAAAACCATACCTGAGGATGAATACTTTGGGAAAGGTTTGTAGGTTTCTGATAGAAACACACACGCACACACTAAACTTGAAATGGCGTATACGTATATGTGTGTATATATATAAAACTAGGTATAGGTGTATATATATACACCACACGTATATGGGATTCATTGATGTGATATGATATCCGAGGTATGATGAAACAGTATAACTGGGCTTGATGCCGTGATTCTTGACTATACAGTCGTAATAAAGTGTTAGCGGATCATTAGAGAATGAGATAATGAACATGAATATATAAATTATAAACAGTGGTGGTGATATTGATGTACATGGGACGCTAGAATAGTACCCGGACTGTAACTTGTGACTGATCACGATATGATATATGTATAACTTGATTATGACATTATATTGGTGTGACCTGATGCCGATACCATATAAGTATGACCTAGTCACAATATGATACATATGACATGATATTTCTGAGGATAAACTAATGATGCTTATCATGATGGCAATGATATATGATTGATGTATGCGATCACAGTTTAACACCTTGATCATGAGATGTGCTGATGATGACATTATACGAATGAGGAGACACCTAGGAGATACTAGACCGTACCCCGATATTGGGATGCCGTACGATGGATTTTACCGTACGAGGCTTAGATTTGATGATCGATCCGCACTCTTGATTCGAGGAAGCCGTACTACGTACGTGACGCTATGGAGGCAGGATCGCTGACTATTAGAGATATTGATTTAGACCTTAGGTAGACTCTAGTTTCTTACTGACTAGTCTATTAGGTTTAGTTCCTTAGGATGTTAGCTGGACACTGGTTTAGGTTCGACTTACATAGTGGTAGTTGTACTCGTATCTCGCAGAGGAGTGGATAATGCACACCTGTATTTACATTCATACTATAATCATCATGGTGCATGTTCTTTTATATGTTGCTATAATCAATATAAACTTTACCTGTTAGGACACCAGCACCATTACCGATGATGCGCATATTCCACGCACACTTATTTGCCGGCTCACACACATCATCATCGGTAATTGCTATGTCACGTACACTTTAGATCATATTATCTTTTATTGATAGAATCAGTTAACAACTAAACCGATATAATATTGTGATCACTCTCTGATGTTAGTATAAGACATGATATTCATTACTTAGACATTCATGCATTCATATTTTCATGTTATCATGCAGTATTATGGGCATATGCCGACACTTATCATATAATTACTCATGATTTTGAGATTTGGATTTCTATGAGATTTCTGGATTTTTGGGGAAAACCGCAAAAATATATAAAAACTTCTCTCTCTCTCCTCTTCTCTTTTTAAAATAAGATGCGGTTTTCTCGTGATGTATGTGTCGTCCACCATGAGTATTTTATGTTTTCTGTTGGATTTCGAGACCCGATTCGAGGAGTGGATGAACCGTCTCGGGTACATGGTGGGCCCGGTATGGTACCCCGGGGCAAGAAGATCGAGTTGTAGACGATGAGCCTGGCAGGGGAAGGCTACCTACCGGTGATGTCTGGCGCGGCGGATATCCGGAGGATACCGACCGTTGTCGTGGGATTTGATGATATGGGCCGATCCAGACTGACGGAACCCGAGATATAGAGACTTGAGATTACATGTGTTATGTCGATGTTTGACACGGATTTCCATGGATTTCATTATTGAGATTTCAGATTCTTATACACATTCTACTATGATAACAGCTAAAGATTTCTTATACATATATATCTGGATTTCAGGATTTGTTACTTTACATTTATGGTGCATGCATTTCATTCATATGACATAGTATTATATGAGGTACAGACACGACACGGAGTAATTGCACTTACACGTAGTATTACCCTGCTATTACTAAATGTTTGGGATATAGTAGTGTATTATTATGACCTAGGATAGCGTCGTGCATTCGATTTCTTTTCGTAGATGTCTTCTACTCACGAGTTGGCAACTCACCCCCGTTGTGCCAAATTCTTTACAGGTTCGATGTACAGGTTTCCGTGGCAGCTTGTTGGCATATCTTTTCTTCAGGGTGATTTGCACGGTAGGTTGGTTCACTTGTATCCGAACCACCATTGTACTTTTATTCATTCATTTGTACCTAATAAGCTCCATCAACCATATTTGTATTACTTAATAAGTTATTGGACCAGTCTTTTATTTCGACCTTAGAGTCGCGCATGTATTATTCTGATCTGGTCGTTTTGTTTTCTTTTGAGTTTTGAGCCTCGCCTACTGGCGTTGTATATTATTGTGCTTGTTGTGGTTGTTTCCGCCTGTTGGCGTTGATGCTAGCTCCCGTTTGGGGATGCTTTTTATTGTTTATGTATATTATACTTGTTGTACACGTTTGGGGGCCAGTTTTTACAGAGGAGACTCTGCCGAAATTTTTGGTAAAATTTGCTGATGTTTTTATCCTTGTTTTCTTTTCTTTTCTTCTTTTTCTTCTTTTATGGTTTAGATTTCTGGGCTTCGGCTTACTTAAGTCACGTGGCGCCTCTAGACGCTTCGTAATCTAAGTGCCGGTCACGTTCCGTACTTTCGGGTCGTGACAAAGTTGGTATCAGAGCGCTAGGTTTAACCTTGTATAAGTCTAGGTGACCCTTGGTTGATGGAGTAGGCGAGTTAGGTAGAGTAACGTACCGTGGGTATGGTCCGCGGCATACTTACGATACGCTACTCTGCTTAAGGAGCCCTAGGATTTACATTGTTTGCACCGTATTCCATTCGTTCTTTTGATCTATTTTCGCCAATGTCGGATGGTGGTTTCTGTTACCACGGGCGCACGGGCAGAGGAAGCTGCGGCTCGAATGCGATAACCATTAGAGTATTGGTTATTCTTGAGGATTGAAGCATTGCTTAGCGTGCGGACGAAGGGTATTCACATGCCGTCCGAATAAAGTTAAAGGGTTCGAACGATTATCAGAAAACCATTTTCCTAAGTTTAAAGTATTCAGAAGAACATGCAGGTATTTCGATGGACCCTCTAGAAGAATGAAACCCTAACTCAACATAATGACCACGAGAACGCCCTTGAACCTTAGGGTTTACGGCAGTTTCGCAGTGTCATTAGTGAGGCTTGGGTTTGCCCTTCTACAGCTGGATCATCGATGCTGTGTTATGTACCAGATATTTTTAAACTGTACTTGAGTGTTGAGCTCTCGGGGAATTATGGGATTTTGATGGATCGATCGAAAAGTTTAATGTAGTCCGGATATCAGGTGAAGGGATCGACTACGTGGGAGACTCTAGATATGAGTATTGCCGTTGGTAGCGCAGTCAGCACAGCTACGAAGAGACGAGTTCGAAGCAACCGACATCAGAGGAAAGAGGCGGACATTGACGATCGTGCTTACGATTGTGATTTAGTGATTTGAATTTCATATTTTCTGTTATTGTATTTTGGCATTTTGAGGAATTCGTTTTACGATTGGTATTTCATGTGTGTACCTTCATTACATTCTAGTTGTGTTTCATATACCGGTTGTATTGATGTTGTTTAGTACATACCCAGTGCACTTGATTTGGTTTTAATACCTTTTGTGATTTTGATTTGATTTCGTGCACATGGGTTACACATGATTTTGATATATGCTTCGACCTAGTTTTTATCCATTTTCGTACTGTGATTCGAGTCTGATATTCGATGTATGTTTTCGTGCTCCATGTGCACCTGATTAGGATTCTTGCGCATACTTGGCGCACTTGATGCGATTTTGTGCACACCAGATGCACTAAATCGGGGTTTTGTGCAGATTAGATGCACCTGATTTTGAGTCGTGCACGCCCGTTGCACTTGACAGATGTTTTTGGTGCACACCTGTTGCACTTAGTTTTGTTTTGTGGGTATTCATGGTTTCTGCATTTGGCTTCGATTTCAGTGCGCACCGGACGCACATGACATTTTATTTATGTGATTGGGATTGATTTTAGTTTGAGCAGTATGTTTTCCTAATTATTATTATTTGATTTAGTAACCAGGCGGGAAGTTTATGTTAAATAAAAGATATAAATATAGCTATTTTTTTAAAAATTAAACGTCCGCTACTTATACCGTGACACGTGCATTGCACGGCGATTTTCAAGAAGGGGTTTTTGTATGCTTCTTTATTATGATGATTCGGCGATTTTACTAGGATGCGAACTATATATAAGTTATAGATTGATGTATATTATGATGGTTTTCACATTGGGTTATGATATTTTATTATCGCCATAACTCCGATGATTGCGTCATGCTTGACGGAGTTGATTTTTGTTATATATTGATGATTTCGGAGCCCCGACGATTTGAGTGTTTTGCTAAATGTTTTAGTATTTGGAAGGGGAGTTTTAATTTAAATTCGGGGACCGAATTTCCTAAAGGGGGGAATATTGTAACGTTTTAAAAATAATTAAATAAATAATTAAATAAATAAAATTGTTTAAGTGAATTTTATGATTTTCGGTAAAGCAAAATGTATTTTTCGTAAAATCAAACCACAATTGTTTTTCATTATAAATTCAAAAATACCTATTTAATTATGTAATTACTAGTAAATAGTGTTTATTTATCCACTTATAAATTTTTAGTTTAATAAAATATTTTTCCTAAATTAATTATTTTAAATATTAACATAAGCTTTATTTTTACACTAAATTAGTGTAAATTACAAATTTGAATGGTTTTAATTTGTAAAAATGAACCATGGTATATTAGAATTTAGTGTGTATCATGCAAAAATTATTTGCAAATTTTTCCTAATTTCTAGAGCTTTCTTGAGTTGCTATAGTAAATAAATAAATAAATAATTAAATAAAGCATGAAAAGATTTTATGTGATGTTTTCTCCTCTTGAAAGTTCTACACACTTTCACACTCACTTCTTTCTCTCCCTCACCTCACCAAGGCCGGCCACAAAGCCCCCATGCCCTCCCCCCATTTTCCACATCATTTTTGTTCAAAATTCATCAAAAATACTTCAAAAATTCAATTAAAATTCCACAAAATCCTAATTTCTTGATACCCTTTATTCTCTACCCTTCTTTATATGGATTTTGGAGTGGGAAAGCAAGTATTTTGGAGGCTCATTTCTTGTTGGGATTTCATATTTTGGGAGGTATAATTTCTTTCTTTTGATTTATTGTTTTAGATGTTCATTTAAGCTTAATTAGATTTAATGAATTAATTCTATGTTTTTTTTTAAAAATGCAAGTTAGGGTTGTAAATTCAAGTTAGGGTTTTTAATAATTAATCAGGGTTATAATAGTTAGTTTAACACTTTTAGAATTGGAAAATATTGCATGGTTGTTAAATTGTAAAATTTTCATTTAAAATTGTTTTAAATAAGGAAATTAGCTAACTAGATTTTTCTAAAATGTGTTTGTGGGTAATATAAAATTCCAATTAAAGTTGTTATCATTAGATGGTAGTTTTAATGAGAATATTAGCATATTAATTGAATGAAAAACTTAGTTTGATCACTAGATTACTTTGAGAATTGGAAAATACTAATAAAATGCTATTATTTTGTAAACTAGATTTTGAAAATTCCTAAATAAATGAGATTAAAAATATAATTTATGGTTTCATTAAATCATTATCATCATGAATTGTGGTTTAATACATTAATTCATGCAAAATCATGTTTTGTGGTGGAATTGTGTTATTTTGCTTGAAAAATGTTAAAATTGTTAAAAATTGCAAACTAGAAATTTCAAATAAATGCAAAATTGTGTAATAAAAATATAGTAATGGTTTGTATAGTCTAGTAATGCTATTTAATGAGTTTTATGACCATTAGTTTCATTTAAATGTCAAGTTTTGATGAAAAACGGTATACTGGCATTTTCGGGTTTTTACGAAATTGGACGGTTTGATAGATTTTAGGGTTTCGATGGATCTAATCGTGTTTTATGGTATAAGCAATGTGTTTTAAAACTACAAGTTGTTTGATGATGTTATCTCGATCCATCGGAGTTTGTACGCCGATATCGAGCGGTATTTGGTTCTTTTGCGTGGACGGGACATAGGTTTTAACCTATGCTTGTTCCTTGTATCGTTTGACTTTCGTATGTGATTCAGTTTACGATGCTATTTATATGTTTGCGTCTAGGTACCCCCTACGTGGACTGCGGGCAATGAAGAGGAGGATGGCGACACCGTCCTCGGCAGACATGGACCAGGTGAGTATATGTATATCTACGGGGGGAAGTCGGGTGGATGGCGTTTAGCACCCCCGCAACGTAGAATAGGAATAGTACTTATTGACATTAGGAAACCCGATGTGACCCTAGATTCTTACTGAGAAGGACCCTAGTAATGACCCTAGGCGGGACTAGACTGATTTAGGAAAACCATACCTGAGGATGAATACTTTGGGAAAGGTTCGTAGGTTTCTGATAGAAACACACACGCACACACTAAACTTGAAATGGCGTATACGTATATGTGTGTATATATATAAAACTAGGTATAGGTGTATATATATACACCACACGTATATGGGATTCATTGATGTGATATGATATCCGAGGTATGATGAAACAGTATAACTGGGCTTGATGCCGTGATTCTTGACTATACAGTCGTAATAAAGTGTTAGCGGATCATTAGAGAATGAGATAATGAACATGAATATATAAATTATAAAGAGTGGTGGTGATATTGATGTACATGGGACGCTAGAATAGTATCCGGACTGTAACTTGTGACTGATCACGATGTGATATATGTATAACTTGATTACGACATTATATTGGTGTGACCTGATGCCGATATCATATAAGTATGACCTAGTCACAATATGATACATATGACATGATATTTCTGATGATAAACTAATGATGCTTATCATGATGGCAATGATATATGATTGATGTATGCGATCACAGTTTAACACCTTGATCATGAGATGTGCTGATGATGACATTATACGAATGAGGAGACACCTAGGAGATACTTGACCGTACCCCGATATTGGGATGCCATACGATGGATTTTACCGTACGAGGCTTAGATTTGATGATCGATCCGCACTCTTGATTCGAGGAAGCCGTACTACGTACGTGACGCTATGGAGGCAGGATCGCCGACTATTAGAGATATTGATTTAGACCTTAGGTAGACTCTAGTTTCTTACTGACTAGTCTATTAGGTTTAGTACCTTAGGATGTTAGATGGACACTGGTTTAGGTTCGACTCACATAGTGGTAGTTGTACTCGTATCTCGCAGAGGAGTGGATAATGCACACCTGTATTTACATTCATACTATAATCATCATGGTGCATGTTCTTTTATATGTTGCTATAATCAATATAAACTTTACCTGTTAGGACACCAACACCATTACCGATGATGCGCATATTCCACGCACACGTATTTGCCGGCTCACACACATCATCATCGGTAATTGCTATGTCACGTACACTTTAGATCATATTATCTTTTATTGATAGAATCAGTTAACAACTAAACCGATATAATATTGTGATCACTCTCTGATATTAGTATAAGACATGATATTCATTACTTAGACATTCATGCATTCATATTTTCATGTTATCATGCAGTATTATGGGCATATGCCGACACTTATCATATAGTTACTCATGATTTTGAGATTTGGATTTCTATGAGATTTCTGGATTTTTGGGGAAAACCGCAAAAATATATAAAAACTTCTCTCTCTCCTCTTCTCGGTTTTCTTGTGATGTATGTGTCGTCCACCATGAGTATTTCATGTTTTCTGTTGGATTTCGAGACCCGATTCGAGGAGTGGATGAACCGTCTCGGGTACATGGTGGGCCCGGTATGGTACCCCGGGGCAAGAAGATCGAGTTGTAGACGATGAGCCTGGCAGGGGAAGGCTACCTACTGGTGATGTCTGGCGCGGCGGATATCCGGAGGATACCGACCGTTGTCGTGGGATTTGATGATATGGGCCGATCCAGACTGACGGAGCCCGAGATATTGAGATTTGAGATTACATGTGTTGTGTCGATGTTTGACACGGATTTCCATGGATTTCATTATTGAGATTTCAGATTCTTATACACATTCTACTATGATAACAGCTAAAGATTTCTTATACATATATATCTGGATTTCAGGATTTGTTACTTTACATTCATGGTGCATGCATTTCATTCATATGGCATAGTATTATATGAGGTACTGACACGACACGGAGTAGTTGCACTTACACGTAGTATTACCCTGCTATTACTAGATGTTTGGGATATAGTAGTGTATTATTATGACCTAGGATAGCGTCGTGCATTCGATTTCTTTTCGTAGATGTCTTCTACTCACGAGTTGGCAACTCACCCCCGTTGTGCCAAATTCTTTACAGGTTCGATGTACAGGTTTCCGTGGCAGCTTGTTGGCACAACTTTTCTTCAGGGTGATTTGCACGGTAGGTTGGTTCACTTGTATCCGAACCACCATTGTACTTTTATTCATTCAGTTGTACCTAGTAAGCTCCATCAACCATATTTGTATTACTTGATAAGTTATTGGACCAGTCTTTTATTTCGACCTTAGAGTCGCGCATGTATTATTCTGATTTGGTCGTTTTGTTTTCTTTTGAGTTTTGAGCCTCGCCTACTGGCGTTGTATATTATTGTGCTTGTTGTGGTTGTTTCCGCCTGTTGGCGTTGATGCTAGCTCCCGTTTGGGGATGCTTTTTATTATTTATGTATATTATACTTGTTGTACCCGTTTGGGGGCCAGTTTTTACAGAGGAGACTCTGCCGAAATTTTTGGTAAAATTTGCTGATGTTTTTATACTTGTTTTCTTTTCTTTTCTTCTTTTTCTTCTTTTTTGGTTTAGATTTCTGGGCTTCGGCTTACTCAGGTCACGTGACGCCTCTAGACGCTTCGTAATCTAAGTGCCGGTCACGTTCCGTACTTTCGGGTCGTGACACTCAGACTCCCGCACGCGCCGAATTGCATGGTTTATTGACCGAGGAGCAGGCACGCCTTATTCTATCGTTTATCAGAGGTGGAGCTGGACCGAGTTAGTGTAGCTTTTTGATTCTTTTTTTTTGAAACATGTATTTATTTATATCATACATATTGTACTACATTTTGAAACGATATTGATATTGGTTTATATTTATATCATATTCAGTATTTGGTTTTCTTTTGTATATTATATGCGTGTGTCACGACCCGAAAGTACGGAACATGACCGGCACTTAAACTACGAACGTCTCGAGGCGTACGTAATCTAAGTAAACCGAAAACCCAGAAATCCAAACAAAGAAAAGTAGTAGTGTGCAGGCAAAAACAAATTAAAGCAAGTAGTTTCAATAGCATAAGCTGAATTATGCGGTTTTTAAAAGCATAAATAATTTAACGAAAATTTCGGCAGAGTCTCCTTTGTAAATACTGGCCCCCAAACGGGATACAACATGAATAGTATACGAAATCAAGAAAAAGGCATCCCCAAGCGGGAGCTAGCTCTTCGTCAATCGACGGTCACAACCACACAAGCAATATAATATACAACGCCAACGGCGAGGATCAAAAACTCAAAAGGGAACTCAAAACCACCAGGAATATAACGAGCGACTCTAAAGTCGAAAGAATAAACAACACTGGTTTCTATCTCAATAGATACATGTTTGGTTGATGGAACTTCTAGATACAACAGAATAATGATATACAAGATATATAATGGGGGTATGATACAAGTAAACCCACCTACTAGCAAATCACCCGAATGAAACCGAGCCCGCAAGCCGTAATGAAACCTGTACGGCAAATCTGCAAGAAACTGGGGCACAACGGGGTGAGTTGCCAACTCGTGAATAGAAAAACATCTACGCACAGAAATCGCATAAATAACGCAACCTAGGTCAATGATCATAATATATCCTCAAATATAAGTATAACAGGCAGCCTATAACAATGACTAGGGTAATATCTAACCCGAGTATAATTTCATGTGCCCGTGTCAGTGCCTCAGGTAGCAATATATCATATGAATGAGGTATGAATGCATGAAACAGAATACATGTAAATGAAGAAACTGTTTTCATAAATTAGTGAGATTTCCTTCGTATTTTTAAACTGAGGTATCATAATGAAATCAGTATCAACAGTGTCTAGCATCGACACAAAACATAAATCTCACTGTCTCGAAATATCAATGTCTCAATCTCAATATCTAGGGCGCCGTCAGTCCGGACCGGCCCCTACCATCCATCTCAAGACCACGACGGTATCCTCCGGATATCCGACGCGTCGGGTAATATCACAGGTAGGTAGTGCTCCCCTGCCGGGCTCAACGTCAACACCACATTCATCTTGCCCCGGGGTACCATACCGGGCCCACCATGTATCCGTGACGGTTCCTCCACTCCTCGACACGGATCTCCAAAACCACAGCAAACTCATGGTGGACGACACTTTACATCACTAGAAAACCGCAATATTTTATATTTTAAAAGATCATAAGTTGTAAATTTTGCGGCTTTCCCCGAAATCCAGAAATATCATAAATCTCAAGAAATCATCACAAGTGCATATGTCAATGATAATGAACTAGGCATGAACAACTGAATAACAGTATGCATGAAGTGGTAGGTAATAACTACAATGTCTAATATGGCATATAAGGGAAGTACACTAATATCATGTCAAAACTACCAGCTAACAATCTAAGTCAAGCAATTATATTCTCTAAAGTGTACGTGACATGGCAATTACCGATGAAGATGTGTGTGAGCCGGCAAGTAGGTGTACGTGGTACATACGCATCATCGGTAATGGTGCTGGTGTCCTAACGGCATGATATCAATAATGGAATATGCAGCAAAATAAATATGCGAGGCAGAGCGAACAGCAATAATGTGCGGGAGCTGAATACTAGACACAACGATAACTAATCTGCAATAATCTAATATAAGTCCTACGAATGGTGCCTTTTGAAATAACACGAATCATGGGGTTTTGAAAATAGGGGCTACGGTGTTTTTATGAAAAGATACGTCGTTTTTGAAATATCCGTAGATTCCCTTGAGCTGTCTTTAAAAATGCCCACGATTCGTTAGTTTTTGAAATAGGTAAGAAGTCTAATCTAATCTAACAACTACACTAAACTATACGGCTGAACTAACAAGCTGAACTACAGGTAAGGAAACCGTCTATCATCTGAGTCGATACATATACATACCTGTATATGTATAGTCGGTGATCCCGCCTCAATAATATCATATCCGATACCATATCTATAATCAGGCATCCCAAGTCAAGAGTACGGATCAATCATCAATATAGCTCGTACGTAAATCCTTCGTACGGCATCCCAATCTGGGTACGGGTCAATATCACATTCATCATACTATTCACCTGGTATCCTCTTTATCAAATATCTTGATCGGGGTACTGATCTACGTCTAGTACCATACTGATACCGCCTACGTAAGCATGGACGTGTGTGAAACACTACGTCAAGGACCCGCTACAACGTCATGTCGTATCTAAGATACGAACCCTGCTATATCACCGATCTCACGGCCTCAAATCGAATCTCATCGACTCAGATCAATCCCAAGTATCATCCTCAATCCGTATGTGAACACATAGTCCCATACCCATATGAACACATAACTATAATGAATCCCACGAGCACATATCAATAGGAATGTATGCAAGTATGTATGTGTGTATGTGTAGTGCAACACTACCCTAGGGTTCGCAATGGTAAAATAATCCAACACACTAATATCCATCCTAAGCACCGTTATTAATCCCAAAAACATATAATAATTGTTGGTGTGTATACGCATCCGTATACACCACCACGGACTGCGGGGGTGCTATACGCCATCCACCCGACTTCTCCCCGTAGATATAAATCTACTCACCTGGTCCTCGCTAGCCGGTGCCGACGTCGCCACGCGCTTGCTTGTCGTCTCGAAGTCCACATGGGGGTACCTACATATCATAACGTACCATATCGCATTAAAACTAAATTCGAAATCGAAACGGTATACGAAAATCAAATCGGCACGCGTATCACGCATAGGTCCAAACCTATCGCCCACGCATGCAGGAATAGTCAAACCAACCCTCGATGTCGATGTACGAACGTCAAACCATCGAGAAAATCCAATCACACTCATTTGCACATTCACGAACACTAATTTTAATATAAACTAGGTTAAAACTCACAAAAACGCCAATTTCACTTAAAAAGTCATTTTTCCGAAATCTAGCAAGCACAATTCGCCGTTTTTGTACAAAACACGATGTTTAAATGAATGTAGCGGCCAATATATTTATTAAATATCTTACATAAGCCGTATAAATAATTTCCGGAATTTAATCTCATTAAATCAAAAAATCCTAATATTCTAGTTTACAAAAATACCCTTTTTAACAATTTCAAAGCAAAATGCACAAACTACAATTTAGCTTAGAATTGCATGATCCAAAGCATTAAACCACACTTAATAAAGTTAATGATGCCAAGAAAAACCTAATCGCATTTTTAATCCCAAGAATTTAACAAATTTCAAAAACCTAGTAAGCAAATTAGCAAAATAACAAAATTTTTAAGCTAGCCATTAGCACTAGCTACTAAACTTGTATTAACATGACAACAAAGCCTAATTATAACACACAACCATACACCAATTTTATAAACCCTAACTTGCATTCAATTTCACAACTTGAATTCCAAAACGTGCAATTAAACTCACATATCCAAATAACACTTAATTAAATTAGCTTAAGAAATTAGTAACAATTTAAGCAACAAAAAGTTTTAGAATTATACCCAAAAATATATGAAGGTCCACAAGACTCCATGGTCTCCCAAAATGCTCTCTTTTCATAAGGATCCAGGCTAAACGGGCTAAGATAAAATGGGTAGGACTTTGATTTTGATTTTGTGGGATTTTTGGTGGATTTTTGATGCAATTTTTCATGAAGTTTTGAAGGGAAAAGAGAGGGGAAAATGGAGGGGGGGCTGCTGTAGGGAGAAGGAATTTTCGGCCAGAAAAGTGGGTGGGGGAGAGAGAGGGAGGTGAGGAAAATTGGGGGGGGGGGGACAAGGTCAAGATCAAACAAAGTCAAAAGTCTAACTACTTCACTCATTTTCTTTTCTTTTCTTTCATTTCAATTTCCTTGAAAATCAAGTGGGGAAAAATATGGTGGGTGCTGAATTCAGCCATGGGGAGGAGTAAGTGGGGGTGTGTGGGTGTCGGCACGGGTGTGGGGTGATGAAAAATGATAAATACAATACCCCAAACATCCATTTACGCTAAAAAAAAGCCTTTTTTCTTCAATAATTTCTAAACCGTTTTGGCAAATGATTTCGTTCCAAAAACCACATGATAAGTTTTTATTTAATGTTTTATGATGCACAAAATTTGTTTCAACTCATTCCAATTTGTAATTTTCCCTAATTAAATGTATTAGTGACGGCTTAAAATAATAATAAAATAATATTTTTTTCAGAAAATTTGAAATTTCACCAGCGGCTGAATAAACACCAAATAATAGAAATTACATAGCTAGAATATGTATATTTAATTTTTATAATAAGATATTTGTATTTTGACTTTTTACAGAAAACCTCCTCATTTTACTGATTTTCCGAAATTTCACCGAAACGATTTTCAAAACGCTACAATTTTCCCACCTTAAAGAAATTCGGTCCCCGAATTTAAATTCAAACTCCCCCAATTACTAAAACATCTAAGAAAATCCATCAAGTCATCGGGCTCCGAAATCATAAATACATAAAACGAATCGTAGCACAGCGCATGCGCTTGAAAAATGAGCATATAACTCAAATCAAAACTCCGTCAAGCATCCCGCAATCATCGGAGTCATGGAGAAGACATCAATGCCAAATCCAAATCAAAACCGATATGACATAACTCGAAACTATACATGTAAATATCGAATCTATATCTGTAAGTGTCTGAAGGAAATGCATGCCAATCTCTTTAAGTCGCTGTGCAACGCGTATAACACTGCACAGTGCCGGACGTCTATCATAAGAAAATAACTATATATATATATACCTTTGTTTGAAATGTACGTTCCGCCGTTTTGGAAACAATTTAGAAGGGTCTCCTTATTTTAAACATTTCGTGTCATATCAGACACGTAGGTAAATACTGAGGCTATAGCTCGTTTTTTGGAAATCCCTTCAATAACTATCAATGCATGCAAAATGTATTCAGGTACTGTCCTCTGACTAGTCCTGCTCAGTACGAAAACACATAGCAATATCATAAAAACGTACTGCTCTATAAGAAATCAATTCCAAAATATGCACATGAATACTACGTGTGTCTGGTGCGCACGGAAATCAAAATCCATGAATGTGTCATACATGCGCACAGAAACAACATCTAAGTGCATCAGGTGTGCACGAAACATCTGTCGTAGGCAACATGTGTGCCTGACAGCAAAATCAGGTGCATCTGACATGCACGAAAAAAAAAATCTCGATTTAGTGCCTCTGGTGTGCACCAAAATCACCCTTCAAAACATGCGCCCAACATGTGCGAAAATCCAAATCAGGTGCATCTATCGTGCATGAAATCATGAAATCCAATATCAAGCGCCGAACGTGCGCAAAAGCAATCAGGTGCACAAGGTGCACAAAACAAATATCGAGTATCACAATCAAAATCGAAGTCCAGTGCATCTAAGTGCACAAAAGGCGTATCACTGCACTGCAAGCATATATAAACTATACCGAGTGCAGGAATGAAATCGTGTGCATGCATACGCACAAAACCAATTCAACTGTTTAAAACCGTAAAATCACAAACATGTGAAACTAAAGAACGAAAACGATATCAAGTGCAACACTGTGCAAAGATCGTAAATCCTCACTCATCAAAATCAAATCATACGAATAAATCACCCAAAACATCGTAATCAATAATGGCGGAATAGTACTGCTCAAGCGCATCCTCTAAGAATCTCGGCCAACTGTCGCGGTCACTAGTGGGACGTCTCGTCGATGATCATGAACTCTGTCCTGCTGGCGTGCGTAACCATGACCACTCCTGGGTCAAGGTCTTCACTATGAATTACCGATCTTTCGGTCCATCGGCTCATCGGCCCTATCAGGTGTGCTAACGGGGACGATTCCGTTCTGGCACTTCTCTGGTCATCTCTTGGTCAATCATCGCGACCACTCGTAAGACAGCATATCACTAGCGTCGGCCTCTGGCTCTCTGAATGTACTTGACACATCTGATCCTGGGTGCAAGTATCATTGCAGCAGTGTCCTGGAAGGAATCCTGCTCACGGTCTCGTCCATGTCTCGTCTCTGCCAATTGTCCGGAAGTCATCGTCCTTTCCTATATCTGCATCTTGCTCTGGAACGACTGCATACTCATCGCGACTCCTTCTGGAAGGTAAATCCAAGTACTATGCCTCGGCATGCGCATCGCATCTCTGATGTCGGCGGAGTGGAACGTCATCTCATCTAGATCTGGTACGAACCTCTTACTTCACTTTTCTCTAATGTCGTCTGCTTTGGACTCATCTCGTCGCGGCTGCATGGACTGAGCTCCAACGACTATCCTCGTATCTGGAGTCTCCCAAGAATGCATCTCACCACCTAGCATCCGAATTAAGTCGAGCCATCCGATCGAGTCGTCAAAACCTTATAATCCCCCAAGAGCTTAACCTCTTGGGCACAGTTTAATAGTATCGAGTACATACCACCGCATCGGTGGTCCAGCCGTAGAAGGGAAAACCCAAGCCTCACTAATGGCACCGTAGAACTGCCGCAAACCCGAAGGTTCAAAGGCTTTCACACGTTCATTAAGTCGAGTTAGGGTTTCATTCTTCTAGAGGGAACATAGAATTGCCTGCATGTCTTTCCGACTACTTTAAACTTGGATAAATAGGTTTCTGACATTCGATCGTCTCTGTCGACTCCCAACGTCTCCGCGTGAAGTCGTCTCTAGCTGGAATCAATCTATCTGATGACCTCGCATCAGGGTAAGCGAACGAACCACCTTTCCTAGTCATTCATCATCGGGTGACTAGCGACCTTCTATCATCTATTCGTACAACTCGCCCCGCCATAGTTCCAACGTATGGGGCGATATCTCGTCGCTCGAAGCAACAACTGGCTCGCTCGTCTGCACGCTGAACAGTGCCTCAATCATCAGGAGTAAGCAACACACCAACGGTCATCAAAATCTGGCTGGCCTCTGTCAGTGGCTCAATCCTCTAGTGTCGATCAGCACATCCGAGTAACCTCATAAAGGCGATCCGCCAAACGCTCGAGGCGCGGAAACACAGTAACAAGACACATCTCTGCAATCGTGTGTCACCGGAATTTCGCCCTGGTCAGTCCTCGTTCGTGACGAGCTTGTGCTAACCGTAACTCTAGCCGTAGCTCTCCCTACCGTAACCGTAGCAGCAAAACCAAACTGATACCGATGAGGCTAGATCGGAATGAATATAATACTGAACAAGGAAATGTACATCCTAAGGCTTCATAAGTGGAGTGGCGTGTCGTAAATATGCCGCGGAACATACCAACGGTACGTCACTCTACTTTAGTCACCTATTCCATCAACCAAGGGTCATCCTACGCTCTGAAGGTTAAAACCTAACGCTCTGATACCAACTTTGTCACGACCCGAAAGTACGGAACATGACCGGCACTTAAACTACAAACGTCTCGAGGCGTACGTAATCTAAGTAAACCGAAAACCCAGAAATCCAAACCAAGAAAAGTAGTAGTGTGCAGGCAAAACCAAATTAAAGTAAGTAGTTTCAATAGCATAAGCCGAATTATGCGGTTTTTAAAAGCATAAATAATTTAACGAAAATTTCGGCAGAGTCTCCTTTGTAAATACTGGCCCCCAAACGGGATACAACATGAATAGTATACGAAATCAAGAAAAAGGCATCCCCAAGCGGGAGCTAGCTCTTCGTCAATCGACGGTCACAACCACACAAGCAATATAATATACAACGCCAACGGCGAGGATCAAAAACTCAAAAGGGAACTCAAAACCACCAGGAATATAACGAGCGACTCTAAGGTCGAAAGAATAAACAACACTGGTCTCTATCTCAATAGATACATGTTTGGTTGATGGAACTTCTAGATACAACAGAATAATGATATACAAGATATATAATGGGGGTATGATACAAGTAAACCCACCTACTAGCAAATCACCCGAATGAAACCGAGCCCGCAAGCCGTAATGAAACCTGTACGGCAAATCTGCAAGAAACAGGGGCACAACGGGGTGAGTTGCCAACTCGTGAATAGAAAAACATCTACGCACAGAAATCGCATAAATAACGCAACCTAGGTCAATGATCATAATATATCCTCAAATATAAGTATAACAGGCAGCCTATAACAATGACTAGGGTAATATCTAACCCGAGTATAATTTCATGTGCCCGTGTCAGTGCCTCAGGTAGCAATATATCATATGAATGAGGTATGAATGCATGAAACAGAATACATGTAAATGAAGAAACTGTTTTCATAAATTAGTGAGATTTCCTTCGTATTTTTAAACTGAGGTATCATAATGAAATCAGTATCAACAGTGTCTAGCATCGACACAAAACATAAATCTCACTGTCTCGAAATATCAATGTCTCAATCTCAATATCTAGGGCGCCGTCAGTCCGGACCGGCCCCTACCATCCATCTCAAGACCACGACGGTATCCTCCGGATATCCGACGCGTCGGGTAATATCACCGGTAGGTAGTGCTCCCCTGCCGGGCTCAACGTCAACACCACATTCATCTTGCCCCGGGGTACCATACCGGGCCCACCATGTACCCGTGACGGTTCCTCCACTCCTCGACACGGATCTCCAAAACCACAGCAAACTCATGGTGGACGACACTTTACATCACTAGAAAACCGCAACATTTTATATTTTAAAAGATCATAAGTTGTAAATTTTGCGGCTTTCCCCGAAATCCAGAAATATCATAAATCTCAAGAAATCATCACAAGTGCATATGTCAATGATAATGAACTAGGCATGAACAACTGAATAACAGTATGCATGAAGTGGTAGGTAATAACTACAATGTCTAATATGGCATATAAGGGAAGTACACTAATATCATGTCAAAACTACCAGCTAACAATCTAAGTCAAGCAATTATATTCTCTAAAGTGTACGTGACATGGCAATTACCGATGAAGATGTGTGTGAGCCGGCAAGTAGGTGTACGTGGTACATACGCATCATCGGTAATGGTGCTGGTGTCCTAACGGCATGATATTAATAATGGAATATGCAGCAAAATAAATATGCGAGGCAGAGCGAACAGCAATAATGTGCGGGAGCTGAATACTAGACACAACGATAACTAATCTGCAATAATCTAATATAAGTCCTACGAATGGTGCCTTTTGAAATAACACGAAACATGGGGTTTTGAAAATAGGGGCTACGGTGTTTTTATGAAAAGATACATCGTTTTTGAAATATCCGTAGATTCCCTTGAGCTGTCTTTAAAAATGCCCACGATTCGTTAGTTTTTGAAATAGGTAAGAAGTCAAATCTAATCTAACAACTACACTAAACTATACGGCTGAACTAACAAGCTGAACTACAGGTAAGGAAACCGCCTATCATCTGAGTCGATACATATACATACCTGTATATGTATAGTCGGTGATCCCGCCTCAATAATATCATATCCGATACCATATCTATAATCAGGCATCCCAAGTCAAGAGTGCGGATCAATCATCAATATAGCTCGTACGTAAATCCTTCGTACGGCATCCCAATCTGGGTACGGGTCAATATCACATTCATCATACTATTCACCTGGTATCCTCTTTATCAAATATCATGATCGGGGTACCGATCTACGTCTAGTACCATACTGATACCGCCTACGTAAGCATGGACGCGTGTGAAACACTACGTCAAGGACCCGCTATAACGTCATGTCGTATCTAAGATACGAACCCTGCTATATCACCGATCTCACGGCCTCAAATCGAATCTCATCGACTCAGTTCAATCCCAAGTATCATCCTTAATCCGTATGTGAACACATAGTCCCATACCCATGTGAACACATAACTATAATGAATCCCATGAGCACATATTAATAGGAATGTATGCAAGTATGTATGTGTGTATGTGTAGTGCAACACTACCCTAGGGTTCGCAATGCTAAAATAATCCAACACACTAATATCCATCCTAAGCACCGTTATTAATCCCAAAAACATATAATAATTGTTGGTGTGTATACGCATCCGTATACACCACCACGGACTGCGGGGGTGCTATACGCCATCCACCCGACTTCTCCCCGTAGATATAAATCTACTCACCTGGTCCTCGCTAGCCGGTGCCGACGTCGCCACGCGCTTGCTTGTCGTCTCGAAGTCCACATGGGGGTACCTACATATCATAACGTACCATATCGCATTAAAACTAAATTCGAAATCGAAACGGCATACGAAAATCAAATCGGCACGCGTATCACTTATAGGTCCAAACCTATCGCCCACGCATGCAGGAATACTCAAACCAACCCTCGATGTCGATGTACGAACGTCAAACCATCGAGAAAATCCAATCACACTCATTTGCACATTCACGAACACTAATTCTAATATAAACTAGGTTAAAACTCACAAAAACGCCAATTTCACTTAAAAAGTCATTTTTCCGAAATCTAGCAAGCACAATTCGCCGTTTTTGTACAAAACACGATGTTTAAATAAATGTAGCGGCCAATATATTTATTAAATATCTTACATAAGTCGTATAAATAATTTCCGGAATTTAATCTCATTAAATTCCAAAAATCCTAATATTCTAGTTTACAAAAATACCCTTTTTAACAATTTCAAAGCAAAATGCACAAACTACAATCTACCTTAGAATTGCATGATCCAAAGCATTAAACCACACTTAATAAAGTTAATGAAGCCAAGAAAAACCTAATCACATTTTTAATCCCAAGAATTTAACAAATTTCAAAAACCTAGTAAGCAAATTAGCAAAATAACAAAATTTTTAAGCTAGCCATTAGCACTAGCTACTAAACTTGTATTAACATGACAACATAGCCTAATTATAACACACAACCATACACCAATTTTATAAACCCTAAATTGCATTCAATTTCACAACTTGAATTCCAAAACCTGCAATTAAACTCACATATCCAAATAACACTTAATTAAATTAGCTTAAGAAATTAGTAACAATTTAAGCAACAAAAAGTTTTAGAATTATACCCAAAAATATATGAAGGTCCACAAGACTCCATGGCCTCCCAAAATGCTCTCTTTTCACAAGGATCCATGCTAAACGGGCTAAGCTAAAATGGGTAGGACTTTGATTTTGATTTTGTGGGATTTTTGATGGATTTTTGATGCAATTTTTCATGAAGTTTTGAAGGGAAAAGAGAGGGGAAAATGCAGGGGGGGCTGCTGTGGGGAGAAGGAATTTTCGGCCAGAAAAGTGGGTGGGGGAGAGAGAGGGAGGTGAGGAAAATGGTGGGGGGGGGGACAAGGTCAAGGTCAAACAAAGTCAAAAGTCTAACTACTTCACTCATTTTCTTTTCTTTTCTTTCATTTCAATTTCCTTGAAAATCAAGTGGGGAAAAATATGGTGGGTGCTGAATTCAGCCATGGGGAGGAGTAAGTGGGGGTGTGTGGGTGTGGGCACGGGTGTGGGATGATGAAAAATGATAAATACAATACCCCAAACATCCATTTACGCTAAAAAAAGCCTTTTTTTCTTCAATAATTTCTAAACCGTTTTGGCAAATGATTTCGTTCCAAAAACCACATGATAAATTTTTATTTAATGTTTTATGATGCACAAAATTTGTTTCAACTCATTCCAATTTGTAATTTTCCCTAATTAAATGTATTAGTGACGGCTTAAAATAATAATAAAATAATATTTTTTTCAGAAAATTTGAAATTTCACCAGCTGCTCAATAAACACCAAATAATAGCAATTACATAGCTAGAATATGTATATTTAATTTTTATAATAAGATATTTGTATTTTGACTTTTTACAGAAAACCCCCTCATTTTACCGATTTTCCGAAATTTCACCGAAACGATTTTCAAAACGCTACAGCGTGAGATGTGATTATGAATACTGCGATTAATTTTATATTTTATTGATATATATATTATTGTGCCCTTGGCGAGAAAAAATCAGGCTGCCCTTTTTTTAAAAAAAATCAGATAATGTGTACCTACGGATTAATCCGTAGGTACACATGTTGCCCCTGCGGTTTAAACCGTAGGGGCAAAATATCAGCATTAACTGATATTTCCCCCATGATCTCATAATCAGGGGGTTGGGCTTGCCCTTACGGATATAACCGTAGGGGCAAACAAAATCCCCTACGGATATATCCATAGGGGCAAAATATCAGGATTCCTGATATTTTGCCCCTACGGATATGTACCTACGCATGTATCTATAAGGGAAAGTAATATCCCCTACGGATATATCCATAGGTACAGCTAATATATTTTAAAAAACCGTAAATAAAATAACTTTTTCCCCCCTACGGCCAACTCCGTAGGTGAAAATGGACCTACACAGAACTCCGTAGGGGCAAGTTTTTGCCCGTAGGGGCACGTTCAGGGTTTCAACTTGCACCTACGGTGTTTGCACCTACAGGTTATATTTTCTCCCCTAAGGATATATCCGTAGGGGCAGTGGTTTGCCTCTACGGGTAAATCCGTAGGGGCAACCCCATATTGTAGTAGTGTATCGAATTAACACTTGATCCGATAACCCGGCTATAACGCATATACCCGACCAATGTCACAATTCGCGAGAATAGAATATGGTATCTCATATCGTATCAATCTCGGTCCTGCACATATCAAATAAGTGCTCATACTCCGTTTCGCTTGAGCCAGGAAACCCATGTGTAGGACTCGAAAGACTCGTCAATTCGCCAGCAGTAGGTGATGATCATATCAAACACCCACAAGCCGCAAGCGGTCTGCTAAACGTAATGGCCGCCCGGTTGTTGAGCGATCAGAAGATCAACAAGCAAGCCTGCTCATACTCCTGGAAATCCAGTCAGTAACACTACCGTACAGTCCGGTCTCTTCGTCTGATATGTCGCATATCTCGTTTAGGGGTGGTAAACGTCAGACCCCAGTAACTCGATAAGTCGTGCCAATGTGAGACTCATAACGGGTCGAGAAACTACTGATAACACTTACTAGTATATCTCTTCAGCAGCTCTGGCCAGGGACTTACTGTTATAGCCAATCGAGCATAGCGCAATATCAACCCCCAATACCGGGAGAGATGAAACCCCTCCTATCGCTCATTGCCTCTATATGAATCGGGACTGTACCCAAAAGAAACCATTTTGCACATTCTCTTGAACGTGGTAAGGTGGAAATCAAAGCACAGTGGGAATCACACAAGACACTATGACGATCTCGGGTCTACAGACTATCCTGTACCAGTGTCACCAGGGAACTACCATCTGACGTTAGGTATAATACCATCTGGGAGTTCTCGGGGAGTCCGTTCAGTACACCCAGTCTCCACTGAGCACCCGCATACTGTCTCTGGTGTCAAACACCAATGGATATGAGATCATCTATCGCCCATCTACATGGGTCGAGAAGCTATACGCTAGTCTACTCTGGTGTATCGATGCCCTGTCTCGATACACCCACGACTAGAAACATATGAAGGATGTACTTAACGACTACTCTGTCCCCATTAGTATGATCTGCATCATAGTCCTGGAAGTCAAGTACTCATCCTAAGGGCTTTATCAACATGCAACATAGAGACATTCATTGTACATGTTAAGATAAAGAGCAACCAGATAGCATACTATCATGTCGAGCAAAAAAGTCCTCTATGTACATGTCCAAGCATCCACTACAGTATACATAGTATGTACAGTAATGACCTCCTGGGCACACATATAACTAACATATTTATATCGTCTTTTCTTCGCTACGGCATCGTATATCTGTTGTGGTGGTTGTTTTCCACCTTTGGGCTTGGATTTGCTCCCGTTTGGGGATTGCTTTACTTATATATTTTGTTGTACCTTTTTGGGGTCTTGTTTTACAAAGGAGGTACTGCTAAAATTTTAAAGGAAGTAAATTTGGACTTTAAAGAATTTGATTGAGATTTCAAAAGTTTTAATAATGTTCTTATCACTTACTACTTTTGATGGTTTAGATTGCTGGGTTTTCGGCTTACTTGAATTACGTTACGCTTGGAGACGTTAGGTGGTTTAAGGGCCGTCACGTGCCAAATTTCGGGTCGTGACACCACGGCATAGCGTTTGGTATCTAGTGGGTGCTTATCTGTAGCATAGATAGATGCATTAATTTAGGACAGGCATACAGCTATTTTAGCCTTCGTCAAAGGCTTGTACGAATGAGTCTAGATTAATCTGGACAATGACGGGTTGAACTTGACTTGCAACTTATGATGTTTTGACCTTCGTCAAGGTTATAAGCGCTCGGGGCAAAAAATCATATCGGGAGTTTCAAACATAAAGGAAACTTGCCAGTGTTGCATACCTTCTGAAGTGGTGTTTTTGGTAGGCTTCCATCAAAATCATCACACAATGATAGTTGGGTCTTGATCCTACTGTGAGTATCCGCTACTCTTCGGGAGAATTTTTCACTTAACAATCAATACTATAAACTAAGTAGGTTCCTAGAACGGTGTTAGCAGGGCTATGTCTTGAGGGAAAAGAGGTTATGTAATTAAGAAACTTCGCAAAAGCGTTGGAAAACCTCCCTCGAAGTACCGACACTGGCCTGGCCGAAAGGTTAAGTAAGAATTATGAGGTGCAATTAATCCTGACTAATTCTTCTTTTAGGGTTTGAAGAAGAATTCGAGGAAATAGTGGAAGCCATCCTATTTATATAAACTAATAACCAATCTAAACTTGTAAGAGCATATGGTGAGTGTTTCTTTTCTCTCTCTCCTAATTGCAGCGACCATGACGGACTTAAGCTAATACTAGATAGAAATAAACTCGCTGGGCCAAATTATAAAGACTGGCTAAGAAATGTCCATATGGCCCTTACATATGATAAGGTCGCATACGTCCTCACGACAAAAGCTCCCCCTGTTCCTGGTCAGAATCCTCGGTCGCGGACATTGAGGTCCGTAAGTCCCGGGATCTTGGTTGCACGAAATCCAAGTGTCTTGTGCTGGCCTCCATGGATAATGAACATCAGAGGCGGCACGAAAAACTGGACCTTGCTTCCATCTTCCTCCATACCAAAGATTTATATGAAGAGCAATCTCGTAACGCAAAATATGAGACCTCGAAGAAATTGTTTCAAGCGAGGTTGGCTATCGGATCATCTGTTGGGGACCACGTCCTAAAGTTGATTTCTCTCATAGAAGAGATTACAGACCTCGGAACTACGTTAGAGAACGAGTTGTACATCGACTTGATTCTACAGTCCCTTCCCTCCACCTAAGCCCAATTCATATTAAATTTCAATATGAAAAATATGGAAGTTTCACTTCTTGAGCTCCTCAACATGCTGAGGATGGCAGAGGGCACCTTGAAGAAAACCAAGGAAACACCTACTCTGTTTATTGGGAAATCTTCTTCTCCTAAATCCAAGACTAAGGCCAAGGGAAAGAAGAAGAAGGCCCCCACTAAACCGAGGGGAGGTTTGCAGAAGGTGCAGGGAAAGGAAAAGGAAAAGATAAGGGGGGTAGCCAAAAAGAAAGAATGTTTTTATTGTTGGAAAAATGGATATTGGAAGAAGTACTGCAGGGCCCTAAAGACCAAGAATCAGGACACGAACCAAGTTGTGGTTTCGGTTTCAGGTGTGTTCGTGATTGAAAACTGTTTCTGTATAAACTCTACATCCTGGATATTGGATACCGGATCAGGATCTCACATCTGTAATTCATTTCAAGCGCTGAGAAGCCGTAGAGTTTTGAGGAAATGTGACATGACCCTCAGAGTTAGCAATAGAGCCAGAGTGGATGCTGTTGCAGTAGGATAATATCACTTAGGATTGGCGAGTGGACATATTTTGTTATTGCGTAACTGCTTTTGTGTACCAAGTATGGTGTGTACTATTATATCTGTATCTTTGTTATCAAATGAAAGATATAATTTTACACTTGTAAGCAATGTCATAAACATTCACCAAAATCATGAAATTGTTGGGTCGGGTACACTGAATAACGGAATATACATTCTCAATCAATATAAAGTTTTCAACGTCTAAAACACACTAAAAAGAACGGCTTTAGAATCAAACCAAGCTTTCTTACAGCATTGTAGACTTGGTCATATCAATGAAACACGACTGAATAAGTTACATAAAGAAGGATACTTAGATCCGTTTGAGTATCAATCATATGCAACTTTTCAATCATGTATCAAAGGAAAGATGACAAAAACTCCGTATACTCGACACGGAGAAAGAGCTACTGAGCTCCTAGGACTCATACACAGCGACGTGTGTGGGCCAATGTCTATGCATCCAAGAAGTGGTTATTCATACTTCATTACTTTCACAGATGATTTCTCAAGGTATGGACATGTATTCTTAATGAAACATAAATACGAGGCCTTTGAGAAATTCCAAGAGTATAAGAATGAAGCGGAAAAGCATACCGGCAAAAGTATCAAGATGCTCCGATCTGATCGGGGTGGTGAATACTTAAGTGCCGAGTTCCTGAAATATCTAAAAGAGAATGGAATTTTCTTTCAGCTTACTCTTCCATACACACCACAACACAACGGTGTATCAGAAAGTCGGAATCGCACCTTACTTGATATGGTGCGTTCTATGATGAGTAATGCTGAGTTGCCGCCCTCCTTCTAGGGTTATGCACTAGAAATTGCCGCATACCTATTGAATAAGGTTCCAACTAAGTATGTGCCTACCTCTTATATGAAATATCGAGTGGGAAGAAACCCTGTCTTAATTATCTAAAGATATGAGGTCGTCCTGCCTTTATCAAAAAGGTTCATCCGGACAAACTCGAAACACGTTCAGTATTGTGTATGTTTGCGGGATACCCCAAGAATTCTAAGGGGTATTATTTCTATTACGCTGATGAAAAGGTCTTTGTTTCTCATCATTCCCGCTTCATGGAAACTCAATTACTTGAAAAGAAGATAAGTTGGAGCGTAATAGAGCTGGAAGAAATTCTAGAACCATAAACTATTATCGAAAACTTAGTATAACCTAAGATTTCAATGGAATCAGACATACCTACGCCACTCCGCAGATCTAGTAGGAAGTCTCATCCGCCCGAGAGATACTACGGTTTTCTCGTAGACGGGGATCGAGAGGATTGCATCATTGACAATGATGAGCCGACTAGTTTTCAGCAAGCCATCACGAGTAACGACTCAGTGAAGTGGCTGGATGCTATGCGATCCGAAATGGAATCCATGTACACAAACCAAGTATGGACTTTAGATTTTGCTCCTACTGGAGTAAAACCGTAGGATGCAAATGGATCTTCAAAAAGAAGATTGGTATAGATGGTCAGGTAGAAACCTACAAAGCAAGACTTGTTGTTAAAGGTTTTCGTCAAAGACCAGAATTGGACTATGACGAAACTTTTCACGAGTGGCTATGCTTAAATCCATTCGGATCTTACTTACCATTGTTGCCTTCCATGACTATGACATCTGGCAGATGGATGTTAAAACCACTTTTCTAAATGGAAGTTTAGAAGTGTGTGTTTACATGGATCTGTAGGGATTCTCTATCACCATCCTAGGTTTTGGGTTGCATCACACATGCTATATTAAAATTTTTGGGGGTGCTAAACAATACCAACCATGAATCGAACTAGAAAATTAAGGCAACAAGATCAAGTATCACATACTAATAAGTGTCTAACACTAAGAGGTAAGTAATACAACCTTTGTAGACCTCCTATTGTGAATCCTTGGATCAACTACGGTTTTAACCGGTTCGCCTGAATCCTTCCAAGTCCACAATGATCCACCACAAAGTCCCTTTGCTCAAGCTCCTAGCTTCACTTGATCTTTGAAGAAGTGGAGCAAACAACCTACACTAGTGGGCTAGACTAATATAGATTGGTGATGTGAGTTTGGATCTCACATAAACATATTTTCTTTTTATGTTCTTCACTGACTTTTGAAACCCTAGAGAGCTTGAAGGAGGAAGAAGAAGGAGAGAGGCTTAACTTGACTCAAGTGAGAATAATATCAACATAATCCCAAGAGAATGAGAATTATACCATCCTTAACCATTGTTACAAAATATCTAGATATTTTGAGACTTGAGTTTAAGCAAAACCATAGGCAATGAAACCATGGTATTGACTTTGGTTAATATAAGAGAAGAGAGTTGAATAGCCAACGATGATTTTATTCCCATTTTGCTTTTCTCAAATAATCAAAATATATAAATATGTTACCATGTGTGTCTTGCATTGCCACCACCAATGTATCATCAACTATGACACATGTATGCTTGCATGTGTGCATCCATATCAACATATACATACACTCATGCATGCATCATAAAGAAATAGGTTTTAATAAACGAGCTAATGGACTTAATATTAAATCAACACTTGATTTAATAACCCGGTCATATCACATACGACCCTTCCAATAGTAAACGCCCGATTAAAATACGGTATCAAATACACGCATTTAATCGAGCTCCCGCGCATATCCCATATGCACCCCATATCTTTTCACCTGAGCTAGGAGACCTCTTTGTGGGACTTTAAGACTCGTCAATATGCTAGCAGTAGGTAGTGATCATATCACATACCAACAAACCGTCAGTGGCACAAGCTGTACGTAATGGCTCCTAGGTATTGAGCGATCAGGAGATACACAAGCGAACCTGTCAAAACTCCCGTCGAGCCGACTGGCAACACTTACCGTACAGTCCGGTCTCTTCGTCAGATGTGCTGCATATAGAGTCTAGGGATGGCATCGTCGACCCTAATAACTTAATAAGTTAATTCCGGTATATGGCTCATAACAGATTGAGAAACTTCTGATAACACTTATCAGTAAATCTTATCAGCCCTGGCTAGGGACTTCCTGTTATAGCCAATCGTACATAGCGCAACATCAACCCCCAATACCGGGAGAGACGAAACCCCTCCTATCGCTCATTGCTTCCATGTGCCTCAGGACTGTACCCAAAATCCACCTATTTGCACGACTAAGTAGAGCCAGGTAGGGTGGAGATCAACGTACAGTGGGAGGACACATATGACTCTATGACGTTCTCGGGTCTACAGACTAACCTGTACCAGTGTCACCTGAGAACTGCTATCCGACGATATATATAATACCACATAGGAGTTCTCGGTGAGTCCGTTCAGTGTACCCAGTCTCACTGAGTACCCGTATACAGTCTTTGGTGTCACCACCCCAATAGATATGGGATCATCCATCGCCCATCATATGGGTCAAGTAACGTATACGCTAGTCTACTCTAGAATATCGATGCCCCGTCTCGATACACCCATGACTAGGAACATTTCAAGGATATGCTTATAAACTACACATGTCCCACTAGTATGATCCGCATTATAATCCCAGCAGTCAAGCAAATATCCTAAGGGCTTTATCAACATGTACCAAATGAGTAAAAAGCATGATCAAATGAACATGTCAAGATAAAATACAACCGATAGCATACTATCATGTCGAGCAAGAATATCCTCTGAATACACACACACATACACACATACCGGTACATACACTATCATATGATAGCCTCTAGGGCATACATATATCCAACAGGATCAACCAGAAGATTTCGTAGACAGTGTGAGCAGCGGAAAGGTGTGCAAGTTGCTCAAATCCATTTATGGACTAAAGCAGGAATTGCGGAGTTGGAACATCTGTTTTGATGAGACGGTCAGGGAATTTGGCTTTATCAAAAATGTAGATGGACCTTATATTTATAAAAAGGTTGTAGGAAGAACTGTTGTATTCCTCGTTTTATACGTTGATGACATTCTCCTGATAGGAAATGATATGCCTATGCTACAATCGGCCAAGCTGTTCTTCTCACAGAAGTTCTCTATAAATGACCTTGGTGATGTCTCGTACATTCTGGGGATTAAGATCTATCGTGACAGATCTAAAAGAATGTTGGGACTTTCACAGTCGAGGTACATTGACACCGTACTAAAGAGGTTTAGTATGGAAGATTCTAAGAGTGGTAATTTTGCTGCTTGTCACGGAATCACCCTCTTCAAAGAGATGTCTCCCAAGACTGATGAGGAGAGGGCTCCCATAAGCATAGTATCCTACGCTTCGGTGGTAAGGTCGATAATGTATGCGATATTATGTACCAGACCAGATATAGCTTACGCATTTTGTGTGGTAAGCAGGTATCAGTCCAATCCAGGTGAGAAACATTGGATAGCAGAAAAGAACATTCATAAGTACATGAGAAGGACTAAGGAGATGTTCTTAGTGTATGGTAATGGGGACCTCCAGATCGAGGCTTTTACCGACTCTAGCTTCCAAATTGACAAGGATGACTCTAAATCTGTCTCGGGTTAATTGTTTACCCTCAACGGAGGGGCGATCTATTGGAAGAGTTCCGAACATGACACCGTAGCAGACTCAATAATGGAGGATGAGTACATCGCTGCTAACGATACCGCAAAAGAGACAGTCTGGATGAGGAAGTTCGTTTCTGAACTTCAGGTGGTTCCATTCATTGCTAATCCAATATCTTTGTATTGCGATAACAACGAGGCCATGCCTTTAGCAAAGGAACCACGGTCCTATCAGAAATCCAGACATATCTTAAGGCGGTATCACCTAATCAGGAAGATCGTGGATCGCTAGGAGATCGAGGTGCGGAAAGTAGATACAAAGGACAACACGGAAGATCCATTCACCAAGGCCATCCCTCAAGTCAAGTTCGAGAGACTGTTCGAGATGTTGGGTATGCGGTACGCCAGCAACTGGCTCTAATGCAGACGTTGGGTACTTAATACGCCAATTACAGGCCTTAGTGCAAGTGGGAGATTGTTGGATATGTATACCCTAGAGGCCTTCATTGTATAGGATGCTAGGGATATGTATGTACAGGACAATCTTGCTCGATTTGGTAGTACGCTATTTGGTTTGTCTTTATCTTAACATGTGATGTGTCTTACTTAGTATTTCGTATCTTGTATATATGTTGATAAAGCCCGTAGGATCCTTGCTTGACTACCAGCGTTGTGATGGCAATCATACTTATGGGAGCTGGGTTGTCAATAAGCACATCCTTAAAGTGTCCCTAGTCGTGGGAGTATCGAGACTTGGCATCGATACTCCACAGTAGACTAGTGTATACATACCTAGACCCTGACGAGGGGCGATGGATTGGTCCCGCGGCCATTGGTGAGGTGCACCTAAGATTGTATACAAGTCCTTACTGGGGTGAGTACACTGGACGGACTCGCCGAGAACTGGCTAGATGGTATTATACCTAGCGTCAGATAGCAGTTCTCTAGTGACATGAGTGCAGATAGGCTGTCGACCTGAGGTCGTCATTTGTCTCGTGTGAGTTCCCACTGTGCTTTGATTACTACCCTACCACGGCTCTACTGAGTCGTGCAAACTGGTTTTAGTTGGGTACAGTCCCGAGCCATATGGAGGCAGTGAACGACGGTTGGGGATTCATCTCACCTGGTATAGGGAGTCGATGTTGCGCTGTGATCGGTTGGCCAACACAATAAGTCCCTGGCCAGAGCAGATTGAGAATTACTAGTAGTTGGACCAGTAGATTCTCGGATGGTCTTGAGCTACACCGGCACGACTTATCTGGTTATTAGGGGTCTGACGTTTTCCTCCCCCTAGACCTTGCATGTGATACTCTCAGACGATCAGACCGGACTGCACGGTGATTGTCATGGACAGGCTTAGTAGAGGATCGGATGAGTTCGCTCGTCGGCCTTCTTTTCGACAGATACCTGAGTAGCCGTTACGTACAGCTAGTGCCATTGACGGACTTGTGGTTAAACCCACTGTCAGCATACTATAAAGTCTTTAGAGTCCTACACAGAGGGTTTTCCTGGTTCAGGGAAAACTATGTAGAGGCCATATGGTTTTACCGCAGGGTTCCGATCATATACGTGTACTGACTACACGGATGTTGTTCGGACGGATAATATAAGTGGGCTTTGGTTTAAGCCGGATTCTAGTATTATACTAATGAATTATTATTATCTCATTATATTCGTATTTTTACAGTACGAATACGGGTATGTATATGTAACATTTCAGAAAATATAAAATATTATTTTTGGAATTTAATATTAAAATAATATATTTCGCGAAAACTACCCGATTTGTGAATCTGGGGTTTTCGTAAAACGGTATAAATATATACCAATAATTGTGAAATAATTGGGGATTAAAACTATTTACTCATTTAAAAATATATTTATTGGGTTTGGCATTTTTATAATTAATTATACGCAAGTTTAAAATTATACCCGATTAGTGCACTATTAATCGCGATTAAGCCAAATCCGTATTTCTACAGTTTTTCATGGCTAGTGCACCATGTCATGTTGCATTTTGTTGCATGTTGTTGCATTTGTGTTGTTTTATGCGTATTATGTGTATTTTTGTGAGAAAAAGAGAAAAGGGTTAAAAAGGAGAATGATTGGAGAGAGAGAGAGAGTGAGACATGAGTGTGAGAGGGTGAGAATAAGAAGAGAGAGAGAGAAATAGACAGGACTGCCTCATTCATTTTCTCCCATCATTTTTCTTCTCCTTCTTCATCTTCAAGCTCCCTCATTCTACCCTCCTGACCCATCTCAAAATCTTCATCAAAACCCTATACTCCCTTCACAAAAGTTGATCCCCACCTCATCCTCAACACATTGGTCCAACCAAAGTTGGATTTTTGAAGACTTTGGGAAGCTAGGGTTTTTCTTGAGTTGCCCAAATGAGGTGTAATTCCTTTCACTTAGCTTAGTTTTACTTTCTTGCACCCTAGTTTAGTTTAGAATGTGATTTGGTTAGGGTATGTGATGTATGGAAAAGTCAAGAGAGGGTTTAGGTGATTGTGTGGACTTGGGTTATTTAGTGGTTGTTCTAAGGCCTTAGAGATCGATTCCCTAACTTGGAAATGAGAGTAGAAAGCAAAATACAAACTTACTAATTTTCCCATGTCGGTTTTGTGACATTTTAGTGGCCTACAGGGAATCTGGAGCAACCTGGGACGTTTCTGAGAAAAACAAACAATACCAGAGACCTAGATGGACCAATAGGAGACCACCCTGAGAAGACGAACCAGAACAGAGAAGAATGGGTCGAGGTAGCCGGCTTTTTAGGGCTTGTGTCCAGCCCCATTGTGGTGTCTGGTGCTGAAATTGGTCCTGTAGCTCACTTATCTCATATACTACCCCCTGTACTTGCTAGTTTTGTCCCATTTTACCTGAGACTAAATCTGGGAGCTGTTGTGAGTGGTTTTTGTTATGTTTTTCAAGTTTTGAATGCTTGGTTTTGATGTTTGGATTTGTATTTGGTTGTTGGGCGTTTGTACGTCAACGACGAGGGTTGTTTGATTGTTTTTGCATGCGTAGGCTATAGGATCTAACCTATGAGCGCACTGTATGCCGTATCGGTTTTCGGACATTGATTTTAATGGTATTGCGATATGTGTTGATTTGTAGGTACCCTCGCGTGGATTCCGAGACGACGAAGCACATCGACTATGGCTGAACAAGGAGTTTCGCAGGTGAGTAGATTTATATCTACGGGGGAAGTCGGGTGGATGGCGTATAGCACCCCCGCAAGTTTTGATGGAAACCGATCTATATGATACAGTTGTAGAAACCTAGATTAGAAAACTAGGGATATGTTTAAAAGATAGTTAGAGATGATATGAATGATTGAATATATATATTGAGATATGAGATGAAAGTTATAGTGATATGACTCTTTGATATGATATGATATAAATGATGTCTCGAATTGATATATAAGGATATAAAAGTGATTGTGAATCATGACTTATAAATATGTAGTTGCACTAGAGTAAGTATGAGTTTTAGAGTAGTATAACATTAGACGTATAAGATAGAATGTATGTGTAAGATGACTGGATGTGAGATATTAATCTGATGAAAATAGTATATGATGTGATATGATGACTTGGTGTGATATGTCATTATATGGATGCGAGTGATATGTGATGATTGATACCCTTGCCGGTCCTCTGATATGAGATTGTTATGGATGCGACCTGGGGTATAGGTATATAGATATATATAATGTTGTGAATCATGAATGATATGCCGTACGAGACGTTAGGTCCCTACCCTCAGCGTCATATAGGTTGATATGATCCCTAATGGTTTAATATCGCCCTACAATGATTTACCGTACGTGATGAGTTTTATGATGATTGATCCATACCCTTTACTAAAGGATGCCGTATGATGGATCATACCGTACGTGATGTTGTGAGGCTGGATACCGATTGATTGATTCACCGACTCGGTCATGTTAGATACGTATACCTTATAGCTTTTAGCTGACAATGTATTTTATGCTACGTTCTTGTCATTCTCATTACATTATATATACCTGTGCTAGTACACCTACACCATTGTCGATGATGCATATGTTACACTTACACAGATTGGCCGGCTCATACACTGTCATCATCGATAATTTCTATGTCACTACACAGTAGATTTGCTGCATCATGATATGATTTACTTGGTATATTCACATCACTGTTCCATGTTGCATGAGATACGGATATGCTTACATTTCTGTTATATGTCGCATACATCATGCTTTATGATTATACGCATTGAGATATGTTGTTTTTATAAGATTTCTGGATTTGAGAATCGTGGTTATTTCAAAAGAAAGTATGTATTGTTTTAAAAATCCGGTTTCTCTTAATATGATATTTCAGTGCGTCCACCATGCGTTTTCTCTGTTCTGAGACGTGTGATATGTGAAACTAGATTCGAGGAGTTGGATGATCCGTTTGCGGGTTCATGGTGGACTCAGTATGCTACCCCGGGGTAAGAAAGGGATGTCGCGCAATAGACGATGAGCCTGGCAGAGGGACTACTACCTACCGGTGATTGGTTGGACTTGGCGGTTATCCGGAGGATACCGACCGGAGTTGAAAGATGGATATGGGCTGATTCGTACTGCCGGATCCCGAGGGTGGATCCCGTAGATGGAGCCCGTGGGCAATCCGGACTGACGGAGCCCGAGATATGAGGATTTACGTATCGATGTTGGACACGGGTTTCATGATATTTCGAGTGTCGATATTGGACACTAAGGTTCCATGATTTTGATGTGTCGTTGATGGACACACGGATTGATATCCTTATATTTTCATGCATATGATTTTATGATATTTACGTGCATGATGTTGTTGTGTCATTGATGGACACATAGATATTATCCACACGCATACAGGCGTTGATTATATTGTTGGCATATATGCTGATACGGTCACCCTAGATATCATAGTATTACCTTTATGATATACTTGACCTAGGAAATCGTTGTTTTATTCGATTTATACCTGATGATGTTTCTACTCACGAGTTGGCAACTCACCCCCGTTGTGCCACAGTTCTTGCAAGTTGGCCGTATGGATCAGTAGTGGCATCGCTGGCACACAGCTGCATTTGGGTATTTGGCTTTGGTAGGTGGTACATGTTGGATCGTACCACTCTTGTATTTATTATTCTTGTTTTATCTAGTTAACTCCTTCAAATCAGAAACTAGTATCTGTATAAGTAGTAAAACTTAGCAAGACTTGTAGTTGCGAGACTTGAGCGATGTGTTTATGTTCGCTTGGTGGGTTGATGTCTTGCTTTATTTATTATTCTTTGTGTTGATCTTCGCCGTTGGGCGTTGTATACATATATTCTATCTTGCGTGGTTGTGATTCCGCCGATTGGCGATGAGCTAGCTCCCGCTTGGGGATGCCTTTTATGTTATCATGTATATGTGGTTTTGGATCAAAATATACAAAGGAGGTGCTGCCCAAATTTTTAAAAGACGAAACATGTTTTTCAACTACTAAAATCCATTTGCATTTTCATGTTCCATTAATTATCCATTTAAGTAAACTTTTGATTTCATCATACCTTTATTTCAAAACTTCACCTCTTTTGTTTTCTTAAAAAGATTTAGATTTCTGGGCTTCGGCTTACTTAATTTACGTTGCGCCTTTAGACGTTGCGTGATTTAAGTACCGGTCAAGAACTAAATACCGCTTCGTGACAGTATATACGGTGAGGGGCATTCTTGTAATTTCACAATAGATGCTTCTAGAATAAGACACCTCATTATTAGATTTATCTTTTTAGAAATGGATTAATGAGGTGGAAAATGGAGATATTTGTGGCATGGTTGAAGCATGGCTAATTCATTTATTTTATTCATTTGGCTTTACTTTTCAAGCATGGTTGCTTCTTTTCTAATGAAAATATTACACGCTTGATGATTGAATGACTTAGCCATTCTCTTTTGTCTCTACACCTTAGCTCATTTGCTTTTACTCTTTCTCTCACCATATTTTCTCTCTTCCTTCTTCCTCAAGCCTTAACCCTCACATGTGTTGTGAATCCTAAGGCTTCTTGAGATAAAATACTCTAATCATATCTCTACATCTCCTAAGTTGTCTAGATTAGCAAACTAGACATCTTAGTTACCTCATACTAGAGGATGAAACTTGAACCAAAGACACTCGGGTGGATTATCTTCGACACAAAGGAGTCCGACGACCGAGTTCGATTCAAGCCATCTAGGAGCTAAGAAGAGGAGAAGAAGATTCAAGCCATCTAGGAGCTAAGAAGAGGAGAAGAAGACCTGAAGGACTTGAACAAGAAGGTATAAACTTTTACATAGTAGTTAGTGAAAGTGAATGTTAGCACCACCACTGGGTTTTACTAGCATCAAGCATTCCAATTTAAAAAAATCCGGGGTGCTAATTAACACTAAACAAGAATCGAAACTAGATGATTATGGTTTAACATGATATAACAAAACTTTACACTAAGAGAAAGATGCTCCAACCTTTGTAGACCGTGTCCTTCTCTTCTAAAGCTCTGGGTTGTCGTCCACACGATTCCACTAGGCTCCACTTGAAGGTTAAACGAACTTTCTTCAATGACCTTCGTGCCGAAGATGATCCACCCGAAGTCCACTAATCCAAGGTACCTCTTCATTAAACTCTTTAGTGAAGTAAACACACTACACCAAAGTACGAATCTAGTGTAGGATGGTGAAGTATGGATTTTGTTTGCTCATTAGGGTTCTCACAAGCTCATGGGTTCACAACTCATGTGAGGGATTGAGCTTTGAGATGGAGGTGAAGAAAATGGAGAGATCTAGAGGAAAGAACTCATCAAATGAGCTCAAGAAAAAATGAGCAAGTCTAAGCATGAAAATGAAGTGAAGAATGGCTTATCTAATATCACAAGAATAGAAGCATCAATTAAAAAACCAATAATTTAAAGAACCATGCTTCTATAGTGAATCCCAAATGATTAAACTATAAGTCTACGCCAGCGCCCCGGCCGTCAATCCGACGCCAATTGCGGAATAAAAACTTTTGAAACTACCGCTAATGCAAACTTAAAACCCGGATTGTATCATTAACCATAAACTAGAAACTGTAAAAGAGTTTGACGAGATTATACCGATCGATCTGTGTCCTTCGGTCTTCAATCTCCGCACCAAACTCCCGCTGCTGCGCCGACGAAGTTCGCTCTCCGATCTCGCTCGTCGAAGTGGCACCACGTCAACGATTCTTTATACGGGCTCCCGCCTCTATACCGAGGGAACTCGGACATCAAGTCTGCTAAAAGAGATGACCAAGATGAAATAGAGAAAGAGTAGAATACTTTTTCTCATTACACCCGTGGGTTCTCATCACATGAGAGGGCTAGGGTGGAGGTTGAAGAAGATGCAAAGAGTTGAATAGTGTGAGCTCAAGAAAACTCTAGTGAGAAAAAATAACCAAGCACCAAAAATAGCCTTGGCTGGCCTCTTTTTCAAGTGAGAAGATAAAATGAGGTTTTGCTATTTAAAACATAAAAAAGATCTCACAAAAATATCCCACACAAACCCTCAAAAATATCTTACCAAAACAAACACCATTAATTCTTTAATGACTCACTAGATGACTCATTACATGAGTCATTAGTGAACATTCTAGAATAAATGTGTCATCCAAAGTGAGTCACACTTTCCAAAACCATTTAAACATTTAAACTAAAATGTTTAACCAAAAGAAATGTATCTTTTAAAATAATCTCGTAACGGATTACGAGAATACCCCTCACCTGTATATACATACCTGTATCCGTATTCCGACCGAATGCGAATACCACGAGACGAAAGTATTCCAACACAATATAATACATAGATCCGGCTTAAACCAAAGCCCACCAGTATTATCTGTCCGAATCATGACACGTGCACAAGTGCACGTGCATGTTCAAACCTTGCCATAAAACTATACGGCCTCTACAACGTTTTGCCCAAACTTGGGAAACTATCTGTGGGGGACTCTAAAGACTCGTCAATATTCCGGCTGTAGATTTAACCACAAGCACGTCAGCGGCACCAGCTGTGCATAACGGCTGCCCATGTACTGACCGAAGGGAAGCCGATGAGCGAACTCATCCTGGAACCTTACTGAACCTATCAGTGACAATATCCGTACAGTCCGGTCCGTTCGTCTATGAGCATCGCATATCGGGCCTAGGGGGCTGGTAACGTCAGAACCCCAATAGCGGTATAAGTCGTGTCGGAAGGTAGCCCTGAACACCCTGAGAAACTACCAGAATACCTACCAGTAATTCTCACCTGCCTTGGACAAGGACTTGGTGTAATGGCTCTCCTAGACACAGCGCGATCTCACCCCCAATACCGGGAGAGACGAATCCCCTGGCGATCCGCTCACTGCCTCTATGTGGCTCGGGACTGTACCCAACTAAAACCTGTTTGCACGACTCCTTTGAGCCATGGTAAGGTAGTAATCTAAGCACAGTAGAAACTCACACGAGACAAATGACGACACCAGGTTGATGAACTAACCTGTACACATGTCACCAGGGAACTGCTATCTGACGCTAGGTTTAATACCAACTAGCAGGTTCCCGGCGAGTCCTGTCCGGTGCACTCATAACCCAATGAGTACCTGTATACATCTTAGGTGAACCAACTGACAACAATGGCTTGTGAGACCGGCCACCGCCCCTCGTCTGGGTCTCGACTTTATAAACTAGTCTACTCCGGAGTATCGATGCCCTGTCTCGAAACTACCACGACTAGGGACCACTTTTAAGGATGTGCATATAGACTACCCAACTCTCACGAATATGATCGCCATCATACTGCTGGTAGTCAAGAAAGAATCCTAAGGGCTCTATCACTTTGTAATAGTGAACAGTAATGTCACCTAAAGCTGTACACGACTGATAAAGGCAAACCAGATAGCATACTATCATCTCGAGTAAGACTGTCCTACTGGTATAGGTCCTCCCTCAATCATTGCAATCATGTGCCTGCGATCCAATAATTGACTTTGAGGGTACTACATCCAACAATCTCCCACTTGCACTTAAGGCTAATTATTGTGATGTCGCATACTTACAGCCCATGTGATACCGAATATCCAACTCCTCTACTAATCAGTTTCACAAAGCCCGTTTTTAAAACTGTTGTGTTCGAGAAATAGCCTCAATGAGTGGATCCGCCCTGATGTTTCTTTCTATGTCTCTCTTGATCTCAAGTTCGCGGAGAAAGCCATCTCCCGAATGTTAGATATATGTATGCCGTAGAGGCCATTATATGTATAGTGCATGCTTGGACATGTATATATGGATTGAGATGACTTTCTCGCTCAACATGATAGTATGCTATCTGGTTTACTTTATCTTGACATATTGATTTGATCATGCTTTTATTCATTTGCACATGTTGATAAAGCCCTCAGGGTATTTGCTTGACTACTGTGACTATGATGCGGATCATACTAGTGGGGCATGTGTAGTTTATAAGCATATCCTTGAACTGTTCCTAGTCGTGGGTATATCGAAACGGGGCATCGATATTCCAGAGTAGACTAGCGTATACTATTATTGTCCCATATGATGGGCGATGGATGATCCCATATCCATCTGGTGAGGTGACACCAAAGATTGTATGCGGGTGCTCAGTAGAGACTGGGTACACTGAACGGACTCATATAGAACTCCTTTGTGGTATTATATCTATCGTCGGATAGCAGTTCTCAGGTGACACTGGTACAAGTTAGTCTGTAGATCCAAGATCGTCATAGAGTCTTGTGTGTCCTCCCACTGTACTTTGATATCCACCCTACCACGGCTCTACTGAGTCGTGCAAACAGGTGGACTTTGGATACAGTCCCGAGGCACATGGAAGCGATGAGCGATAGAAGGGGTCTCGTCTCTCCCGGTATTGGGAGTTGATGTTGTGCTATGCTTGATTGGCTATAACAGGAAGTCCCTGGCCAGGGTTGCTGAGATTTATTGATGAGCATTATCAGTAGTTTCTCGATCTGTTATGAGCCATACACCAGCATGACTTTTTGAGTTATTGGGGTCGACGATTCCATCTCTAGACTCGATATGCAACATATCTGACGAGGAGACCGGACTGTACAGTAAGTGTTGCCAGTTGGCTCGACGGGAGTTTTGATAGCTTCGCTGGCTTTCTTCTGATCGCTCAATACCCGGGTGGCCATTACGTTTAGCTTACCGCTTGCGGCTTGTAGGTATTTGATATGATCATTACCTACTGCCGGCGTATTGACGAGTCTTAGAGTCCCACAATGAAGTTTCCTGGCTCAGGCGAAAAGATGTGGTGTGCATATGAGATATGCGTGGGGACCCAATTAAATACGGATATGTGATACCGTATATTAATCGGACATTTTCTATTGGTGGGGTCGTATGTGATATGACCGGTTTGCAAAATCAATTGTTGATTTAACAAATGACTTTTGGATTAATTCTTTAATTAAACCCTTTTTCTATTTTTGTATGCATGCATGTTTGCACATGATGATGTGCATGGACACATACATACATACATTGTATCATGGTTGTTGATACATATTTGGTGGCAATGCAAGACTCATATTGTAGTAATTATATATATATATATATATATATATATATATTTATGATTTTGAGTTAATTGAAAGGATAATTCACTCATGGTTAATGCTTATCATCTTTAACTAAACCTCACCTAACTTTTAACCATGAGTTAATTCTCCTTTGGAAGTTAACTCAATAAGTAAATATCTAAATAATTACTAACCATGGTTGAAGTGAGAAGGATTAATATTGATTTATTCTTTCTCATCTCAATTATTCATTCATATCATTATCCTTTGAGCTCAAGCTTAGCCACAATGTTCTTCTTCCTCTCTTGAAATTTTTTTTGAGTGAAGTTGATAAAAAGAAAGGGTTTTGATTATAGAATACAAACCACATCATCATACTACACACATCTAGCCCATTTGTGTAGGGTGTTTGCTCTACTTGATTCACATATCAAGTAAAGCAAGGAGCTTTCGGCAAAGGGACTTCGGATGGATCTTCGTGGACTAGGAAGGCTTCCATCGATTCGTTCCAAACTCTCAAAGTGCCAAGGAATCACCAAAGGAGGTCTACAAAGGTTGTAATCTCTACTCTTAGTGATACCTTTTCTTTTGTATGTGATTCTTAGTCAAAAGAAACCCTAAATTTCTAGTTATGATTCTTTGCAAGTTCACTTAGCATCTTAAAAAATTTGATTTTGGTATATGTGATGCTTCTAAACCCTTGATAAGGTGCTAGGTAAACCCAACAATGGTATCAGAGCCAAGCTAGAGTTTTAGGCGAAGTTAAAACTCCTATCGAAACACGAAATACCAAATTAGACCCCTCTCTGGACAAGTTTTAAAACTGTGATTTTTCCTGAATTAAAAATACTTTAAAAATTCAGCAGGGAAATATATGCATTACTATAAAAAATGAGGAAATAATCCGTACAAACCGCCGCGGAACCGCGGCCATACCTTGCTCTGGCCGCAGATCCGCGGCCGTACAGAAGTATTATTGCATCGTTTTTACACAGTAATGTCCGTAGCTGCTTGTACATATTTTTGGGTATTTTTAATCTGACTCAAGTGTTGAGTGTTCTGGGGATTATTTTGAATTCGTTGATTCGATCGGAAAGTTTAATTTCGTAGTATTTTCGGGTAATTTAGAAAGTATTAAAATGTTCGAACGGATATCATTAACTCATTTTTTCCCGGCACGAAAAACTTTCAAGTGTTGATTTTTTCTCGAGTTTAAATCTTTCGGAAAAACGTGCAAGTAATGTGGTGGACCCTCTAGAAGAACACAAACCTTAACTCGATTATGTGACCGTCTGAACCGCCTCTAAACCTTAGGGTTTGGGGCAGTACGGCGTGCCACATGTGAGGCGTTGGCTTGACCCTTCTACGGCTGGACCACTGACATGTTCTGGGATTTTTGAACTCCGCTCAAGTGTTGAGCTATTTAGGAAATCTTGGGTATTTGATTATTCGATCGGAAAGTTTAATATTGTCTATTTATCTGGAATGTGATACAATATGTGGAATTCATATAGTTAGGCATGAATGCGAAGTATGCGATATTTCGGATTTACGATGTCTAAAGTTATTGTGGATTCCAAATGTTGTAGTTTTTCACTTTATTTTCTGTGTCCGTAAGCGTAGTATGTGGGGTATCGCCGGCTTCGTTGCTATACATCAACAACAATCGGGATACGCACACTTGCTTACGTTGATGATATGAGATATTTTGTGTTGCTGAGATATGATGTGCAAGATTGTCGCGATTGAATAGCCGGGGGTTTTATGTGAGATGAGAGTTTTATTTTCATTCATGTATAAATCAATTGTATGTAATATTCTTTTATTTGGGGCACTTCCGGGCTGAGGAAGATATTTCCATCATTGTATATTATTTACTTTTCCGCATTAGGATAGACCCTAGGAGGGGAGCACAAGTGACCGGGTTCTAGGGTTCAGTGGGAGGCCATCTTGAGGAGTCGAGACCGAGTCTCCTAAACTCTAGAATTGGCAGCATCACTTGCCGCTCTCATAGGGGTCTAGGGGTGTGGCTTGGCTATTTATCGCGACCGTGGAATCCGTATTTTCTATTGTTGGCTAAATACAAAATACGGACATCCTAGATATCCTTTTATTTTCATATGTGCTTCTGCTGTTGATATTCTGTAATGTGATTACTTAGTATCTGATACGAATGGATTATTATTATATATATATGATATATAATAAATGTTGCTTATGTTTTACACCCGCACTAGTCCCGCCCTGCTATGCCGTTAGTTATGTAACCTAACGGTGCATAACGGGACACTGTGGCGAATGCGGATGGCATAAGTGTACGTTCTATTTTCGTTTCTTTTCTGTGATGGCTTAGGTACTTAAATAATGGGATCACATTAATGAGATTAATGTAAAGAAAAAGAAACCTAAAAGATGTTGTAGAATCAGATTTGAAACCCACTCGGCCTTTTTATGAAAAATGCAAGTTTCAAAAGATGCAGAGCTTAAGCCACTCCTTTTCTAAAACTGTTTTGATTCTACAACGAGATCAAGTTCAAAGCGTTAAAGATTTTCATAAAAACCATCCGCAACCCTCCATCATTTTAGGAAGCAGAGTACTTAGTATTCGTGCTGCGTATTTTGATCATAGTCAAGGCGTAGTGTACGGTAGCTAAGTGATGTCTTCCTAAAGCATATGATGCGATCAGTTAAGACATTCATGTGATTATGTTGATCATAGTCAAGGGTTATATGGGTGGGTCTAGTTGATCTCGAAATGACGGGTAGAACATGACTAGTACTTATGATATTTTGACCATAGCCAAGGTCATAAGTAACTAGGGGTAAAAACTATATCAGGAGTTTCAAGAGTTGAAATTTGCAATGAGATTGCATACCATCTATATGATAGTTGGATCCCGATCCCACTGTGAGTAAGTGTTACTTCCAGGAGAATTTTACACTTTACAATTAGCTGATCCAGTAGGTGTCTAGAAAGGTGTTAACGGGGTTTGACCTCTGGGAAAACGAGGTTTACTTTAATTAGGTCCGTGCGAAAGCACGGGGAACCTCCCTCAAAGTACCGACACTGGCCTGGCTGACCGGTTAGCGAAACTGAAGAATGTAATTAATCCTGGCTAGTTTTCTTTTCAGGTTTTGAAAGAAAATTTGATAAAAGCAGTGGGTGACATCGATTAGATAAGATAATAACCAATCTAATTCTTTGCAAGAGCATTTCGCTGAGTGTATTCTTTTCTCTCTCCTAATAGCAGATACCAATGACGGGACTTAAGCTTTTACTAGAGAAAAATAAACTGACGGGACCGAACTATAAAGAATGGTTGAGGAACTTGAACATCGCACTTGCATATGATAAAGTATCATATGACCTCACAACCAAAGCCCCACCCGTCCCAGGACCTGAATCATCTGTCTCGGATAGGGAGATCCGAAAAACTTGGGATACTGATTGTAACACGGCCAAATGCCTCGCGCTTGCTTCTATGGACAATATCCATCAGAAGCAACACGAGAATATGGATGTACAATCCATCTTTCTTCACACAAAGGACTTGTATGAAGAGAAATCTCGTACTTTGAGATACGAGGCATCTCGAAAGCTATTTCAGATGCGAATGGCCCCTGGTACATCAGTAGGAGACCATGTTTTGAAGATGATTGGTCTTATAGAAAAACTTGAGGAACTGGGATGGACCATAGACAATGAGCAGTATACATATATTGTTCTACAGTCTCTCCCCCTGCCTTTTCTCCGTTCATAGTGAACTTCAATATGAATGATTTGGAGAAATCATTACCTGAACTTCTCAATATGTTGAGAAGTGCAGAGAGCACGTTGAAAACAACGAGGACTCCCGCTCTGCTTGCTGGGCCATCCTCCTCTTCATTCCCAAAAGCCAAGGCCAAGAGAAAGAAAAAGAAGAAGTCCATCAAACAGAAAGGTGGAGTTAAAAAGGCAAAGGGGAAAGACAAATCCGGGGCTGCGGGAAGCGGGAAAGGAGAATGTTTTTACTGACACAAGTCATGACATTGGAAACGCAACTGTGCTGTGTATCTTGCTGATCTCAAGAAGAACAAGCATGCTGATGCTTCCACTTCAGGTGTGTTTGTAACTGAAAACTGTTTTTCTTTAAACTCTGCATCTTGGGTATTAGATACCAGTTCTGGTTCTCACATCTGCAATTGTATGCAGGGATTGAGAAATTGTAGAGTTTTGAAGACAGGAGACCATACTCCGCGGGTTGGAAATGGTTCCAATATACATGCTGTATCTGTGGGAGAGTATCATCTTGGGTTGCCTTCGGGTTGTATTTTGGTTTTGAACCCGTGTTATTTTGTACCTAGTATGCTATGTAATATAATATCCGTTTCTTTGTTGGACAATGAAGGATATAATTTTGTATTGCAAAATAATGTTATGAACATTAACCTGAATCAAGAGTTGATTGGGTATGGTACATTAAATAACGGTATTTACGTCCTGAACCAACACACAGTTTTCAATATACAACATACTAATAAAAGAAAATTTTCAGATGTAAATGAAGCTTTTCTTTGGCATTGTAGACTTGGTCATATTAATGAAGAAAGACTAAACAAACTACATAAAGATGGATATTTAAATCCTTTTGAATATAAATCTTATGCGACTTGCCAGTCTTGTATCAAAGGTAAAATGACCAAAACTCCGTTTACTGGACACGGAGAAAGAGCTATGGAACTCTTAAGCCTCATACATAGTGATGTATGCGGACCAATGTCTACACATGCGAGAGGTGGTTTTTCATACTTCATTACTTTTACTGATAATTTCTCAAGATTCGGACACGTGTTTTTGATAAAGCACAAATCCGAAGCTTTTGAGAAATTCAAGGAGTACAAACTTGAAGTAGAAAAACAAACAGGCTTGAGCATCAAGAAACTTCGATCAGATCGAGGTGGAGAATATTTAAGTACAGAGTTTTTAGACTTCTTAAAAGAGAATTGAATTCTCTCTCAGCTCACTCCTCCTTACACACCACAACACAATGGTGTGTCAGAACGGAGGAATCGTACCCTATTAGATATGGTACGATCCATGATGTGTAATACTGAGTTACCGCTTTCCTTTTGGGGGCATGCATTAGAGACAGCAATGTATCTATTGAACAGGGTTCCAACCAAGACCGTGTCTACCACTCCATATGAGATATGGAGTGGAAAGAGACCATCTCTTAAAAGAGTTAGGATTTGGGGTTGTCCGGCTTCTGTTAAAAAGCAGAATCCAGACAAACTCGAGACACGATCGGTCATGTGTAAATTTGTGGGATATCCAAAACATTCGTATAGATATCTATTCTACCATAAGGAGGAACAAAAGGTGTTTCTTGCTCAGCATGCCACACTTTTGGAAAATGAAATCTTTAAAGACAGTACTGATGGCAATGCGGTAGAAGTAGAAGAGGTTCTAGAGACACAAATTACTCAGGACGAATTGGTTGAAACAGATGTTTCAGTAGAACTTTAAGAACCTCAGCCGCTCTGGAGATCTGGTAGAACTTCTCGCCCACCAGAGAAATACTATGGGTTTCTCATTGATGGTGATAGAGAAGATTGCATCATGGATGTGTTGACCCTATTAGTTTTCAGCAAGCTATCACGAGTGGTGACTCAGTGAAGTGGCTGGAAGCCATGAGATCCGAAATGGAGTCCATGTATACCAACAAAGTATGGACTTTGGACGTTGCGCCTCCTGGGATAAAACCCGTTGGGTGCAAATGGATCTTTAAAAGAAAGATTGGTATAGATGGACATGTAGGGACCTTTAAAGCAAGGCTAGTAGCGAAAGGTTTTCGTCAAAGACCAGGATTGGACTATGATGAAACTTTCTCTCCAGTAGCAATGCTTAAATCCATTAGGATCCTACTTGCTATTGCTGCTCACAATGATTATGAAATCTGGTAGATGGACGTTAAAACTGCATTTCTAAATGGTGATTTAGAAGAATGCGTTTTTATGGATCAACTGGAGGGCTTCATTGACAGTGGGAGCAGCGGGAAAGCATGTAGATTGCTTAATTCCATTTATGGATTAAAGCAGGCCTCACGGAGCTGGAACATCTGCTTTGATGATACAATCAAAGAGTTTGATTTTATCAAAAATATAGATGAACCATGCATTTATAAGAAGATTGTAGTGAGTACTGTCACATTTCTCGTATTGTACGTAAATGACATTCTCCTGATAGGAAATGATATTCCTATGCTGCAATCGGTCAAACTTTCTTATCACAAAGGATCTCCATGAAGGACCTGGATGATGCCTCATGCATTTTGGGCATAAGGATCTATAGAGATAGATCCAAGAGGTTGTTAGGATTGTCCCAATCAAAGTACATAGACACCATCCTAAAAAGGTTTAGTATAGAAGATTCCAAGCGTGGTGCCTTGCCTGCTTGTCATAGAATCACTCTCTCTAAAGACTTCTGTCCGAAGACTGATGAAGAGAGATCTCGCATGAGCGTTATACCCTACGCTTCAGCCGTAGGATCTATAATGTATGCAATGTTATGTACTCGCCCTGATGTAGCTTATGCACTGGCTGTAGTAAGCAGGTATCAATCCAACCCAGGGGAGAAACATTGGATAGTAGTGAAGAACATTCTTAAATACTTGCGAAGGACTAAAGAATTGTTCTTGGTGTATGGTAATGGGGATCTCCAGATAGAGGCCTTTACCGATTCCAGCTTCCAAAGTGATAAGGATGACAGCAAATCTATTTCTGGGTTTGTATTTACCCTCAATGGTGGGGCGGTTAGTTGGAAGAGTTCCAAACAGGATACCGTTGCAGACTCTACGATGGAAGCTGAGTATATTGCTGCAAATGATGCTGCCAAGGAAGCCGTCTGGATGAGGAAGTTCATAATGGAACTAGGAGTAGTTTCAACCATTGTTGATCCAATACCATTGTATTGTGATAATAATGGAGCTATGGCGTTAGCCAAAGAACCAAGGTCCCATCAGAAATCCAGATACATCATGAGGCGATATCATTTGATCCGGGAGATAGTAGATCGCGATATCATTTGATCCGGGAGATAGTAGATCGCCAGAAGATCGAGATTCGGAGAGTAGATACAAAGGATAACATAGCGGATCCACTCACCAAGGCCCTTCCACAGCCGCAGCATGAGTGACTTTTTGAGATGTTGGGTATGAGATACGCCAATAACTGGCCTTAGTGCAAGTGGGAGATTGTTAGATATATGTAAGCCCTAGAGGCCATTATATGTATAGTGGATGCTTGGACATGTATATATGGATTGAGATGACTTTCTTGCTCAACATGATAGTATGCTATATGGTTTACTTTATCTTGACATGTTGATTTGATCATGCTTTTATTCATTTGCACATGTTGATAAAGCCCTCAGGATATTTGCTTGACTACTGTGACTATGATGCGGATCATACTAGTGGGGCATGTGTAGTTTATAAGCATATCCTTGAACTATTCCTAGTCATGGGTGTATCGAGACGGGGCATCGATATTCCAGAGTAGACTAGCGCATACTATTCTTATCCCATATGATGGGCGATGGATGATCCCATATCCATCTGGTGAGGTGACACCAAAGATTGTATGCGGGTGCTCAGTGGAGACTGGGTACACTGAACGGACTCACATAGAACTCCTATGTGGTATTATATCTATCGTCGGATAACAGTTCTCAGGTGACACTGGTACAGGTTAGTCTGTAGACCCAAGATCGTCATAGAGTCTTGTGTGTCCTCCCACTGTGCTTTGATATCCACCCTACCACGGCTCTACTGAGGCGTGCAAACAGGTGGACTTTGGGTACAGTCCTAAGGCACATGGAGGCGATGAGCGATAGAAGGGGTCTCGTCTCTCCTGGTATTGGGAGTTGATGTTGTGCTATGCTTGATTGGCTATAACAGGAAGTCCCTGGTCAGGGCTGCTGAGATTTTCTGATAAGCGTTATCAGTAGTTTCTCGATCTGTTATGAGCCATACACCAGCATTACTTATTGAGTTATTGGGGTCGACGATTCCATCCCTAAACTCGATATGCAACATATCTGACGAGGAGACCGGACTGTACGGTAAGTGTTGCCAGTTGGCTCGACGGGAGTTTTGACAGCTTCGCCGGTTTTCTTCTGATCGCTCAATACCTGGGTGGCCGTTACGTTTAGCTGACCGCTTACGGCTTGTAGGTATTTGATATGATCATTACCTACTGTCGGCGTATTGACGAGTCTTAGAGTCCCACAATGAAGTTTCCTGGTTCAGGCAAAAAGATGTGGTGTGCATATGAGATATGCGCGGGGACTCGATTACATACGGATATGTGATACCGTATATTAATCGGGCATTTTCTATTGGTCGGGTTGTATGTGATATGATCGGTTTGCAAAATCAAGTGTTGATTTAACAAATGAATTTTGGATTAATTCTTTAATTAAACCCTTTTTCTATTTTTGTATGCATGCATGTATGCACTGTAAGTGCACGGCGGCGCCCCGGCCGTCAAACCGACGCCGGAATGCGGAAACGGTGATAAACTTAAATTTTTGCGGACTTTGCAAACCGGCACCACCGCGCACTAAACTCTGGATCGTAACCATTAACAAGTCTACGCTACTAAAAGAAAGGGAAGATATGTATACCGACGATCCAAGTCCTCCGGTCTTCATCTCCACTCCGATCTCCTCGCGGGATCTCCGTCCGTCTCCTCCTCGTCGGAAAGGGCACCACATCGCCTTCTTCGTTTACGGGCTCCCACCTCAATGCCGAGGCAACTCGGGCACGAAGCCGGCTACTCGACGTGCCCAAGATATGCTGTAGGAAGTGTAGTGTAGAATACGCTTTGTCTCAATGGGGTATTGGAGTTGCCTTTGATGGAGGAATCAAGAAGAACTTTGGAGGGAAATGAAGCTACCAATTTTGCAAGGAAAAATGAGATGAACAAAATGAAGCATCAAAATTGAACCTCTCATTTTCTCTTCTCACCATGTGTGGCCGGCCAAAAAATCATCAAGGAAATTGGTGGAGGAAAGAATGGATATATATGATGAAGGGAGGTGAGTGTAGGAGTGAAGAAGGGGTGACCACAACCAAGGCAAAGAAACATGCAAGCATGCTTCAACTCACATCAAACCCATACCCTCATCAAATCACAAGTCAAAGCAAGCATGGTGCAAAGAAAAGAAAGCTATCATAATCAATATATATGCAATAAAACCCCTCCACAAAAGTAATTTGCAAAACTGCAAATTACCCCCTCCATCGGAAAAGTCCGGCCGGGAAAGAACAAAGGAAAACCGGCCGGAACGGAATGCAAACTGGCAACTCCAGAAAACTGGTCCCGTAATAAATTACAGGAAAACCCCGAAACTGTGCATACACACCCGCATCTGTATTCCTTCCGAATACAAATGCAATGAGACAAAATCTACACTGTACTAAACTAGGACCGGCTTAAACCAAAGCCGGCTAGTTAAATCCGTTCGATCCTGATCCGTGCAATACCGCACGTATCAGATCAAACCCTGCCATATAACTATACGGCCACTAGTACAAAACTGTCCGATCCTGATCCGTGCAATACCGCACGTATCTGATCGGACCTTGCCATATCTCCATACGGCCTCTACAGCGTTTCGCCCGAAACTTGAGTAACTGAAAGTGTGGTGGACTCTAAAGACTCGTCAATACTATGGCTGTGGATTTAACCACTAGCACGTCAGAGGTATAAGCCAATACGTGACGGGCCACCAGCTATTGACTAAATGGGACGTCGATGAGGAAGCTCACCCCGACACCCAACTGAGCCTGTCAGTGACAATATCCGTGCAGTCCGGTCCGTTCGTCTATGAGTATCGCATGGCGGGCCTAGGGGGTTGGTAAAAGTCAGACCCCCAAAAGCGGTACAAGTCGTGTCGGAGTGTAGCCCAGAACACCCTGAGATACTACTGGAATACCTACCAGTAAATCTCCTTGCCTTGGCCAAGGACTTTGTGTAATGGCTCTCCTAGACACAGCACGACCTCACCCCCAATACCGGGAGAGACGAACCCCTGAAGATACGCTCACTGCCTCCATGTGGCTCGGGACTGTACCCAACTAAAACCTGTTTGCACGACTCCTTTGAGCCGTGGTAGGGTAGTAATCAAAGTACAGTGGGAACTCACACGAGACAAATGACGATCCCCAGGTCGATGAACTAACCTGCACACATGTCACCAGGGAACTGCCATCTGACGTCTGGTATATGACCAACTAGCATGTTCCCGGCGAGTCCTGTCCGGTGTACTCATAACCCAATGAGCACCTGTATACATCTTAGGTGATCCAACTGACACCAGTGGCTTGTGAGACCGGCCACCGCCCCTCGTCGGGGTCTCGACTGTATACACTAGTCTACTAATGGAGTATCGATGCCCGGTCTCGAAACTCCCACGACTAGGGACCTTTTAAGGATATGCTTGTAGACCCCCAGCTCCCACTTATATGATCGCCCTCATACTGCTGGTGGTCAAGCAAGAATCCTAGGGGCTCTATCAACGTGTAATAGCGACGTGTCATGTCACCTAAAGCAGTACACGATGATAAAGGTAAACCAGATAGCATACTATCATCTCGAGTAAGACTGTCCTACCGGGATAGGTCCTCCCTCAATCATTACAATCACGTACCTGTGACCTAATAATTGACTCTGAGGGCACTACCTCCAACAATCTCCCACTTGCACTCAAGGCTAATTATTGCGATGTCGCATACTCACAGCCCGTGTGATACCGAACACCCAACTCCTCTACTAGTCAGTCTCACAAAGCTCGTTTGCGGAACTATTGCGTTCGAGGAATAGCCTCAGTGAGTGGATCCGCTTAGTAGTTTCTTTCTATGTCTCTCTATATCTCAAGTTCGCGGAGAAAGCCATCTCCCGAAATGAGCAATACATGTCTTAGAACGTGTCTGGATGTCTGATGGGACCTAGCTCATAAATGAACTCCAAATCCAAACTTCTTAGACTGTATCGTCAACTGAACTTAATCAGTATCCTGCGCGCCATGCCTCCCTCAGTATTGCCTTGGACCACCTGTCCAAAATACTGCCCCTCATCAGAAGGAAAACTATAACTCTGACAACCTCCTTGTCGTCCATGTCACCTTGGAAGCCTGGAATGATAACTGTTTCCTGAATGAGGCTGTCGTTATCATATCCCTAGAACATCCACTTATGTTCTAAAACTGCTTCCGACTGTTTCTCCAGGATTGGATTAATGTCAACTTATTGCATCTAGTGCAAGAACAACATCTGGTGTGGTACTTGACATCTCATGATTGACTCAATTGCCTAAGCAAGTGATCTGCCAATCATGCACGTCCCTCTCCCCTTTAGTCTGTAAGACACCTTTAGAGAGGGTGACTCCATTACCTGCAGGTACAATACCGTGCCAGGAGTCGTCCATCCTAAATACTCTTAGAATGCTGTCAAGTACCCTGATTGGGAAACCACCCAAATCTAGATCTAAAACCATAGATCCAGTAACCAGTATGTCAGATATAAAATCCATTTCCTTTGTGGAGAAACCACTGTGTGACGACCAAAGTATAACCGATTGTAGTATAGGAGTTTCTTTTCCTATTCTGTGTATGTCATCCAGATACCAGGACATCACACCCTACTACCTTCTCAACAGATCCATCCCCTATTCTGATGAAGTCAAACCCATGACTGTCACGTCAGAAATAGATGATCTATCTCCGCTACATCTGCTTTAGTCTATAATTAGACATAAGCTACCTGTCCACCAATGCTTCCGCTGCTCCCACTGACTACGACAACCCTCTGGCAGAGTCATATACACGTACACTTCTAAAACTAGTTTAGAACGACGCTATACTCATCCTCCTGCCGGGTCTCGCAGCCTGGAACAACAGCAATGGTATTTGTGGGTAAGCAAGAACTTCCCTGTCACCGTCCTTGAGGCTACCGTATTAGTACCTCTCGGGTGCCTGAAGTTACCCACCTTATCTGCGGAGTGGTCAATGGAATGTCAATCCAGATTGAATCTTTAGGTTCCTTATCAAATCTTCAGTAATCGTTTGTGGTTCTAGAATTACTTCCAGTTCTACCATACTCCCACGACTATTTTCTGAAAAAATCCATTTTTAATAAAACTGTGGCGAGTCTAGAACAATATTGCTATTGTTCATCCAGATGGTAGAAAATCAACCCGCGTCATAGCCTGGGTCAACCCACAAACAGCCATTATAGAAACGTGCCTTGAGTTGTCCAGTGTCTGGTTTTAAGCATAAACCGGACAACTCCCCGTACCTTAACAATGTTAAGATATGAACTGTTCTATATCCAATATAGAAACAGAGGCACTGATTTAATTGAACCAGATCCAAATCATGCAGCTGTCCCCAGCGCATGTCAACTAAATGGAAGGAGGCCGATCAGCGTTACTCAACTTAGGAGTGCTTCCAATTATGAGTAACCTGAAAGAGAAGCAAGATCTCTTAATCATTACTATCAACTGAACACCATACACAAGTATCTACATCTTCGATCACTTTGAAGAATCCCGATACTTGTGAAACCTGGTTCTCCACTCTATTCAAATACCAATAACTTCTCCAAATTCGGACCCTGTGTTTCCACGAAACACCTGTCTAAAATACTAGAGAAGTCATAAGTAAACTGAATGTAGTACGAGGACCAACCCCTCTGTCCTGATGGACCTGGACAACATACAATACTCTGTATAAGTCCCTTGAGTCTGATAACTCATTCACTGTGTGTCGTAGGTTGAAAACTGTACTTATGGTTACGAAGAATTACACCGCCGTTTAATGCTCCTTACCTAACCATCCACTGATATAGGTAAATGTCGTAGACATAATTTCAGAAAGGTATATCTCACTCTATGAAAATAGACGTACAGATATGTCAATTTGAAATTGGTGCATAACAGCGGATATTCAAAACCAAATATTTGCCGACCGGCAAACAGCCCAGGTGATTTCCTCAAATATCACCGATTACAACGAATCCCGATATAATGAGGATGATCACACAATTCCCAATAACCTACTCCCACTCATCATCTGTAAAACCATACAGATGTGAGAATCGTACCTGGTAAATACATACCCTGGAGTAAGTATCTAATCGGGAAATCAGTTTTCCTTTAACATTACACAGTGAAACTGAAACATTGAAATGTTCCGATGGGGTATTCTGGTGTTCCTAGTAATGCCTCTTCCAGATTCACGACTATAACCGTATAGTTCTTTGCCACCTCTCCAAATCCCTTCATATGTCTTTAGTCTTTACCTTCTGCACACCCTTTTAGGCCAAATGGTTTTCTTCCTTCCCTACCGTTCGGCACCAGCCTATGGTTTGGAAGAAGACTATCCAATAAGCATAATGGGTGTACTGTCCCAATCCTAGGAACACTCGCAATGAGAGAGGGTGAAGATAAAAGACAACCGAATAAACCTTATTCCTATTTCTCCTGAACCAGAATCCATCCCCGAACTGGAACAAGTTCCATTCGAGTTCGTATATAACCATACGATGGAGTATCCAAATAAACTGTGGATCTTCGTAGTGATACGGAGTGTCCTGGAGAAATACAAAGGTGATGTGGGAGTGGTAACGAAATATTTGGTTTGGTCGTGAATATCTGTTGCAATTTACTTTGCCCTCTTACTAATCCCTTGCTTTGTCTAAGCTTAATACCTTCTGCACACCATCGTTATGCTAATTGGTTTTCTTCATTCCCTACCGGTCGGCACCAGCCTAAGGTTTGGAAGAAGACAATCCAATTTGCGTAATAGGTGTACTACCCCTAAACCAAGGAGTACTCGTAACCTGAGAGAGGGTAAAAGGAAAAGACAACTGAATAATCCTATCCGTTTTCTCCAGAACCGGAAACCATCCTCGAATTCCTTCGAGTTCGTATCTAACCATACGATGGTTTTGTCCAATGGAAGTGGACGTTCGTAGTAATACGGGGTGTCCTGGAGAAAAGGGTAAAAGTAGGAGTGGCAATGAGGTCTGCAACTCTGACAATCCAAAAGCCGGTGTTTAAGAAGGTTCGGTCAACTTGGTCACTGAGTCAAAGTCTTAGGGTCGGGTCAATGGTCGCTGCCAAAGAGAGAGAGAAAAGAAACACTCAGCGTGCACTCTAACCTAGATCAGAATGGTCACCAATTTATCTAATCTGGAATCCTCCCACTGTACCTCAAATTCTCCTCCAAACCTAAAAGAAGAATTAGTCGGGGTCACCCGAGGAGTAAACTAACTCATCAGTGGGAATCGGGATCCAACTATCATTGCATGATAACGTGACGGAATCCGCTCACGCTATCACACTCCAGAAGGTATGCGCATATCTGGCAAGTTTCAGTTCTTTTGAAACTCCCGATGTAATTTCTGCCCCATGCTCTTATGACCTTGGCGTGAGGTCAAAATATCATAAGTCACATGTCAAGTTCTGCCCATCATTATCCAGGTTAATTTGAATCCACCCGTACATACCCTTGACGTAGGCCAAAATAGTAGTACGACTGTCCCAAACCAACGCATCTATCTATGCAACAGATAAATACCCGGCAGCTACCAAACACTATGCCTTGGCGTGAGGTCAAAATACATAGCTTGAATACTACCGAATATTTAACTGAAATGATGGAGGGCTACGAATGGTTTCTGGCGAAAACCTTTAACGTAATGAACTTGATATCGTTGAAGGAACGGATAGCTTTTTAGAAAATATAGTGACGAAAACCTTTACTAAAGAGGTCACTCCCGGTGAAGGGATCTCGGCTCTTTCCCCGTAGAATGAGGTGCAGGATATTCCAACTGAATACCACGGTGCAAAGCAAAAGTAATCGGCTATAGTGAAGTTAATGCCCTGACGCAAACTTCTGTCCAAGGGGTCACTCCCGGTGAAGGGATCTCGGCCCTTGCCTCGTCGACTGAGGAGCAGGATATTCCAATGAATACCACGATGCAAAACAGAAATGAACGTCCTTGCAATAACAGCTTTTTGAAAAGTGTTCCAACAACATCAGATTAGGTTTGTTTTAACTTGCATTGATCCGAATCAACGCAGTCCCATCAATTGATCACACCACAAAGAACGAAAATATACTGACGTACGTATATGCCATCCGCATTCGCCACTGGGTCCCGTCATTACCCGTTAGGTTAGCTAACTAACGACAGAGCGGGGACTGGACTAGCGCGGATGCAAAACATATACAACATCTACTAATATATATACCAATATATTATATTCGCTCAAGGCGTGAATAAAATGCAACATCACAGAGAATGAACAGCATCACAGAAACAATACAGATATCTGGGATCCCCGGGTTTCACAGAGCCGCTGAAACCCGACGTTCCCCTGGTCGTGTGGATAGCCTGTGCAATGAAAACCTAGACCCCTACGGGCGCGGCAAGTCACCCGCCAAAACCTGAAGCGAGGCAGCCCCCTTCAGCACCGTGAATGGACCACCCAGCACTTCACGGAATCCGGTCACTTGGGCACCCCTCCTGGGTCAACCTGTACCCCCTACGAGTGCGGCGAATAGTCCGCCAATCCTGGAGTGAAGCCCCCTCCGTCCCAATGCCATGAGATGCGGGCTTGTTGCCCTCCAGAACCCGGCTATCCGTGCACCCCTCCGCGGGGCATCCTAGTACAGAAAGTAAAATATACATACAACGGGTACATCGACCGCAACCAGGTCGTGCCCCAAAATAATAATACAAACAGGCAGTGACGGCAGTCCACATGTCGGACGCTCGCCCTGCAATATCAAATGTACATAATACAAACAAAACTGTACTAGCATTGCATCCAGGCTATCCCCCACGACCGATCCGCAACATCACAGCAAATACATAGAACATCAACGTGAAAGTCACGTTCGCAAATCCGTCTAACCGGGCTATAGCAGTTAGACCGGATTTACCGATCGAGTGACATTCACGGTCGCAGATATAATGTAAATACTGTGAAAAATGTGTTTAAGATTTTCCGATTGATCAAACAATTAACAAGTGGGCCTCAAAGAAAACTGTAGCACTCACAGAAATAATTGGCCCAACTTTAATATTCCAGAAAACCCATTTTCAACTCAGGAACATTCTGCAAACTTTTGGGAGCATGAACAGTGAAACTTGCCGCGGAAGCGCGGCCAAAGTAGGGTTTTGGCCGCCCTTACGCGGTGGTATAGTGGGTTCATGGTACCAAATTTTTACAGTATGCTTAGAATTCCCTGCACAGCACTCTGAGACAACCTGAAAAATTTTTGGACTCAAAAAAAATTCGACAGAAACTGATGTGGGAAAAATACGGGTTTTTGGACTTTTTGATCGATCGGAAATGCAAACACATTACACAAAGCTAGACTAAGTTAATGGGGAGGCTCTGATACCACTGTAAGTGCACGGCGGCGCCCCGGCCGTCAAACCGACGCCGGAATGCGGAAACGGTGATAAACTTAAATTTTTGCGGACTTTGCAAACCGGCACCACCGCGCACTAAACTCCGGATCGTAACCATTAACAAGTCTACGCTACTAAAAGAAAGGGAAGATATGTATACCGACGATCCAAGTCCTCCGGTCTTCATCTCCACTCCGATCTCCTCGCGGGATCTCCGTCCGTCTCCTCCTCGTCGGAAAGGGCACCACATCGCCTTCTTCGTTTACGGGCTCCCACCTCAATGCCGAGGCAACTCGGGCACGAAGCCGGCTACTCGACGTGCCCAAGATATGCTGTAGGAAGTGTAGTGTAGAATACGCTTTGTCTCAATGGGGTATTGGAGTTGCCTTTGATGGAGGAATCAAGAAGAACTTTGGAGGGAAATGAAGCTACCAATTTTGCAAGGAAAAATGAGATGAACAAAATGAAGCATCAAAATTGAACCTCTCATTTTCTCTTCTCACCATGTGTGGCCGGCCAAAAAATCATCAAGGAAATTGGTGGAGGAAAGAATGGATATATATGATGAAGGGAGGTGAGTGTAGGAGTGAAGAAGGGGTGACCACAACCAAGACAAAGAAACATGCAAGAATGCTTCAACTCACATCAAACCCATACCCTCATCAAATCACAAGTCAAAGCAAGCATGGTGCAAAGAAAAGAAAGCTATCATAATCAATATATATGCAATAAAACCCCTCCACAAAAGTAATTTGCAAAACTGCAAATTACCCCCTCCATCGGAAAAGTCCGGCCGGGAAAGAACAAAGGAAAACCGGCCGGAACGGAATGCAAACTGGCAACTCCAGAAAACTGGTCCCGTAATAAATTACAGGAAAACCCCGAAACTGTGCATACACACCCGCATCTGTATTCCTTCCGAATACAAATGCAATGAGACAAAATCTACACTGTACTAAACTAGGACCGGCTTAAACCAAAGCCGGCTAGTTAAATCCGTTCGATCCTGATCCGTGCAATACCGCACGTATCAGATCAAACCCTGCCATATAACTATACGGCCACTAGTACAAAACTGTCCGATCCTGATCCATGCAATACCGCACGTATCTGATCGGACCTTGCCATATCTCCATACGGCCTCTACAGCGTTTCGCCCGAAACTTGAGTAACTGAAAGTGTGGTGGACTCTAAAGACTCGTCAATACTATGGCTGTGGATTTAACCACTAGCACGTCAGAGTTATAAGCCAATACGTGACGGGCCACCAGCTATTGACTAAATGGGACGTCGATGAGGAAGCTCACCCCGACACCCAACTGAGCCTGTCAGTGACAATATCCGTGCAGTCCGGTCCGTTCGTCTATGAGTATCGCATGGCGGGCCTAGGGGGTTGGTAAAAGTCAGACCCCCAAAAGCGGTACAAGTCGTGTCGGAGTGTAGCCCAGAACACCCTGAGATACTACTGGAATACCTACCAGTAAATCTCCTTGCCTTGGCCAAGGACTTTGTGTAATGGCTCTCCTAGACACAGCACGACCTCACCCCCAATACCGGGAGAGACGAACCCCTGAAGATACGCTCACTGCCTCCATGTGGCTCGGGACTGTACCCAACTAAAACCTGTTTGCACGACTCCTTTGAGCCGTGGTAGGGTAGTAATCAAAGTACAGTGGGAACTCACACGAGACAAATGACGATCCCCAGGTCGATTAACTAACCTGCACACATGTCACCAGGGAACTGCCATCTGACGTCTGGTATATGACCAACTAGCATGTTCCCGGCGAGTCCTGTCCGGTGTACTCATAACCCAATGAGCACCTGTATACATCTTAGGTGATCCAACTGACACCAGTGGCTTGTGAGACCGGCCACCGCCCCTCGTCGGGGTCTCGACTGTATACACTAGTCTACTAATGGAGTATCGATGCCCGGTCTCGAAACTCCCACGACTAGGGACCTTTTAAGGATATGCTTGTAGACCCCCAGCTCCCACTTATATGATCGCCCTCATACTGCTGGTGGTCAAGCAAGAATCCTAGGGGCTCTATCAACGTGTAATAGAGACGTGTCATGTCACCTAAAGCAGTACACGATGATAAAGGTAAACCAGATAGCATACTATCATCTCGAGTAAGACTGTCCTACCGGGATAGGTCCTCCCTCAATCATTACAATCACGTACCTGTGACCTAATAATTGACTCTGAGGGCACTACCTCCAACATGCACATGATGATGTGCATGGACACATACATACATACATTGTATCATGGTTGTTGATACATATTTGGTGGCAATGCAAGACTCATATTGTAGTAATTATATATATATTTATCATTTTGAGTTAATTGAAAGGATAATTCACTCATGGTTAATGTTTATTATCTTTGACTAAACCTCACCTAACTTTTAACCATGAGTTAATTCTCCTTTGGAAGTTAACTCAATAAGTACATATCTAAATAATTACTAACCATGGTTGAAGTGAGAAGGATTAATATTGATTTATTCTTTCTCATCTCAATTATTCATTCATATCATTATCCTTTGAGCTCAAGCTTAGCCACCATCTTCTTCTTCCTCTCTTGAAATTTTCTTTGAGTGAAGTTGATAAAAAGAAAAGGTATTGATTATAGAATACAAACCACATCATCATACTACACACATCTAGCCCATTTGTGTAGGATGTTTGCTCTACTTGATTCACATATCAAGTAAAGCAAGGAGCTTTCGGCAAAGGGACTTCGGGTGGATCTTCGTAGACTAGGAAGGCTTCCATCGATCCGTTCCAAACTCTCAAAGTGCCAAGGAGTCACCAAGGGAGGTCTACAAAGGTTGTAATCTCTACTCTTAGTGATACTTTTTCTTTTGCATGTGATGCTTAGTCAAAAGAAACCCTAAATTTCTAGTTATGATTCTTTGCAAGTTCACTTAGCACCTTAAAAAATTTGATTTTGGCATATGTGATGCTTCTAAACCCTTGATAAGGTGCTAGGTAAACCCAACACCGAATTGAGCAATACATGTATTAGAATATGTCTGGATATCTGATGGGACCTAGTTCATAAATGAACTCCAAATCCAAACTTCTTAGACTGTATCATCAACTGAACCTAATCAGTATCCTGCACCATGCTTCCCTCAGTATCCGCTTGGACCACCTGTCCAAACTACTACCCCTTGTCAGAGGGAAAACTATAACTCTGACAATCACTCTGTCATCTATGTCACCTTGGAAGCCTGGAATGATAACGGTCTCCCGAAAGAGGCTGCCGTTATCAAATCGCTAGAACATCCACTTATGTTCTAAAACTGCTTTCGTATGTTTCTCCAGGATTGGATTAATATAAACTTTTTGCATCTAGTGTAAAAACAACATCTGGTGTGGTACTTGACATCTCATGATTGGCTCAATTGCCTAAGCAAGTGATATGCCAATCATACACATCCCTCTCCTCTTTAGTTTGTAAGACACCTTTAGAGAGGGAGACTCCATCACCTGCAGGTACACCACCATGCCAGGAGTCGTCCGTTCTAAAACACCTTTAGAATACTGTCTAAGTACACAGATTGGGAAACTACCCAAATCTAGATCTAATAACCAGAATGTCTGATATTATATCCATATCCTGTGTGGAGAAACTCTGTGTGACAACCACAGTATAACCGATTGTAGGATAGGAATCTCACTTCCTACAAGTGTATGTCATCTAAATACCAGGACATCACACCTTACTACCTTCTTAACAGATCCATCCCCTATTCTGATGAAGTGAAAACCATGACTGTCACATCAAAATTAGATGATCTATCTCCGCTATATTTGCTCTAGTCTATAAATAGACATAAGCTACTTGCCCACTATACTTCCGCTGCTCCCACTAACCACAACAACCCTCTGGCAGAATAATATATACGTGCACTTCTAAAGCTAGTTTAGAACGATGCTATACTCATCCTCCTGCCGGGTCTCATAGCCTGGAACAACAATAGTGTCAAGTCTAGGTAAACAAGAACCTCCCTGTCACCGTCCTTGAGGCTACCGGAGTACCTCTAGGGTGTCTGAGGTTACCCACCATATCTGCGGAGTGGCTAATGGAATGTCAAACCTGATTGAATGTTTATATTCTACTAAATTTTCCAGTAATCGTTTGCGGTTCTGGAATCACTTCCAGTTCTACCATACTCCCACTACTGTTTTCTGAAAAAATCCATTTTACTAAAACTGTGGCGAGTCTAGAACAATTTCACCATTGATCTTCCAGATGGTAGAAAGTCAACCCTCATCATAGCCCGGGCCAACCCACAAACTGCCATTACAGAAACGTGCCTTGAGTTATCCAGAGTTTGGTTTTAAGCATAAGCCGGACAACTCCCCATACCTTAACGTTATTAAGATACGAACCATTCTAAATCCAATATAGAAACTTTGGCACTGATTTAATTGGAACCAGATTCAAATCATGCAGCTGTCTCCAGTGCATGTCAACAAAATAGAGAGAGGCCGATCAGCATTACTCAACTTAGGAATGCATTCAATTATGAGTAACCCGAAAGAAAAACAAGTTTCTCAAAACCATTACTATCAATTGAATACCCAACACAAGTATCTACATCTTCGATCACCTTGAAGAATCCCAATACTTGCGACACCTGGTTCTCTACTTTATTCTTGAACCTATAACTTCTCAAAACTTAGACCTTGTATTTCTACGAAACACTTGTCTAAAAACTAGAGAAGTCATAAGTAAACAGAACATAGTACGAGGACCTTTGTCCTAATGGATACTGGACAATATACAATACTCTGTATAAGTCCGCTGAGTTGAATAACTCAAACCCTATGCGTCGTAGGTTGAAAACTGTAGTATGGTTAAGAACTACTCCGCTGTTGAATGCTCCTTACCCAATCGTCAACTGATATAGGTAAATGTCTCCGACATGATTTCAAAAAGTTATATCTCACTTTATTAAAATAAACGTACAGATATATCAATTTGAAATTGGTGCATAACAACGGATATTCAAAACCAAATCCTTGCCGTCCGGCAAAAACCCAGGCGATTTCCTCAAATATCACCAATTACAACGAATTCTGATATAATGAGGATGATCACCTTATTCCCAACAACATACTCCCACTCATCATCTGTAAAACCATACAGATATGAGAATGAAACCTGGTAAATACATACCCTAGAGCAAGTGCCTAATTGGGAAATCAGTTTTCAATTAACAATGCACAGTGAAACTGAAACATAAAAATGTTTCGAAGGGGTATCCGGGTAATCATAGTAATTCCTCTTCCATAATTCAGATTCATGACTATAACCGTATATTTCGTTGCCATCTCTCCAAATCCCTTTATTTGTCTTTAGTCATTATCTTCTGCACACCATCGTTAGGCTTAATGGTTTTCTTCCTTCCCTATCTTTCGGCACCAGCCTATGTGTAGGGTTCCTAGGCACTCTCAAGAGGTCTCACAAGGCATCAACCATGCCAATTTCAAATTTTACGGGTGCCGAGAAACCCTAATACGGATCGTTAACTAGAAATTTAGGCGAAAACGAAACTAGTTAACATCTTAACTAAAGGAGAGAGGCTACAACCTTTGTAGATCCGGTTCTCCACTCCCTTAGCTCCACGTAGGCGTCCTCTCGCTGTCCATCTCGAATCCCGAACTCAATCGTTGGCTTGATCGGAGAAATGGGCGGACTAGGTCGTCGGCTTCGTGCGGAAGATGATCTACGTCGAGGCATCACAAGTTCAAGCTCCGACTTCACAAATTTGTGAAACTTGTGAAGGAAACACCCAAAACAACTTGGCAAGAGGTAGAGGGTGAAGAAATAGGAGGTGGGTTCACTTTAGAATTGGATTTCTCACTTTAGAACTCAAGTTGCCATTGATGGCATCAAGCTTTCTTTCTTGATGAAGATGATGAAGAAGAAGAAAGAATATGATAAGTATTGATTTAAAATGAAAATAAATCAATACTTATCATAAGCTAACTAAGGTTAAGTGTAGAGAATAGACCATGGTAAATGGGAATGGTTAGGGTTAAGCATGAAGACAAATGGTCTCTTTAGTCAAAGCTTCATGAAGCTTCAACAAGCTTCATGATAAAAAGAAACCATTTTCTTTTCTTTTATCTATTTAAATAAATAAAGAATGGATAAATAAATAGATGAATAACACAAAACCCTAACCATTATGATAACCATGGATTAATTCTTTGCACAAACCCAAGTAAGTATGTATCATCAAACATGATACAATCAAGTGCACAGAAAAGCATATCATATATACAATGTGCACTTCAAGTTAGAAAATCCTTTTAAAATGAACCAATACTAGTTAATGCAAATTAATATATCAAATATACAATTATACATTAAATCATTAAATCAACACTTGATTCAATGATCCGGTCATGTCGCACATAACCGACTAGTATACAATGTATCGATTTATCGAATCAATGATTCGATAACTAGGTTATATCGCATACAACCAATCGAAACATTCATCGCGAGAATGAAATACGGTATCACATACACGCATTATTCTCGGTCCCGCACATATCTCATATGCGCTCCTATTTCGTTTCGCTTGAGCCAGGAAACCTCTGTGTACGACTCTAAAGACTCGTCAATACGCCGGTAGCAGATGATGATCATATCAAGCACCCACAAGCCGCAAGCGGTCTGCTAAACGTAACGGCCATTCGGGTATTGAGCGATCAGAAGATCGACGAGCTAGCCCGCTCACACTCCTGTGAATCCAACCAGTAACACTTACCGTACAGTCCGGTCTGTTCGTCTGATATGTCGCATATCAAGTCTAGGGGTGGTAAACGTCAGACCCCAATAACCGATAAGTCGTGCCGATGTGAGGCTCATAACGGGTCGAGAAACTACTGGTAACACTTACCAGCAAATCTCTGATCAGCCCTGGCCAGGGACTTCCCTGTTACGACCAATCGAGCACAGCGCAACATCAACCCCCAATACCGGGAGAGACGAAACCCATCCTATCGCTCATTGCCTCCATGTGACTCGGGACTGCACCCAAAGACCATCGTTTTGCACGCCCTCATGGACATGGTAAGGTGGAGATCAAAGCACAGTGGGAATCACACAAGACTCTATGAGGATCTCGGGTCTACAGACTAACCTGTACAAGTGTCACCTGAGAACTGCCATCTGACGTAAGGTATAATACCATCTGGGAGTTCTTGGCGAGTCCGTCCAGTGTACCCAGTCTCCACTGAGCACCCATATACCATTTCTGATGTCAAACACCAATGGATATGGGATCATCCATCGCCCATCTCATGGGTCGAGAAGCGTATACGCTAGTCTACACTGGTATATCGATGCCCTGTCTCTATACACCCACGACTAGGGACCTTGAAGGATGTACTTATAGACTACCATGTCCCCACTAGTATGATCTGCATCATAGTCCAGGTAGTCAAGTACACATCCTAAGGGCTTTATCAACATGTAACTATAAGACAGTTTAAAGAGACAAGTGTACATGTTAAGATAAAGAGCAACCAGATAGCATACTATCATATCGAGCAAGAAAGTCATCTCTATATATGTCCAAGCATCCAATATAATATACTTCATCTGTACAATACTGGCCTCTAGGGCATACATACAACTAACAATCTCCCACTTGCACTAGGGCCAGCTGCTGTAGTATCGCATACCGAGCATCCCGAAGAGTCTCTCAAACTGTATCTGGGGAATGGCCTTCGTGAGTGGATCCGCCGTGTTGTTCTTCGTGTCAACCCTCCTGACCTCGATCTCCCGGCGATCAACTATCTCCCGGATCAGGTGATACCGCCTCAGAATATGCCTGGATCGCTGATGGGACCTAGGTTCCTTGGCCAAAGCCACCGCTCCATTGTTATCGCAATACAAAGGTATTGGATGCTCAATGGATGGAACCACTCCAAGTTCAGTAATGAACTTCTTGATCCAGACAGCCTCTTTGGCAGCATCGTTGGCAGCGATGTATTCAGCCTCCATCGTCGAGTCTGCCACGGTTTCCTGCTTGGAACTCTTCCAGCTAACCGCCCCTCCGTAAAGGGTAAAGACAAATCCCGAATGCGACTTAGAGTCGTCCTTATCACTCTGGAAGCTCGAATCGGTAAAGGACTCCACTTGGAGTTCTCCGTTACCATACACCAAGAGCATCTCTTTAGTCCTTCGTAAGTACTTGAGAATGCTCTTCACAGCTGTCCAGTGACTCTCTCCAGGATCAGCTTGATACCTGCTCACTACACTTAGTGAGTATGCTACATCGGGTCTGGTACATAGCATCGCATACATGATAGAGCCTACAGCCGAAGCATAGGGTATCCCTTGCATGCGAGCTCTCTCCAAATCAGTCTTGGGAGACATCTCTTTGGAGAGAGTGACTCCAGAGATCGTGGGCAAGTTCCCACGCTTGGATTCTTCCATACTAAACCTCTTTAGTATGGTGTCAATGTACTTGGATTGGGACAATCCCAATATTCGTTTGGATCTATCTCTATAGATCCTAATTCCCAATATGCAGGAGGCATCACCAAGATCTTTCATTGAGAATCTTTGTGATAAGAAGAGCTTAACCGATTGCAGCATAGGAATATCATTTCCTATCAAGAGTATGTCGTCCACATACAATACGAGGAAGACAACCTTACTCTCTGCCACCTTCTTGTAAATACAAGGTTCATCTGGGTTTTTGACGAAATCAAACTCTTTGATAACGACGTCAAAGCAGATGTTCCAACTCCGCGATGCTTGCTTTAATCCATAAATGGATTTAAGCAGCTTGCACACCTTCCCGCTGCTCCCACTGTCTACGAAGCCCTCTGGCTGAGTCATGTACACGCACTCTTCTAAATCACCATTTAGAAAGGCGGTCTTAACATCCATTTGCCAGATTTCGTAATCATGATACGCAGCGATAGCAAGCATGATCCGGATGGATTTAAGCATAGCCACTGGAGAAAAGGTTTCGTCATAGTCCACACCTGGTCTTTGACGAAAATCCTTTGCAACAAGTCTAGCTTTGAAAGTCTCCACTTTCCCATCTACACCAAGTTTCTTCTTGAAGATTCACTTGCTCCCGATGGGTTTTACCCCTTCAGGAGCAACATCCAAAGTCCATACTTTGTTGGTGTACATGGATTCCATCTCGGACCGCATAGCATCCAGCCATTTCACTGAGTCCCTACTCGTGATGGCCTGCTCGAAGCTAGTTGGGTCATCATCCTCCATGATGCAATCCTCGCTCCCAACATCCATGAGAAAACCATAGTATCTCTCAGGTTGGCGAGGAACCCTACTAGATCGGCGGAGAGGCTGAGGTTCATTGGGAGCTACTGAATCTTCTGGTTCCACCAAATCTTCAGTTACGGTTTGTGTATCTGGAACTTCTTCCAGCTCTACCACTTTGCCACTAATTTCTTTTTCAAGGAATTCCTTTTCTAAAAAGTTGGCATGTTGAGCAACAAGCACTTTTTGTTCCTCACTGTGGTAGAAAAAATACCCATAAGAGTTCTTTGGATATCCCACAAACTTGCAAAGAACTGACCGTGCCTCGAGCATGTCCGGATTTTGTCTTTTGACATAGGCTGGACAACCCCATATTTTAACTCGTTTAAGATATGGCCTCTTCCCACTCCATATCTCATATGGTGTGGTAGGTACAGATTTAGATGGAACTTGATTCAATAGGTATGCTGCTGTCTCCAGTGCATATCCCCAGAAGGAAATAGGTAACTCAGCTGTGCTCATCATAGAGCGCACCATATCTAATAGGGTGTGGTTCCTCCGTTCTGATACACCGTTGTGCTGTGGTGTATATGGAGGAGTCAGCTGAGAGAGAATCCCATTCTCTTTTAGGAAGTCCAGGAATTCATTGCTCAAGTATTCACCTCCTCGATCAGATCGTAGGATTTTAATACTTTTTCCGGTTTGGTTCTCAACTTCTTGTTTATATTCTCTAAATTTCTCAAAAGCTTCTGATTTGTGTTTCATCAGGAACACATATCCGAATCTAGAGAGATCGTCAGTGAATGTAATGAAGTATGAAGAACCATCCCTGGCATGTGTAGACATAAGACCGCATACATCACTATGTATCAGTCCTAAGAGTTCGGTAACTCTTTCTCCGTGTCCCGTAAACGGAGTTTTGGTCATATTTCCTTTGAGACATGACTGGCAAGTGTCATAAGATGAAAATTCGAATGGTTTCAAATATCCATCCTTATGCAACTTAGCCAGTCGTGTCGCATTGATGTGACCCAGTCTACAATGCCACAAGAAGGATTCGTTCAGTTCAGAACTCTTCCTCTTGTGTGTGTTTGTTATACTTAGAACTGTGGATTGATTTAGAACAGAAATGCCATTGCACAACGTGCCTGATTCAACCAACTTTTGGTTACGGAAAACGTTCATAACATTATCCTGTAATACAAAATTATATCCCACTTTACTTAATAAAGAAACTGATATAATGTTGCATATCAGGTTCGGCATGTAATAGCATTCGTTCAGAACCAATGTATTACCTGTTGGTAATGCAAGGTGATATTCCCCGACAGTCTTAGCTGCAACTATTGCACCATTTCCAACTCTAATGTCTTTATCACCTTCTCCAAGTTCTCTACCTTTCCTAAGCCCATGTAACTGATTACATATATGGGATCCCGACCTGGTATCTAATACCCAGGACGTAGAGCAAATGGAGAAACAGTTCTCTGTAACGAACACACCCGAAGAAAATGCATCATCATGTACTTTCTTCATTCGGGTGGCATGGGAATCCTGGTATTCCCCTATATCCTGTTCAGTTCTATAACTCTTATAGGAAAGAACGGAACCAACGTTCCCCAGCACAGTATAACATGCGGGTTCGGTCAATACATCCATATTATTATCTTTATTAGGGCATGACATGGTCGCTACCTGGAGAGAGAGAGAAGAAAACACTTTAGCGTATGCTCGTGCAAGATCAGATTGGTTATTATCTTATCTAATCAGGATGGCTCCCACTGGTTTTTATCAAATCTTCCTTCAAACCCTAAAAGGAAAGACTAGCCGGGATTAATTACACACTTCAAGTTCGCCAATCTTTCAGCCAGACCAGTGTCGGTACTTTGAGGGAGGTCCCCCGTGCTTTCGCACGAACCTAATTAATGTAAACCTCGTTTTCCCAGAGGCGTAACCCCGTTGACACCTTTCTAGACACCTACTTGATCGGCTAATTGTAATGTGTAAAACTCTCCCAGGAGTAACTCTTACTCGCAATGGGTATCGAGATTCAACTATCTCATAGAAGGTATGCAATCTCATTGCAAATTTCAACACTTGAAATTCCCGATAATATTTTGCCCCAAACGATCTATGACCTTGACAAGGTCAACAAACCATAGACCGTAAGTCAAGTTCAACCCGTCATTTCTTGATTGAATTAAACCCACCCGCACGACCCTTGACAAGGTCAACAAGGCCGTACGACTACCCTAACTCAATCTGCATCATATGCATAAGCAGATAAATACTGGTTAGCTACCGCACACTGCGCCTTGACAAGGTCAACAAACGCAGCACGAATGCTAAACAGGACTTATCTGAAATGACGGAGGGCTACGACAGGCTTTTCTGAAAACCTATTGCGTAATGAACTTGATATCGTTGTAGAATCAAATGAAGTTTTGAAATGGAGTGATTTTGAGGCTTTTCTAGTTTTGCTAAAGGGGTCACTCCCGGTGAAGGGATAGTCGGCCCTTTCCTCGTCGAATGAGGTGCGGGATATATCATATATATCACTGTGCAAAGAAAAACTCAAAAACAATCAAAAGCAAACCGAGTATGTAGCATCTGCAAGTTATTGCTAAAGGAGTCACTCCCGGTGAAGGGATCTCGGTCCTTTCCTCATCGAATAAGGTGCAGGGTATATCATATATACCGCTATGCAAAGCAAGAACTGTAGCTACCTGTTTTATTTAAAATTTGATTCTACAACATCATTTGGTTTTGTTTTCTTTCATTAATCACATTAATGAAGTCCCATCATTTAAATACCTAAACATCACAGATAAATACGACGTACACTTATGCCATCCGCATTCGCCTCGATGTCCCCTCGTGCACCGTTAGGTTAGGTAACTAACGACAGAGCAGGGCAGGGTTAGTGCGGGTGCAAAACATAAGTAACGTCTATATAATATATCATATATACTATATACTGTATCTATCACAAAACATCACATGATCACATCACAGATATCGCAGCAGAAAATATCATATGAAATATTGGATATACTAGGACGTCCGTGTTTTCAATACAAGCCAGTATAAAACACGGATTCCACGGTCGTGATGAATAGCCAATCCCACACCCCTAGACCCCTACGAGAGCGGCAAGCAACCCTACCAATTCTAGAGTTAGGAGACCCGGACTGGACACCTCGAGATGGTCTCCCACTGGACCCTAGAACCCGGTTACCTGTGCTCCCCTCCTTGGGTCTATCCTAGTGCAGAAAAGTAAATAATATACAAAGGGTGACATCTTCCGCAACCTGGAAGTGTCCCAATAAAAGAATATTACATACAAGTTTTTTTACATGAATGAAAATGAAAAGCACTCATCTCACATAAAACCCCCCGGCTATTCAAACACGACAATCCAATATAACATATCCAGCAACACATAACATCACATGTCATCAACGTAAGTAAATATGCGCATCCCAATTGTCGTTGACATATAGCAACGAAACCGGCGATATCACATATTACACTTACGGTTACAGAAAAGAAAGTGTAAAACTACAACAGTTGGAATCCGCAATCTCTTTAGACATCGCATGCCTAATCAAATGAAATACTTAGACATCACATGCCTAACAGTTATAAACCCCGTATTTTAGTCTCATTATCGAAAACTCTTTTCAATATCAAATGAAACTAAACCGCTAGATTTATAACATTCATTCAGTTATCTCATAACTGTTTGTGAATTCCAATTATTGTATCCTATTCCAGATAAATAGAAAATATTAAACTTTCCGATCGAACATTCGAACACCCAAGTTTTCTCGAAACCGTCCAACACATGAAATAGGTTCAACGACATTCACTTCATGCCTCAGTACCAACGGTCCAGCCGTAGAAGGGTCAAGCCAACGCCTCACATGTGGCACGCCGTACTGCCCCAAACCCGAAGGTTCAAAGGGCAGTTCAAGACGGTCACATAATCGAGTTAAGGTTTGTTGTCTTCTAGAGGGACCATCGCGTTACTTGCACTACTCAGAACGTCCTTAAACCATTGAAAGATCCAACACTTGGAAATTTTCCGGCAGGGGAAAAGTTGGGTATTTATATCCGGTCGAACTTTTTAACATATTCTAAAGTTATCCGGAAAGCCACATAGACAAGATTTGATAATCCGATCGAATCGTTGATTCCCAATACAACCCCAGAACACTCAACTCTTGAGTCAAATTAAAAATTCCCAGAAAATTCAGCATAATAAAATAGTAATTACTGTGCAAAACTGTTAGTTGTATGTATGCCATAGAGGCCAGTACTGTACAGATTATGTATATTATATTGGATGCTTGGACATATATAGAGATGACTTTCTTGCTCGATATGATAGTATGCAATCTGGTTACTCTTTATCTTAACATGTACACTAGTCTCTTTATACTGTCTTATAGTTACATGTTGGTAAAGCCCTTAGGATATGTACTTGACTACCTGGACTGTGATGCAGATCATACTAGTGGGGACATGGTAGTCCATAAGTACATCCTTCAAGGTCCCTAGTCGTGGGTGTATCGAGACGGGGCATCGATATACCAGAGTAGACTAGCGTATACGCTTCTCGACCCATGTGATAGGCGATGGATGATCCCATATCCATTGGTGTTTGACATCAGAGATGGTGTACGGGTGCTCAGTGGAGACTGAGTACACTGGACGGTCTCGCCGAGAACTCCCAGATGGTATTATACCTCACGTCAGATGGCAGTTCTCAGGTGACACTTGTACAGGATAGTCTGTAGACCCGAGATCGTCATAGAGTCTTGTGTGATTCCCACTGTGCTTTGATCTCCACCTTACCACGTCCATGAGGGCGTGCAAAACGGTGGTCTTTGGGCACAGTCCCGAGTCACATGGAGGCAATGAGTGATAGGAGGGGTTTCGTCTCTCCCGGTATTGGGGGTTGATGTTGCGCAGTGCTCGATTGGCCGTAGCAGGGAAGTCCCTGGCCAGGGCTGATCAGAGATTTGCTGGTAAGTGTTACCAGTAGTTTCTCGACCCGTTACGAGCCTCACATCGGCACGACTTATCGGGTTATTGGGGTCTGACGTATACCACCCCTAGACTTGATATGCGACGTATCAGACGAAGAGACCGGACTGTACGGTAAGTGTTACTGGTCGGATTCGCAGGAGTGTGAGCGGGCTAGCTCGTCGATCTTCTGATCGCTCAATACCCGGGTGGCCGTTACGTTTAGCAGACCGCTTGCGGCTTGTGGGTGCTTGATATGATCATCATCTGCTACCGGCGTATTGACGAGTCTTTAGAGTCCTACACAGAGGTTTCCTGGTTCAAGCGAAATGAAATAGAAGCGCATATGAGATATGTGCAGGACCGAGAATAATGCGTGTATGTGATACCGCATTTCATTCTCGCGATATATGTTTCGATTGGTTATATTCGATATGACCTAGTTATCGAATCATTGATTCGATAAATCGATACATTGGATTCTAGTCGGTTATGTGCGACATGACCGGATCATTGAATCAAATGTTGATTTAATGATTTAATGCATAATTATATATTTGATATATTGCATTGCATTAACTAGTATTGGTTCACTTTAAACGGATATTTCTCACTTGATGCACATTGTGTATGTGATATGCTTTAGTGCACTACTTTGTATCATGTTTGATGATACTTGATAATGTAGTTAAGTGTAAAGGGTTAAACCATGGTTAAGTGATGATTAGGGTTTGGGTTTTTCATTTATTTATTTGTTTATTTATTTGGAAAGGATTAAGTTGAGAATGGTGGCTTATTTTGGAGCTATGTTGAAGCTTCTTGAAGCTTTGACAAAGTCCACCATCCTTATCTCATCCTTAACCCTAACCACTCTAACTAACCTTGGTTTAATCTCTACACTTGACCATGGTCAAGATATGATAAGTATTCATATTAGTTTTATTTTTAAAATAGAACACTTATCATTCTTGCTTCATCTTCATCTTCTTTTTCTTCTTCAAGCTTGCTACTTTAATGGCAACTTGAGATCTAGTGAGATAAATCCAATTCTAAAGTGAACCCACCTCCTATTTCTTCACCCTCTACCTCTTGCCAAGTTGTTTTGGATGTTTTCTTCACAAGTTTCACAACTTTGTGAAGTCGGAGCTTGAGCTTGTGCAACCTCGACGTAGATCGTCTTTGACACGAAGCCGACGACCTATTCCGCACGTTTCTCCGATGAAGCCGTCACGAGAGTCAAGGATTCATGATGGAAAGCGAGGGCATGACCACGTGGAGCTAAGAAGGTGGAAATCCGGATCTACAAAGGTTGTAGTTTCCGACCTTTAGTTAAAATGTTAACTAGTTTGTAGTTTCGCCTAGAATTCTAGCAACGATCCGTTAACTAGGGTTTCTCGGCACCATAATTTTGTAAAATGGCATGTTCGATGCCTTGTGAGACCTCTATAGTGTGCCTAGGAACCCTACATTGGTATCAGAGCCTAGCTAGAGCCTTAGACGAAGTCTAGACGGAGTTTGAAGTCCGGACGAACCCGAAACCCATATACCCATGAGCTCTCTGGACATTTTCTGAAATCTGGGAATTTTTGATATTAAAAATGCTTAAAAAATTCACCAAAGAATTCTAAGAATTACTGTGTAAAACGTTTCACATGAACAGTTCCTTAAGCCGCGGAACCGCGGCAGAAGCATGGCTTCTGCCGCTGTTCCGCGCTCAAAATGTGACGTCAGCCATACACAACTGCACAGTAATACCTGATAAATTCTGGTGAGTTTTCTGGGTATTTTTAAATTGATTTAAGGGTTGAGTGCTCTGGGGTTATATTGGGAATCGACGATTCGATCGGAATATCAAACTTTGTCTAAGTGTTTTTCCAGATAACTATAGAATATGTTAAAAAGTTTGACCGGATACAAATACCCAACTTTTCCCCTGCCGGAAAAATTCCAAGTGTTGGATTTTTCTGTGGTTAAAAGACGTTCTGAGTAGTGCAAGTAACGCGATGGTCCCTCTAGAAGACAACAAACCTTAACTCGATTATGTGACCGTCTTGAACTGCCCTTTGAACCTTCGGGTTTGGGGCAGTACGGCGTGCCACATGTGAGGCGTTGGCTTGACCCTTCTACGGCTGGACTGTTGGTACTGAGGTATGAAGTGAATGTCTTTGAACCTATTTCATGTGTTGATCGGTGTCGGGAAAACTTGGGTGTTCGAATGTTCGATCGGAAAGTTTGATATATTCTATTTATCCGGAATTGGATACAATAATTGGAATTCACAAACAGTTATGTGATAACTGAATGAATGTTATAAATCTAGCAGTTTAGTTTCACTTGATATTGAAAAGAGTTTTCGATAATGAGACTAAAATGCGGGATTTATATCTGTTAGGCATGCGATGTCTAAAGAGGTTGCGGATTCCAACTGTTGTAGTTTTACACTTTCTTTTCTGTGACCGTAAGTGTAGTATGTTCATATCGCCGGTTTCGTTGCTATACGTCAACGACAATTGGGGTATGCATACTTACTTACGTTGATGACATGTGATGTTATGTGTTGCTACATATGTTATATTGGATCGTCGTGTTTGAATAGCCGGGGTTTTTTATGTGAGATGAGTGTTTTTCATTTTCATTCATGTAAAAACTTGTATGTAATATTCTTTTATTTGGGGCACTTCCAGGCAGCGGAAGTTGTCACCTTTTGTATATTATTTACTTTTCCGCATTAGGATAGACCCAAGGAGGGGAGCACAAGTAACCGGGTTCTGGGGTACAGTGGGAGACCAACTCGAGGAGTCGAGTCCGGGTCTCCTAACCCTAGAATTGGCAGGGTTGCTTGCCGCTCTCGTAGGGGTCTAGGGGTGTGGGATTGGCTATTCATCACGACCGTGGAATCCGTGTTTTATACTGGCTCGTATTGAAAACACGGACGTCCTAGTATATCCAATATTTCATATGTTTATTCTGCTGCGATATCTGTGTTGTGATTCTGTGATGGATATAGTATATATGATATATTATATAGACGTTACTTATGTTTTACACCCGCGCTAGCCCTGCCCTGCTCTGTCGTTAGTTACCTAACCTAACGGTGCACGAGGGGACATCGAGGCGAATGCGGATGGCATAAGTGTACGTCATATCTATCTGTGATGTTTAGGTATTTAAATGATGGGACTTCATTAATGTGATTAATGAAAGATAAGAAACCTAAGATGTTGTGGAATCGAATTTTAAAACAAAACAGGTAGCTACTGTTCTTGCTTTGCATAGCGGTATATATGATATACCCTGCACCTTATTCGATGAGGAAAGGACCGAGATCCCTTCACCGGGAGTGACTCCTTTAGCAGTAACTGGCAGATGCTACACACTCGGTTTGGCTTTGATTGCTTTTAAGAGTTTTTGCTTTGCACAGTGATATATATGATATATCCCGCACCTCATTCGACGAGAAAAGGACCGAGATCCCTTCACCGGGAGTGACTCCTTTAGCAAAACTAGAAAAGCCTCAAAATCACTCCATTTTTAAAACTTCATTTGATTCTACAACGATATCAAGTTCATTACGCTCATGGTTTTCAGAAAAACCTGGCGTAGCCCTCCGTCATTTCAGATGAATCCTACTTAGTATTCATGCTACGTTTGTTGACCTCCGTCAAGGCGTAGTGTACGGTAGCTAACTAGTATTTGTCTGCTTATGCATATGATGCAGATTGGATTAGGGTATTCGTACGACCTTGTTGACCTCCGTCAAGGGTCGTGCGGGTGGGTTTGATTCAATCAAGAAATGACGGGTTGAACTTGACTTGCACCCTGTGGTTTGTTGACCTCCGTCAAGGTCATAGGATGCTTGGGGCAAAATATTATCGGGAATTTCAAGTGTCGAAATTTGCAATGAGATTGCATACCTTCTATGAGATAGTTGGATCCCGATACCCACTGCGAGTAAGAGTTACTCCTGGGAGAGTTTTACACATTGCAATTAGCCGATCAAGTAGGTGTCTAGAAAGGTGTCAACGGGGTTACGCCTCTGGGAAAACGAGGTTTACAGTAATTAGGTTCGTGCGAAAGCACGGGGGACCTCCCTCAAATTACCGACACTGGCCTGGCTGAAAGATTGGCGAACTTGCAGTGTGTAATTAATCCCGGCTAGTCTTTCCTTTTAGGGTTTGAAGGAAGATTTGATAAAAAGCAGTGGGAGCCATCCTGATTAGATAAGATAATAACCAATCTGATTTTGCACGAGCTTACGCTAAAGTGTTTTCTTCTCTCTCTCTCCAGGTAGCGACCATTTCATGCCTTAATAAAGATAATAATTTGGATGTATTGACCGAACCCGCATGTTATACTGTGCTGGGGAACGTTGGTTCCTTTCTTTCCTATAAGAGTTATAGGACTGAACAGGATATAGGGGAATACCAGGATTCCCATGCCACCCGAATGAAGGAAGTACATGTTGATGCATTTTCTTCGGGTGTGTTCGTTACAGAGAACTGTTTCTCCATTTGCTCTACGTCCTGGGTATTGGATACCGGGTCAGGATCCCATATATGTAATCAGTTACATGGGCTTAGGAAAGATAGAGAACTTGGAGAAGGTGATAAAGACATTAGAGTTGGAAATGGTGCAATTGTTGCAGCTAAGACTATCGGGGAATATCACCTTACATTACCAACTGGTAATACATTGGTTCTGAACGAATGCTATTACATGCCGAACCTGATATGCAACATTATATCTGTTTCTTTATTGAGTAAAGTGGGATATAATTTTGTATTACAGGATAATGTTATGAACATTTTCCGTAACCAAAAGTTGGTTGGATCAGGCACGCTATGCAATGGCATTTATGTTCTAAATCAATCAACAGTTCTAAGCATAACAAACACACATAAGAGGAAGAGTTCAGAACTGAACGAATCCTTCTTGTGGCATTGTAGACTGGGTCACATCAATGCGACACGGCTAGCTAAGTTGCATAAAGATGGATATTTAAATCCGTTTGAATTTTCATCTTATGACACTTGCCAGTCATGTCTCAAAGGCAAGATGACCAAAACTCCGTTTACGGGACACGGAGAAAGATTTACCGAACTCTTGGGACTTATACATAGTGATGTATGCGGTCCCATGTCTACACATGCCAGGGATGGTTCTTCATACTTCATTACATTCACTGACGATCTCTCTAGATTCGGATATGTGTTCCTGATGAAACACAAATCAGAAGCTTTTGAGAAATTTAGGGAATATAAACAAGAAGTTGAGAACCAAACCGGAAAAAGTATTAAAATCCTACGATCTGATCGAGGAGGAGAATACTTGAGCATAGAATTCCTGGACTTCCTAAAAGAGAATGGGATTCTCTCTCAGCTAACTCCTCCATATACACCACAGCACAACGGTGTATCGGAGCGGAGAAACCGCACCCTATTAGATATGGTGCGCTCTATGATGAGTAGAGCTGAGTTACCTGTTTCCTTCTGGGGATATGAACTGGAAACAGCAGCATACCTACTGAACAGGGTTCCCACCAAATCTGTGCCTACCACACCATATGAGATATGGGAAGGGAAGAGACCATATATTAATTTTATAAAGATATGGGGTTGCCCGGCCTATGTCAAAAGACAAAAACCGGACAAACTCGAGGCAAGATCTGTTTTGTGTAAGTTTGTTGGATATCTCAAACATTCGCGAGGGTATATCTTCTACCACAGTGAGGAACAAAGAGTATTTGTTGCTCAACATGCCACCTTTTTAGAAAAGGAATTTCTTGCAAAAGAGATTAGTGGCTCTGAGGTAGAACTGGAAGAGGTTCTAGCTGAACAAAACACAACAGAAGATCTAGTGGAACCAGAGGATTCAGTAGTACCCGACGAACCCCAGCCTCTCCGCCGATCTAGTAGGGTTCCTCGCCAACCTGAGAGATACTACGGTTTTCTCATGGACGGTGGGAGCGAGGATTGCATCATGGAGGATGATGACCCAACTAGCTTCGAGCAAGCCATCACGAGTGGGGACTCAGTGAAATGGCTGGATGCTATGCGGTCCGAGATGGAATCCATGTACACCAACAAAGTATGGACTTTGGAAGTTGCTCCTGAAGGGGTAAAACCCATTGGGAGCAAGTGGATCTTCAAGAAGAAATTTGGTGTAGATGGGAAAGTGGAGACTTTCAAAGCTAGACTTGTAGCAAAGGGTTTTCGTCAAAGACCAGGTGTGGACTATGACGAAACCTTTTCTCCAGTGGCTATGCTTAAATCCATCCGGATCATGCTTGCCATTGCTGCCTTTCATGACTACGAAATCTGGCAAATGGATGTTAATACCGCCTTTCTAAATGGTGATTTAGAAGAGTGCGTGTACATGACTCAGCCAGAGGGCTTCGTAAACAGTGGGAGCAGCGAAAAGGTGTGCAAGCTGCTTAAATCCATTTATGGATTAAAGCAAGCATCGCGGAGTTGGAACATCTGCTTTGACGTCGTTATCAAAGAGTTTGATTTCGTCAAAAATCCAGATGAACCTTGTATCTACAAGAAGGTGGCAGAGAGTAAGGTTGTCTTCCTCGTATTGTACGTGGACGACATACTCTTGATAGGAAATGACATTCCTATGCTGCAATCGGTCAAGCTCTTCTTATCACAAAGATTCTCAATGAAAGATCTTGGTGATGCCTCCTGCATATTGGGAATTAGGATCTATAGAGATAGATCCAAACGGATTTTGGGATTGTCCCAATCCAGGTACATTGACACCATACTAAAGAGGTTTAGTATGGAAGAGTCCAAGCGTGGGAACTTGCCCACGATCTCTGGAGTCACTCTCTCCAAAGAGATGTCTCCCAAGACTGATTTGGAGAGAGCTCGCATGCAAGGGATACCCTATGCTTCAGCAGTAGGCTCTATCATGTATGCGATGCTATGTACCAGACCCGATGTAGCATACTCACTAAGTGTAGTGAGCAGGTATCAAGCTGATCCTGGAGAGAGTCACTGGACAGTTGTGAAGAGCATTCTCAAGTACTTACGAAGGACTAGAGATATGTTCTTGGTGTATGGTAACGGAGAACTCCAAGTGGAGTCCTTTACCGATTCGAGCTTCCAGAGTGATAAGGACGACTCTAAGTCGCAGTCGGGCTTTGTCTTTACCCTTTACGGAGGGGCGGTTAGCTGGAAGAGTTCCAAGCAGGAAACCGTGGCAGACTCGACGATGGAGGTTGAATACATCGCTGCCAACGCTGCTGCTAAAGAAGCTGTCTGGATCAAGAAGTTCATTTCTGAACTTGGAGTGGTTCCATCCATTGAGCATCCAATACCTTTGTATTGCGATAACAATGGAGCGGTGGCTTTGGCCAAGAAACCCAGGTCCCATCAGCGATCCAGGCATATTCTGAGGCGGTATCACCTGATCCGGGAGATAGTTGATCGCCGGGAGATCGAGGTCAGGAGAGTTAACACGAAGAACAACATGGCGGATCCACTCACGAAGGCCATTCCCCAGATACAGTTTGAGAGACTCTTCGGGATGCTCGGTATGAGATACTACAGCAGCTGGCCCTTGTGCAAGTGGGAGATTGTTAGTTGTATGTATGCCCTAGAGGCCAGTATTGTACAGATTATGTATATTATATTGGATGCTTGGACATATATAGAGATGACTTTCTTGCTCGATATGATAGTATGCTATCTGGTTACTCTTTATCTTAACATGTACACTAGTCTCTTTATACTGTCTTATAGTTACATGTTGGTAAAGCCCTTAGGATATGTACTTGACTACCTGGACTGTGATGCAGATCATACTAGTGGGGACATGGTAGTCCATAAGTACATCCTTCAAGGTCCCTAGTCGTGGGTGTATCGAGACGGGGCATCGATATACCAGAGTAGACTAGCGTATACGCTTCTCGACCCATGTGATGGGCGATGGATGATCCCATATCCATTGGTGTTTGACATCAGAGATGGTGTACGGGTGCTTAGTGGAGACTGAGTACACTGGACGGACTCGCCGAGAACTCCCAGATGGTATTATACCTCACGTCAGATGGCAGTTCTCAGGTGACACTTGTACAGGATAGTCTGCAGACCCGAGATCGTCATAGAGTCTTGTGTGATTCCCACTGTGCTTTGATCTCCACCTTACCACGTCCATGAGGGCGTGCAAAACGGTGGTCTTTGGGCACAGTCCCGAGTCACATGGAGGCAATGAGCGATAGGAGGGGTTTCGTCTCTCCCGGTATTGGGGGTTGATGTTGCGCAGTGCTCGATTGGCCGTAGCAGGGAAGTCCCAGGCCAGGGCTGATCAGAGATTTGCTGGTAAGTGTTACCAGTAGTTTCTCGACCCGTTACGAGCCTCACATCGGCACGACTTATCGGGTTATTGGGGTCTGACGTATACCACCCCTAGACTTGATATGCGACGTATCAGACGAAGAGACCGGACTGTACGGTAAGTTTTACTGGTCGGATTCGCAGGAGTGTGAGTGGGCTAGCTCGTCGATCTTCTGATCGCTCAATACCCGGGTGGCCGTTACGTTTAGCAGACCTCTTGCGGCTTGTGGGTGCTTGATATGATCATCATCTGCTACCGGCGTATTGACGAGTCTTTAGAGTCCTACACAGGGGTTTCCTGGTTCAAGCGAAACGAAATAGGAGCGCATATGAGATATGTGCAGGACCGAGAATAATGCGTGTATGTGATACCGCATTTCATTCTCGCGATATATGTTTCGATTGGTTATATTCGATATGACCTAGTTATCGAATCATTGATTCGATAAATCGATACATTGGATTCTAGTCGGTTATGTGTGACATGACCGGATCATTGAATCAAATGTTGATTTAATGATTTAATGCATAATTATATATTTGATATATTGCATTGCATTAACTAGTATTGGTTCACTTTAAACGGATTTTTCTCACTTGATGCACATTGTGTATGTGATATGCTTTAGTGCACTACTTTGTATCATGTTTGATGATACTTGATAATGTGGTTAAGTGTAAAGGGTTAAACCATGGTTAAGTGATGATTAGGGTTTGGGTTTTTCATTTATTTATTTGTTTATTTATTTGGAAAGGATTAAGTTGAGAATGGTGGCTTATTTTGGAGCTATGTTGAAGCTTCTTGAAGCTTTGACAAAGTCCACCATCCTTATCTCATCCTTAACCCTAACTACTCTAACTAACCTTGGTTTAATCTCTACACTTGACCATGGTCAAGATATGATAAGTATTCATATTAGTTTTATTTTTAAAATAGAACACTTATCATTCTTGCTTCATCTTCATCTTCTTCTTCTTCTTCAAGCTTGCTACTTTAATGGCAACTTGAGATCTAGTGAGATAAATCCAATTCTAAAGTGAACCCACCTCCTATTTCTTCACCCTCTACCTCTTGCCAAGTTGTTTTGGGTGTTTTCTTCCCAAGTTTCACAACTTTGTGAAGTCGGAGATTGAGCTTGTGCAACCTCGACGTAGATCGTCTTTGACACGAAGCCGACGACCTATTCCGCACGTTTCTCCGATGAAGCCGTCACGAGAGTCGAGGATTCATGATGGACAGCGAGGGCATGACCACGTGGAGCTAAGAAGGTGGAAATCCGGATCTACAAAGGTTGTAGTTTCCGACCTTTAGTTAAAGTGTTAACTAGTTTGTAGTTTCGCCTAGAATTCTAGCAACGATCCGTTAACTAGGGTTTCTCGGCACCATAATTTTGTAAAATGGCATGTTCGATGCCTTGTGAGACCTCTATAGTGTGCCTAGGAACCCTACAAAAACGGGAGTGATTATGTCATCATATTGCCGCGGAACCGTCGCAGAAGCCAGGCTTCTGCCGCGGTTCCGCCGCACTCTTTACTGTTCATGGGATAAATTTTGCATCATAATTCTTAGATTTCCCTGCTGAATTTTTTAAGCATTTTTAATATGGAAAAATCCCAGATTTTAGAAAAATTCCAGAGAGCACTTGGGTTTTAGGGTTTCGGGTTCGTTCGGGTTTCAAACGTCGTCTAGACTTTGCCTAAGGCTCTAGCTAGGCTCTGATACCACTGTAGGGTTCCTAGGCACTCTCAAGAGGTCTCACAAGGTATCAACCATGCCAATTTCACATTTTACGGGTGCCGAGAAACCCTAATACGGATCGTTAACTAGAAATTTAGGCGAAAACGAAACTAGTTAACATATTAACTAAAGGAGAGAGGCTACAACCTTTATAGATCCGGTTCTCCACTTCCTTAGCTCCACGTAGGCATCCTCTCGCTATCCATCTCGAATCCCGGACTCAATCGTTGGCTTGATCGGAGAAATGGGCGGACTAGGTCGTCGGCTTCGTGCCGAAGATGATCTACGTCGAGGCATCACAAGTTCAAGCTCCGACTTCACAAATTTGTGAAACTTGTGAAGGAAACACCCAAAACCACTTGGCAAGAGGTAGAGGGTGAAGAAATAGGAGGTGGGTTCACTTTAGAATTCGATTTCTCACTTTAGAACTCAAGTTGCCATTGATGGAATCAAGCTTTCTTTCTTGATGAAGATGATGAAGAAGAAGAAAGAATATGATAAGTGGTGATTTAAAATGAAAATAAATCAATACTTATCATAATCTAACTAAGGTTAAGTGTAGAGAATAGACCATGGTAAATGGGAATGGTTAGGGTTAAGCATGAAGACAAATGGTCTCTTTAGTCAAAGCTTCATGAAGCTTCAACAAGCTTCATGATAAAAAGAAACCATTTTCTTTTCTTTTATCTATTTAAATAAATAAAGAATGGATAAATAAATAGATGAATAACACAAAACCCTAACCATTATGATAACCATGGATTAATTCTTTGCACAAACCCAAGTAAGTATGTATCATCAAACATGATACAATCAAGTGCACACAAAAGCATATCATATATACAATGTGCACTTCAAGTGAGAAAATCCTTTTAAAATTAACCAATACTAGTTAATTCAAATTAATATATCAAATATACAATTATACATTAAATCATTAAATCAACACTTGATTCAATGATCCGGTCATGTCGCACATAACCGACTAGTATACAATGTATCGATTTATCGAATCAATGATTCGAAAACTAGGTTATATCGCATACAACCAATCGAAACATTCATCGCGAGAATGAAATACGGTATCACATACACGCATTATTCTCGGTCCCGCACATATCTCATATGCGCTCCTATTTCGTTTCGCTTGAGCCAGGAAACCTCTGTGTAGGACTCTAAAGACTCGTCAATACGCCGGTAGCAGATGATGATCATATCAAGCACCCACAAGCCGCAAGCGGTCTGCTAAACGTAACGGCCATCCGGGTATTGAGCGATCAGAAGATCGACGAGCTAGCCCGCTCACACTCCTGTGAATCCAACCAGTAACACTTACCGTACAGTCCGGTCTGTTCGTCTGATATGTCGCATATCAAGTCTAGGGGTGGTAAACGTCAGACCCCAATAACCGATAAGTCGTGCCGATGTGAGGCTCATAACGGGTCGAGAAACTACTGGTAACACTTACCAGCAAATCTCTGATCAGCCCTGGCCAGGGACTTCCCTGTTACGGCCAATCAAGCACAGCGCAACATCAACCCCCAATACCGGGAGAGACAAAACCCCTCCTATCGCTCATTGCCTCCATGTGACTCGGGACTGCACCCAAAGACCACCGTTTTGCACGCCCTCATGGATGTGGTAAGGTGGAGATCAAAGCACAGTAGGAATCACACAAGACTCTATGACGATCTCGGGTCTACAGACTAACTTGTACAAGTGTCACCTGAGAACTGCCATCTGACGTGAGGTATAATACCATCTGGGAGTTCTCGGCGAGTCCGTCCAGTGTACCCAGTCTCCACTGAGCACCCGTATACCATCTCTGATGTCAAACACCAATGGATATGGGATCATCCATCGCCCATCTCATGGGTCGAGAAGCGTATACGCTAGTCTACACTGGTATATCGATGCCCTGTCTCTATACACCCATGACTAGGGACCTTGAAGGATGTACTTATAGACTACCATATCCCCACTAGTATGATCTGCATCATAGTCCAGGTAGTCAAGTACACATCCTAAGGGCTTTATCAACATGTAACTATAAGACAGTTTAAAGAGACAAGTGTACATGTTAAGATAAAGAGCAACCAGATAGCATACTATCATATCGAGCAAGAAAGTCATCTCTATATATGTCCAAGCATCCAATATAATATACATCATCTGTACAATACTGGCTTCTAGGGCATACATACAACTAACACTATGGTTTGGAAGAAGACTATCCAATAAGCGTAATAGGTGTATACTCCTAAACCAAGGAGTACTCGCAACCTGAGAGAAGGTGATGATAAAAGACAACTGAATAAAACCTTATTCTATTTCTCCTGAACCTGAATCCATCCTCGAATCTGGAACAAGTTCCTTCAAGTTCGTATATAACCATACGATGGATTTATCCAATGGAAGTGGATGTCCGTAATAATACGGGGTGTTCTGGAGAAATGCAAAGGTGAAGTAGGAGTGGCGATGAACTACGCGGTTTGGTCGTCAATGATAGCAGTCGCAATTTACTTTGCCCTCTTTCTAATCCCTTTATTTTGTCTTCACTTATTACCTTCTGTACACCCTACTTAGGCTAATTGGTTTTCTTCATTCCCTACCTTTCGGCACCTGCCTATGATTTGGAAGAAGACTATCTAATAAGCGTAATAGGTGTACCGTCTCCTAAACCAAGGAGTACTCTCAACCTGAGAGAAGGTGATGATAAACGACAACTGAATAAACCAATTCAATTTCTCCTGAACCTGAATCCATCCCCGAAGAAGTCCCTTCGAGTTTGTATATAACCATACGATGGATTTATTCAATGGAAGTGGATGTTCGTAGTGATACGAGGTGTTCTGGAGAAATGCAAAGGGTAAAAGAAGGAGTGGCAATGATGTATGCAACTCAGACAATCCAAAAGCCAGTATTTTAAGAAGGTTCGGTCAACTTGGTCACTGAGTCATAGTCTAGGGTTGGTCAATGGTCGCTACCAAAGAGAGAGAAAAGAAACACTTTACGTGCAGTCTAACCTAGATCAGAATGGTTATCACATTATCTAATCAGGAAACCTCCCACTGTATCGTCAAATTCTCCTCCAAACCTGAATAAAGAATTAGTCGGGATCAACCGAGAGTAAACCAACTCATCAGTGGGAATCGGGATCTAACTATCATCGCATGATAACGTGAAGGAATCCACTCACGTTATCACACTCCAGAACGTATGCGCAAGCTTGGCAAGTTTCAGTTTCTTTAGAAACTCCCGATGTGGATTTTTGCCCCATGCTCTTATGACCTTGACGTTGGCCAAAATATCATAAGTCACATGTCAAGTTCTACCCATCATTATCTTCTTAATTTGAACCCACTCGTACATACCTCTGACGTTGGCCAAATGGCCGAACGACTGTCCCAAACCAACTCATCTATCTATGCAACAGATGAATACCCAGCAGCTACCAAACACTATGCCTTGGCGTTGGTCAAAATATATAGCTTGAATACTACTGAATACCCACCTGAAATGACGGAGGGCTACGGCTGGTTTTTGGCGAAAAACCATTAACGTAACGAACTTGATATCGCTGAAGGAATCTGATAACTTTTTTCAAAAATATAGTGGCGAAAACCTTTGCTAAAGAGGTCACTCCCGGTGAAGGGATCTCGCTCTTTCTCGTAGAATGAGGTGCAGGATATTCCAACTGAATACCGTGATGCAAAGCAACAAGTAATCGACTATAGTGAAGTTATTACCCTGACGCAAACTTCTGCCAAAGGGGTCACTCCCGGTGAAGGGATCTCGGCCCTTGCCTTGTCGAATGAGGCGCAAGATATTCCAACTGAATACCACTGTGCAAAATAAAATAAAACGTCCTTGTAATAACACTTTTTGAAAACTGTTCCAACAACGTCAAACATGTTTGTTTTCCTTTGCATTGATCAGAATCAACGCAGTCCTATTAATTAATCACACCAGAAAAGAACGAAAATAAAATGTACGTATTGTTAGTTATATGTATACCCTAGAGGCCATTATTATACATAGGATGTATATTGTAGTGGATGCTTGGACATATATAGGGAGGACTTTCTTGCTCGACATGATAGTATGCTATCTGGTTGCTCTTTACCTTAACGTGTACACTGACTGTCTCTCTGTTACATGTTGGTAAAGCCCTTAGGATGTGTACTTGACTACCTGGACTATGATGCGGATCATACTAGTGGGGACATGGTAGTCTATAATTACATCGTTCAAGGTCTCTAGTCGTAGGTGTATCGAGACGGGGCATCGATATACCAGAGTAGACTAGCGTATACCTTCTCGACCCATATAGATGGGCGATGGATGATCCCATATCCATTGGTGTTTGACATCAGAGATGATATACGGGTGCTCAGTAGAGACTGGGTACACTGGACAGACTCGCCGAGAACTCCCAGATGGTATTATACCTCACGTCAGATGGCAGTTCTCTGGTGACACTGGTACATGTTAATCTGTAGACCCGAGATCGTCATTGAGTCTTGTGTGATTCCCACTGTGCTTTGATTTCCACCATACCACGTCCAAGAGGGCGTGCAAAATGGTGGTTTTTGGGTACAGTCCCGAATCACATGGAGGCAATGAGCAATAGGAGGGGATTCGTCTCTCCCGGTATAGGGAGTTGATGGTGCGCTGTGTTCGATTGGCTATAACCGAAAATCCCTGGCCACGGTTGCTGAGATTTACTGGTAAGTGTTACCAGTAGTTTCTCGAACTGTTATAGACCTTATATCGACACGACTTATCAAGCTATTGTGGTCTGACGTTTACCACCCCTAGACAAGATATACGACATATCAGACGACGAGACCGGACTGTACGGTAAGTGTTACTGGTTGGATTCACAGGAGTGTGAGCGGGCTTGCTCGTCGATCTTCTGATCGCTCAATACCCGGGTGGCCGTTACGTTTAGCAGACCACTTGCGGCTTGTGGGTGTTTGATATGATCATCACCTGCTGTCGGCGTATTGACGAGTCTTTAGAGTCCTACACAGAGGTTTCCTGGCTCAAGCGAAACGAAATAGGAGCGCATATGAGATATGTGCGGGACCGAGAATAATACCAGTATGTGATACTGTATTCTATTCTCGCGATTTGTATCATTGGACGGTTATATATGATATAGCCGGGTTACCGAATCAAGTGTTGATTCGATACATTGATACACTTGATATTAGTCGGTTATATGCGATATGACCGGATCATTAAATCAAGTGTTGATTTAATGATTTAATGCATAATTATATATTTGATATATTACTTTCCATTAACTAGTATTGGTTCACTTAAGACGGATTTTCTCACTTGATGTGCACAAGTTGTATATGTGATATATTTTTGTGCACTTGTTTTTATCATGTTTGATGATACATGCAAACATGGGTGTGTGTAAGACTTAAACTATTTTTAGTTGATGGTTTAGGGTTTTTACTTGTTTATTCATTCTTTTTATTTATTTGTGGCAAAATATAACATGGTGGCTTTCTTTGTTTGATACTTGAAGCTTTGAAAAGTCTAGCTAGTTTGTCTTTTGCCTTAACCCTAACCATTCAACTAAACCCTAGTTTATTCTCTACACTAAACCATGGTTGCAAATATGATAAGAATAACTTTATTTTCTATTTTCATCATTATTATCATATTCTTTTTCTTCTTCTTCTTCTTCTTCAAGAAGAAAGAAGCTTGCTAGCTTCAATGGTGACTTGAGAAAAAGAGTGAGAAATCCAATTCTAAAGTGAACCCACTTCCTATTTATTCATACTCTACCACTTGCCAAGTAGTATAGGGTGTTTTCTTCACAAGTTTCATGACTTGGTGAAGTTGGAGCTTAATCTTGAGTTGCTTCGACGTAGATCATCTTCGGCATCGAAGTCGACGACCTAGCCTGATCATTTCTTTGACGAAACCATCGCTAGAGTCCGGGATCCGATGATCGTAGCGGAGGGACATCATCACGGAGCTAAGGAAGTGGAGGACCGGATCTACAAAGGTTGTAGCCCCATTCACTTAGCAATAAAGTTGTTTATTCGCTTGTTTCGTCTTTAACTCTAGTAACGATCTAGTATAGGGTTTCTCGGCACCAGAAAATTTTGAATTTGGCATGGTTGATGCCTTGTGAGACCTCATTAGTGTGCCTAGGAACCCTACAGTGGTATCAGAGCCTAGCTAGAGCCTTAGGCGATGTGTAGACGATGTTTTACGTCCGATCGAAACACGAAACCCTAATCCGACCCCTTCTCTGTACAATTTTTAAAACAGTGAGATTTTCTATATTAAAAATATGCAGAAAATTCATCAAGGTTTTATAAGAAAAACTGTGCAAAACGAGCTCCTGAATCAATTAAACCGCCGCGGAACCTCGGCAGTAGCCTGGCTAGTGCGGCAGTTCCGCGGCCGTACGGTCGCTTCTTCCATTAATTTTTGCACAGTAATTCCTATTTTTTGGTGCTGTATTTTTTGGGAATTTTTAAATCTTACTCAAGAGTTGAGTATTCTTGGTTGTATTAGGAGTTCGACGATTCGATCGGAATCTTTAACTTTGTCTGTGTTTTTCAGATAATTTAGAATATGTTAAAAAGTTCGACCGGATATAAATACCCAATTTATCCCCTGTTGGGAAATTTCCAAGTGTTGGATCTTTCCGTGGTTTAAAGACGTTCTAAGTAGTGCAAGTAACGCGATGGACCCTCTAGAAGACAACAAACCTTAACTCAATTATGTGACCGTCTTGAACTTCCCTTTGAACCTTAGGGTTTGGGGCAGTACGGCGTGCCACATGTGAAGCGTTGGCTTGACCCTTTTACGGCTGGACCGTTGGTACTGAGGCACGAAGTGAATATTTTTTTAAACTTATTTCATGTGTTGAGATGTTTCGGGAAAACTTGGGTGTTTGATTGTTCGATCGGAAAGTTTAACATGTTCTATTTATCTGGAATGTGATACAATATTTGGAATCCACAAGTAGTTATGAGATAACTAATATGAATGTTATAAACATAGCAGTTTAGTCTCACTTGATCGGTTGCCACGGAATATTGATGTGATCAAAAGTTCGCCGCAATCACGTAGTGTACGCGGATACTCGCCGGGTAAACTTAATAGACAGCCACACTCCATAGCCCCGACCAAGTGACTGTAGGAGAACCCCGTCGCCGAAAACATCCGTTCGGGTGCTCGCAGCAGCGGTGTTACGCCTTGGTGCACTTCGTCGACGGTATCGGGGGTGCGGCCGCCTACTAAAGTTTGCGACGAGCATTCGATCAGTTTTTTGGGAATCTTGTTGAATTGCCCAACTAGATATTGAAAAGTGTTTTCGATATAGAGACTAAAATGCGGGGTTTATAATTTTTAGGCATGTGATGTCTAAGGAATTCATTTGGTCAGGCATGCGATGTCTGAGGAGGTTGCAGATTCCAACTGTCGTAGTTTTACACTTTCTTTCTGTGACCGTAAGTGTAATATGTGATATCGCCGGTTTCGTTGCTATATGTCAACGATAATTGGGATACGCATGTTTACTTACGTTGATGACATGTGATGTTATGTGTTGCTGGATATGTTATATTGGATCGTCGCGTTTGAATAGCCGGGGGTTTTTATGTGAGATAAGTGTTTTTCATTTTCATTCATGTAAAAAACTTGTATGTAATATTCTTTTATTGGGGCACTTCCAGGTTGCGGATGATGTCACCATTTGTATATTATTTACTTTCCCGCACTAGGATAGACCCAAGGAGGGGAGCAGAAGTAACCGGGTTCTAGGGTCCAGAGGGGGACCAACTCGAGGAGTCGAGTCCGGGTCTCCTAACCCAAGAATTGGTAGGGTTGCTTGCCGCTCTCGTAGGGGTCTAGGGGTGTGGGTTTGGCTATTCATCGCGACCGTGGAATCCGTGTTTTATACTGGCTCGTATTGAAAACACGGACGTCCTAGTATATCCAATGTTTCATATGATTCTTCTGCTGCGATATCTGTGATATGATCATGTGATATGTTCTGTGATGGATACTGTATATAGTATATATGATATATTATATAGACGTTACTTATGTTTTACACCCGCGCTTGCCCTGCCCCGCTCTGCCGTTAGTTACCTAACCTAACGGTGCACGAGGGGACATCGAGGCGAATGAGGATGGCATAAGTGTACGTCGTATTTATCTGTGATGTTTAGGTGCTTAAATGATGGGACTTCATTAATATGATTAATGAAAGAAAAGAAACCTAAAGATGTTGTGTAATCGAATTTCAAAAATAAAACAGGTAGCTACAGTTCTTGCTTTGCACAGCGGTATATATGATATATCCTGCACCTTATTCGATGAGGAAAGGACCGAGATCCCTTCACCGGGAGTGACTCCTTTAGCAATAACTGGCAGATGCTACACCCCTCGGTTTGTCTTTTGATTGCTTCTATATTTTTTGCTTTGCACAGAGGTATATATGATATATCCTGCACCTCATTCGACGAGGAAAGGGCCGATGATCCCTTCACCGGGAGTGACCCCTTTAGCAAAACTAGAAAAGCCTCAAAAGCACTCCATTTTAAAATCATTTGATTCTACAAAGATATCAAGTTCATTACGCAACAGGTTTTCAGAAAAACCTGTCGTTGCCCTCCGTCATTTCAGATAAGTACTAGTTAGTATTCGTGCTGCGGTAGTTTGGCATGCGTCAAGGCGTAGTGTACGGTAGCTAACTAGTGCTTATCTATATGCATACGATGTGATTGGATTAGGATATTCGTACAGCGTTGTTTGGCATGCATCAAGGGTCATGCGGGTGGGTTTAATTCAATCAAGAAATTTACGGGTTGAACATGACTAGCGGACTATGGGTTGTTTGGCATGCGTCAAGGTCATAGCACGCTAGGGGCAAAATTATCGGGAATTTCAAGTGTTGAAATTTGCAATGAGATTGCATACCTTCTATGAGATAGTTGGATCCCGATACCCACTGCGAGTAAGAGTTACTCCTAGGAGAGTTTTACACATTACAATTAGCCGATCAAGTAGGTGTCTAGAAAGGTGTTAACGAGGTTACGCCTCTGGGAAAACGAGGTTTATATTAATTAGGTTCGTGCGAAATCACGGGGGACCTCCCTCAAAGTACCAACACTGGCCTGGCTGAAAGATTGGCGAACTTGTAGTGTGTAATTAATCCCGGTTAGTCTTTCCTTTTAGGGTTTGAAGGAAGATTTGATAAAAACAGTGGGAGCCATCCTGATTAGATAAAATAATAACCAATCTGATCTTGCAAGAGCATACGCTGAGTGTTTTCTTCTCTCTCTCCAGGTAGCGACCATATCACGTCTTAATCAAGATAATAATACAGATGTATTGACCGAACCCGCTTGTTATACTGAGCTGGGAAACGTTGTTCCCGCTCCAACTTATAATTGTTATAAGACAGAGAAGGAAATTGGGGAATACCAGATTTCCCGTGCCGGCCAAACGAAGAAAGTGCATATGATGCATCTCCTTCGGGTGTGTTCATTACAAAGAACTGCTTCTCTGTATCCTCTATATCCTGGGTATTAGATACCGGATCAGGATCCCAGATATGTAATCTGATACATAGGGCTACAGAAAGGTAGAGAATTGAGAACGGGTGATAAGTTTCATGAGACTGAAAACGGTGCAAGTGTTGCAGCCAAGTCTGTTGGTCACTGTCACCATGTATTACCAATACATTGATTCTGAACAAATGCTATTAGATACCGAACCTGATATACAAAATCATATCAGTCTCTTTATTAGTAAAGAAGGATATAATTTTGTATTGTTGGATAATGTTTTGAACATTTCCTATATCAAAAGTTGATCGGTTCAGGCACGTTATCTAAAAGCATTGATGTTCTAAATCAAACTACAGTTCTTAGTATACGGAACACACAAAAGAGGAAGAGTTCAGAAATGAACAGGATCCTTCTTAAGGTATTGTAGACTAGGTCATATCAATGCGACCCGACTAGCTAAGTTGCACATAGATGCATATTTAAATCTGTTTGAATTTACATCTTGTGAAAACTTGACGGTCATGTCACAAAGATAAGATGACCAAAGCTCTGTTTATTGGAAGCAGAGAAAGAGTTAGTGTACTCTTGGGAATGATACATGATGTTATATGAAGGTCCCCTGTCTACACATGCCAAGACCGGTTCTTTGTACCTCATTACATTCTCTGATCATCTCTTTAGATTCAGATATATGTTCCTGTTGAAACACAAGTCCGAACCTTTTGAGATATTCACAGAATATAAGTTAGAAGTAGAGAACCAAAACGGGTATAAGTATTATGTTCTTTGATGAGATCAAGGAGGAGAATACTTGAGCACGGAAATCCTGGACTATTCTAAAGGAGAATGAGATTATCTCTCAGCATTACTCCTCCGTATACACCATAGCACGATGGTATATCGGGATGGAGCAATAGCACCCTGTGTGATATGGTGTGCTTTATGATGAGTACTACTGAGTGTCCTATTTCCTTTTTGGAGTTATGCACTTGAGAAGCTGCATACCTATTGAATAGGGTTCAAATCAAATCAGTTGCCTACCACTCCATATGAGATATGGTATGGGAAGAGCCCATGTCTTAAGCTAGTTATGATTTGGGGTTGACCGGCCTATGTCTAAAAGCAAAATCCGGACAAGCTCGAGGCAAGGTCTGTAATGTAGAACTGAAAAGGTTCCAGCTATACAATCTACAGCAGATGATTTGATAAAACCAAAGGATTCAATAGTTACCAACGAACCTCAGCCTCTCCACCGATCTAGTAGGGTTCCTCACCCGCCTGAGAGATACTTTGGTTTCTCTATGACAGTGGGAGCGAGGATTGCATCATGAGATGATGACCCAACTAGTTTCGAGCTAGCCATCAGGAGTAGGACTCTGTAAGAATGGCTGGATGCTTAGCAATCTCAGATGGAATCCTTATACACCAACAAAGTATGGACTTTGGTTGCTATATCTGAAGGGTTAAATCCCCATCAGGAGCAACTATATCTTGAGAAGATTACTTGGTGTACATCGAAAAGTTGAGACTTTCAATGCTAGACTTGTTAAAGGTTTGCATCATTGACCAGGTATAGATTATGATGAAACCTTTTTTCTAAAGAGCTATGCTTAAGTCCATCCAGATCCTACTTACTACGGCTACATACCAAGACTGCGATATCTGGCGGTTGGGTGTCATGACTGCTTTTCTAAAATGTTGTTTTAGAAAAGAAAGTCTATAAGTACACAGTCAGAAGGCCTCGTAGACAGTGGGAGCAGCGGAAACGTGCGCAAGATGTTTTATATGATGAAGCAGGCATCGCGGAGTTGGAACATCTGTTTTTGATGAGTTAGTCAAACAGTTTGACATCATCAAAATGGTAGATGAACCTTGTATATACAAAACGGTAGTAGGGAGTATGGTGGTGGTCCTCGTAGAGTACGTGGATGACATACTCTTGATAGGGAAGGAGTTTCCTATGCTACGCTCGATCAATCTCCGCTTATCACAATGATTGTCCACAAAGGATCAAGGTGATACCTACTAAATCCTGGGTTTTGGATCTATGAGATAGATCTAAATGGATATTAGGATTCTCACTAGTTGTAATAAGATGGTATCAATCGATCCAGGGGAGAATCACTGGAAAAGTTCCAGAGTGATAAGGAAGACTGAATGTCAGTCACAGGCATTGTCTTTACCCTCATAAAAGGGACGGTATGTTGGAAGAGTTCCAAGCTAGATACCGTGACATACTAGACGATAAAGGCTGGATACATCGCTACTTAAGATGCTACCAAAGAGGAAGTATGGATGTATATTTGTTCATGAGATGAATTTCGTTACTACCATTGTGAGACAATGGAGTTGTGGCTTTAGCCAAGGAACCCTGGTCCCATCAGAGACCCAGACATATTCTGAGGCAGCATCACCTGATCATGGAGATGGTTGATCTCCAAGGAGATCGAGGTTAGGAGAGTAGACTCAGAGGACAACACGGCGGATCCACTCACAAAGGCCTTTTCCCAGAGAGAGACTTATATGGGATGGTTGAGTATTAGATACTGCAACCACTGCTATCAGATGGCCCTTGTGTAAGTGGGAGATTGTTAGTTATTTGTATGCCCTAGAGGCCATTACTAAACATAGGATGTATATTGTAGTGGATGCTTGGACATATATAAGAAGTACTTTCTTGCTCGACATGATAGTATGCTATCTGGTTGCTCTTTACCTTAACGTGTACACTGATTGTCTCTCTGTTACATGTTGGTAAAGCCCTTAGGATGTGTACTTGACTACCTAGACTATGATGCGGATCATACTAGTGGTGACATGGTAGTCCATAAGTACATCCTTCAAGGTCCCTAGTCGTGGGTGTATCGAGACGGGGCATCGATATACCAGAGTAGACTAGCGTATACTTTCTCGACCCATACAGATGGGCGATGGATGATCCCATATCCATTGGTGTTTGACATCAGAGATGATATACGGGTGCTCAGTAGAGACTGGGTACACTGGACGGACTCGCCGAGAACTCCCAGATGGTATTATACCTCACGTCAGATGGCAGTTCTCTGGTGACACTGGTACAGGTTAGTCTGTAGACCCGAGATCGTCATTGAGTCTTGTGTGATTCCCACTGTGCTTTGATTTCCACTTTACCACGTCTAAGAGGGCGTGCAAAACGGTGGTTTTTGGGTACAGTCCCGAATCATATGGAGGCAATGAGCGATAGGAGGGGATTCGTCTCTCCCGGTATAGGGAGTTGATGTTGCGCTGTGTTTGATTGGCTATAATAGGAAATCCCTGGCCACGGTTGCTGAGATTTACTGGTAAGTGTTACCAGTAGTTTCTCGAACTATTATAGACCTCATATCGACAAGACTTATCGAGCTATTGGGGTCTGACGTTTACCACCCCTAGGCAAGATATGCGACATATCAGACGAAGAGACCGGACTGTACGGTAAGTGTTACTGGTTAGATTCACAGGAGTGTGAGCGGGCTTGCTCGTCGATCTTCTGATCGCTCAATACCTGGGTGGCCGTTACGTTTAGCAGACCGCTTGCGGCTTGTGGGTGTTTGATATGATCATCACCTGCTGCCGGCGTACTGACGAGTCTTTAGAATCCTACACAGAGGTTTCCTGGCTCAAGCGAAACGAAATTGGAGCGCATATGAGATATGTGCGGGACCGAGAATAATACCAGTATGTGATACTGTATTCTATTCTCGCGATTTGTATCATTGGACGGTTATATATGATATAGCCGGGTTACCGAATCAAGTGTTGATTCGATACATTGATACACTTGATATTAGTCGGTTATATGCGATATGACCGGATCATTAAATGAAGTGTTGATTTAATGATTTAATGCATAATTATATATTTGATATATTACTTTGCATTAACTAGTATTGGTTCACTTAACATGGATTTTCTCACTTGATGTGCACAAGTTGTATATGTGATATATTTTTGTGCACTTGTTTGTATCATGTTTGATGATACGTGCAAACATGGGTGTGTGTAAGACTTAAACTATGTTTAGTTGATGGTTTAGGGTTTTTACTTTTTTATTCATTCTTTTTATTTATTTGTGGCAAAATATAACATGGTGGCTTTCTTTGTTTGATACTTGAAGCTTCTTGAAGCTTTGAAAAGTCTAGCTAGTTTGTCTTTTGCCTTAACCCTAACCATTCAACTAAACCATAGTTTATTCTCTACACTAAACCATGGTTGCTAATATGATAAGAATCAATTTATTTTCTATTTTTATCATTATTATCATATTCTTTTTCTTCTTCTTCTTCTTCTTCAAGAAGAAAGAAGCTTGCTAGCTTCAATGGTGACTTGAGAAAAAGAGTGAGAAATCCAATTCTAAAGTGAACCCGCTTCCTATTTATTCATCCTCTTCCACTTTCCAAGTAGTATAGAGTGTTTTCTTCACAAGTTTCATGACTTGGTGAAGTTGGAGCTTAATCTTGAGTTGCCTCGACGTAGATCATCTTCGGCATCGAAGTCGACGACCTAGCCCGATCATTTCTTCGACGAAACCATCGCTAGAGTCCGGGATCCGATGATCGCAGCGGAGGGACATCATCACGGAGCTAAGGAAGTGGAGGACCGGATCTACAAAGGTTGTAGCCCCATTCACTTAGCAATAAAGTTGTTTATTCGCTTGTTTGGCCTTTAACTCTAGTAACGATCTAGTAAAGGGTTTCTCGGCACCGGAAAATTTTGAATTTGGCATGGTTGATGCCTTGTGAGACCTCATTAGTGTGCCTAGGAACCCTACACGTATATGCCATCCGCATTTGCCACTGGGTCCCTTCATCACCCGTTAGGTTACTTAACTAACGACAGAGCGGGGACTGGACTAGCGCGGGTGTAAAACATATACAACATTTAATTGTATATATATCAATATACAATAATCGCTCCAGGCGTGATAAATGCAACATCACAGAAAAGTAATAAGTATCACAGAACAATACAGATAATCTGGGAGCCCCGGGTTTCACAGAGCCGCTACTGAAACCCGACGTTCCCCTGGTCGTGTGGATAGCCTGTGCAATGAAACCTAGACCCCTACGAGTGTGGCAAGTTACCCACCAAAACCTTAAGCGAGGCAGCCCCCTATAGCAAAGTTAATGGACCACCCAGCACTTCACGGAATCCGGTAACTTAGGCACTCTATCTTGGGTCAACCTGTACCCCCTACGAATGCGGCGAATAGTCTGCCAATTCTAGAGTGAGGCCCCTTTCCTCTCAAATCCATGAGATGCGGACCCGTTGCCCTCCAGAACCCGGCTATCCATGCACTCCATCATGGGGTAATCCTAGTACAGAAATGAAAATATGTACAACGGGTATATCGACCTCAACCCGGTCGTGCCCCAAAAGAATAATATACAAACATGCAGTGACGGCAGTCCACATTTTGGATGCTCGCCCCGCAATATCAAATGTAGAAATATATCCAAACTGTACTACCATTGCACACAGCTATCCACCGTGACAAATCCACAACATCACAGCACAACACAGAATATAAACACGAATGTCACGTTCGCAAACCCGTCTAAAAGGACTATAGCAATTGGACACGATTTACCGCTCGAATGATATTCAGGGTCACAGATAGTAATGTAATGCACTGCAAACTTTAAATAATGTTAGATAATATCGACTCCGAAATAACCCCTTAATAGCCCAAACAACCTGATAAAACCTTATCCAAACTGGGCCAAATAAACAACACCATTATATCAAATCCCCAGAGATAAAAACCACACCCAAAACACAAATCCCATAGCCCTTCACAAAACCGGCGACGCCGAAAAAAACCACTTGGGGATCGGCCAAAATCTGGCGAGGGAGGTTCGTGCTTGCGGTGTGTTCTTGTGTCATCTAGAATAGCCTTCTGCACATGTTTAAATAATTTTTCTGGATCATTTGGAAAACAACAGAAACTGTTGACTTCGTGGCATCATTTGGGTTTCGTTTCGGTTTCGATACTTTAACATAATCTAAACCAACTAGTTAACGGTTAATAGTTTGGCTCTGATACCATGTAAGTTTACGCTAGCGCCCTGGCCGTCAATCCGACGCCAATTGCGGAACAAAAACTTTTGAAACTAGCACTAACGTAAACTTAAAACCCGGATCATACCATTAACCATAATCTAGAAACTATAATAGTGTTTGACGAGATTATACCGATCGATTTGTGTCCTTCGGTCTTCAATCTCCGCACCAAACTCCTGCTGCTGCGCCGACGAAGTCCGCTCTCCGATCTCCATCGTCGAGGTGGCACCATGTCATCGATTCTTTATACGGGCTCCCACCTCTATACCGAGGCAACTCGGACATCAAGTATGCTAAAAGAGATGACCAAGATGAAGTAGAGAAAGAGTAGAATATTTTGTCTCATTACACCCTAGGGTTCTCATCACATGAGAGGGTTAGGGTGGAGGTTGAAGAAGATGCAAAGAATTGAATAGTGTGAGCTCAAGAAAACTCTAGTGAGCAAAAATAACCAAGCACCAAAAATAGCCTTGGCTGCCCTCTTTTTCAAGTGAGAAGATATAATGAGGTTTTGTTATTTAAAACATAAAAAAGATCTCACAAAAATATCCCACACAAACTCTTAAAATTATCTTACCAAAACAAACACCATTAATTCTTTAATGACTCACTAGATGGCTTATTACATGAGTCATTAGTGAACATTCTAGAATAAATGTGTCATCCAAAGTGAGTCACACTTTCCAAAACCATTTGAACATTTAAACTAAAATGTTTAACCAAAAGAATGCATCTTCTAAAATAATCTCGTAACGGATTACGAGAATATCCCTCACCTGTATATACATACCAGTATCCGTATTCCGACCAAATATGAATACCACGAGACGAAAGTATTCTAACACAATATAATACTTGGATCCGGCTTAAACCAAAGCCCACCAGTATTATCTGTCCGAATCATGACACGTGCACAAGTGCACGTGCATATTCGAACCCTGCCATAAAACCAAACGGCCTCTGCAACGTTTCGCCCGAACTTAGGAAACTATCTGTGGGGGACTCTAAAGACTCGTCAATACTCTGGCAGTGGATTTAACTACAAGTACGTCAGCGGCACCAGCTGTGCGTAACGGCTGCCCATGTACTGACCAAACGGGAAGCCGATGAGCGAACTCATCCTGGAACCCTACTAAGCCTAACAGTGACAATATCCGTACAGTCTGGTCCGTTCGTCTATGAGCCTCGCATATCGGGCCTAGGGGGCTGGTAACGTCAGACCCCCAATAGCGGTAAAAGTCGTGTCGGAGGGTAGACCTGAACACCCTGAGAAACTACTGGAATACCTACCAGTAATTCTCACCTGCCTTGGCCAAGGACTTGGTGTAATGGCTCTCCTAGACACAGTGCGATCTCACCACCAATACCGGGAGAGACGAATCCATTGCCGATCCGCTCACTGCCTCTATGTGGCTCGAGACTGTACCCAACTAAAACCTGTTTGCACGACTCCTTCGAGCCGTGGTAGTGTAGTAATCTAAGCACAGTGGGCACTCACACGAGACAAATGACGACCTCAGGTCGATGAACTAACCTGTACACATGTCGCTAGGGAACTGCTATCTGACGCTAGGTATAATACCAACTAGCAGGTTCCCGACGAGCCCTGTCCGTTGCACTCATAACTCTATAAGCACCTGTATACATCTTAGGTGAACCAACTGACACCAATGGGTTGTGAGACCGGCCACCGCCCCTCGTCGGGGTCTCGACTGTATACACTAGTCTACTCCGGAGTATCGATGCCCTGTCTCGAAACTCCCTCGACTAGGGACCACTTTTAAGGATGTGCTTATAGACTACCCAGCTCTCACGTATATGATCGCCATCATACTGCTGGTAGTCAAGCAAGAATCCTGAGGGCTCTATCAATGTGTAATAGTGAACAGTAATGTCACCTAAAGCTGTACACGACTGATAAAGGCAAACCAGATAGCATACTATCATCTCGAGTAAGACTGTCCTACCAGTATAGGTCCTCCCTCAATCATTGCAATCACGTGCCTGCGATCCAATAATTGACTTTGAGGGCACTACATCCAACATAAACAATCAGAAAAGCCATGCCTCACCATTCCTCCTCATTTTCCACCTCTTTTTCTATTTTCCAAAAATAAAAAATGCAACCATGCTACATAATATATATATATATATATATATATATATATATATATACATATATCAAATATATATATATATATATCTATTAATGTATATATTAAGTAAATAATTTGTGAGCAATTATATTAGTTAATATATAACTATATTAAATATAAATATATATCATATTATTAAATCAACACTTGATTTAATAATCCAGTTATATCACATATAACCGACTAATATCATTTATCTGTATATCACATTATCAAATCAACACTTGATTCAATAATCCGGTTATATCACATATAACCTAACTGATAATAAATAGCCGCCAGATTACAATACGGTATCTCATACTCGTATTTAATCAGGAACCCGCACATATCAGCATATGTGCCCTACTTCGTTTCTCTTGAACCAGGAAACTTCTATGTAGGACTCTAAAGATTCGTCAATACGCCAGCAGTAGGTGATGATCATATCAGTCACCCACAAGCCGTCAGCGGTACTAGCTGGACGTAACGGCTCCCCAGGTATTGAGCGAAAAGAAGATCAACAAGAAATCTTGTCCAAACTCCAATGAAGCCTATAGGTAACACTTACCGTACAGTCTGGTCTCTTCGTCTGATATGTCACATATCGAGTCTGGGGGTGGAATCGTCAGACCCTAATAACTTGATAAGTATTGCCGATGTGTGGCCTATAACGGTACGGAAAACCACTGATAACACTTACCAGTAAATCTCATCAACAGCCCTGGCCAGGGACTTCCTATTATAGCCAATCGAGTATAGAGCAATATCAACTCCCTATACCAGGAGAGACGAAACCCCTCCTATCGCTCATTGCCTCCATGTGACTCGGGACTGTATCCAAAATCCACCTGTTTGCATGACTCCTTTGAGGCGTGGTAGGGAGGAAATCAAAGCACAGTGGGAACCACACAAGACTATGACAATCTCGGGTCTACAGAGTAACCTGTACCAGTGTCACCAGAGAACTGCTATCTGACGATAGGTATAGTACTAGCTAGGAGTTCTCGGCGAGTCCTGTTAGGTGTAACCATTCTCTAGTGAGCACCTGTGTACAATCTTTGATGTCAAACACTAATGGATATGGGATCAACCATCGCCCCATACAGGGTCAGGAAACGTACACACTAGTCTACTCTGGAATATCGATGCCCTGTCGATATTCCCTCGACTAGGAACAATTGAAGGATGTGCTTGTGGACTACCCAGGTCCCAGTAGTATGATCTGCATCATAGTCCTGGTAGTCAAGCCTACATCCTAAGGGCTTTATCAACATGTATATGAGAGACAATATAATAATACCAGTGAACATGTTAAGATAAAGGCAACCGGATAGCATATATAATGTCGAGCAAGAAAGTCCTCTATATATATGCCAAGCATCCACTATATCATATAATAATGGCCTCTAGGGTATACATATTACTAACAATCTCCAACATGCACTAAGGCCTGTTGTTATAGTATCTCATATCCAACAACCCAAAAATTCTCTCGAATCGTATCTGGGGAAAGGCCTTTGTGAGTGGATCCGCTATGTTATCCTCTGTGTCAACTCGTCTGACCTCGATCTCCCGGATATCCACTATTTCCCTGATCAGGTGATACCGCCTAAGAATATGTCTGGATCTCTGATGGGACCGGGGTTCCTTGGCCAAAACCATAGCTCCATTGTTATCACAATACACAGGTATTGGATGCTTAATGGATGGAACCTCACTAAGCTCATCTCATGAACTTCTTCATCCAGACAACCTCTATGGCAGTATCATTGGTAGCGATGTATTCAGCCTTCATCGTCGAGTCTACTATGGTATCTATCTTGGAACTCTTCCAACATACTATCCCTCCACTGATGTTCCAGCTCCGCGATGCCCGCTTTAATCCGTAGATTGATTTAAGCAACTTGCACACGCTTCCGCCGCTCCCACTGTCTATGAAGCCGTCTGGCTGTGTCATGTACACACTCTCTTCTAAATCACCATTTAGAAAAGCTGTCTTGACGTCCAACTGCCAGATTTCATAGTCATGGTATGCAATAATGGCAAGCAAGATCCTGATGGTCTTAAGCAAAGCCACTGGAGAAAATGTTTCATCATAATCGACACCTGCCTTTTGCTACAAGTCTAGCTTTGAAGGTCTCAACCTTTCCATCTACACCAATTTTCTTCTTAAAGATCCACTTGCTCCCGATGGGTTTTACCCCTTCAGGTGCAACTTTCAAAGTTCATACTTTGTTGGTGTACATGGATTCCATCTCAGATCGCGTAGCATCTAGCCATTTCACATAGTCTCCACTTGTGCTGGCCTGCTCGAAACTAGTTGGGTCATCGTCTTCCATAATGCAATCCTCGCTCCCATCGTCTATGAGAAAACCGTAGTATTTCTCAAGTGGATGAGAAACCCTACTAGATTTGTGGAGTGGCTGCGGTTCGTCGGGGACTATTGAATCTTCCTGTTCCACCAAATCGTCAGTTATAGTTTGTGTTGCTGGAACTTCTTCTAGTTCTACCTCATTACAACCAATTTCTTTCATAAGAAATTTCTTTTCTAAAAAGGCGGCATGCTAAGAATCAAACACTTTTTGTTCCTCAGCGTGGTAGAAGATATACCCTCGCGAATGTTTGGGATATCCAACAAACTTGCACAGAACTGACCTTGCCTTGAGCTTGTCCGGATTTTGCTTTTTAACATAGGCCGGAAAACTACATATCTTAACTCGTTTAAGAGACAGTCTCTTCCCATTCCATATCTCGTATGGAGTGGTAGGCATGGATTTGGTCGGAACTCTATTCAATAGGAATGCAGCGATCTCAAATGCTAACGCCAAAAGGAAATAGGCAACTCAGCATTACTCATCATAGAGCACACCATATCTAATAGGGTGTGATTCCTCTACTCCGAAACACCATTGTGATGTGGTGTATACGGAGGAGTAAGCTAGAGAAAATCCCATTCTCTTTTAAGTAGTCTCTGAATTCCATGCTCAAGTATTCTCCTCTCTAATCAGATCGAAAGATTTTAATACTTTAACCCGTCTGGTTCTCGACTTTGTACTTATAATCTTTGAATTTCTCAAAAGATTCAGATTTGTGTTTCATCAGGAACACATGTCCGTATCTTGAGAGATCATCGGTGAATGTAATAAAGTACAAGGAACCATTCCTGGCATGTGTAGACATACGATCGCATACATCACTATGTATCAGTCCCAAGAGTTCAGTAGCTCTTTCTCTGTGTCCAGTAAATGGAATTTTGGTCATCTTGCCTTTGTGACATGACTGGCAAGTTTTACAAGGTGAAAATTCAAACGGATTCAAATATCCATCCATATGAAACTTAGCCAGTCTTGTCGTATTGATATGACCAAGTCTACAATGCCACAAGAAGGCTTCGTTCATTTCTGAACTGTTCCTCTTGTTTGTATTCTGTATACTTAGAACTGTTTTGTGATTTAGAACGTATATACCGTTATACAACGTACCATACCCAATCAACACTTGATTTAGGAAAATATTCACAATATTTTTGGTACGAAATAACAGTCGCTTAGAATTATTGTATTACCATTTGGTAATACAAGGTGATATTCGCCAACTGCTTTGGCTGCGAAAATTGCACCATTCTCTTCTCTGAGGGACATATCATCTTTTTCCAGTTCTCTACCTCTACATAACCCATCTAACAAATTACATATGTGGAATCCTGATCCGGTATCCAATACCCATGACGTAGAGCAAACTAAGAAATAGTTCTCGATAACGAACACACCTGAAGAAGATGTATTAGCATGCTCCTTCTTCATTTTGGGTGGCGTAGGAATCCGGGTATTCTACTATTCCTTGCTCAAACTTATGACAGCCATAAGATAGAGTGGAACCTAGCCCAGTATAATAAGTGGGTTTGGTCAATACATCCATATTATTATCTTGACTAAGGTGTGACATTGGTCGCTACCAGGAGAGAGAGAAGGATAATCAATTTGCGTGCGCTCTTTGCAAAATTAGATTGGTTACTATTTTATCTAATCAGGATGGCTCCCACTATTTTTATCAAATCATCCTTCAAACCCTAAAAGGTAAGATTAGCGGGGATTAATTACACAATACAAGTTCGCCAATCGTTCGGCAAGGCAGGTATTGGTACTCCGAGGGAGTCTCCCATGCTTTCGTATGTAACTAATTAAATAACCTCGTTTCCGTAGGGGCATCACCCCATTAACACGTTTCTTAGACACTTAATGGATCGGCTAATTGTAAAGTGCAAAACTCTCCCAGGAGTAACATTTACTCGCAGTAGGTATCGGGATCCAACTATCATATAGAAGGTATGCAATCTTACTGCAAATTTCAACACTTGAAATTTCCAATATTGTTTTTATCCCCATGCGATTTATGTCCTTGACAAGGTCAACAAACCATAAACCGTAAGTCAAGTTCAACCCGTTCTTTTCTTGATTGAATTAAACCCACCCGCACCACCCTTGACAATGTCAACAAGGTTGCACGTCTACCCTAATCCAATCGCATCACATGCGGCAGATAAGCAATAATCAGCTACCACACACTACGCCTTGACAAGGTCAACAAACGCAGCACGAATAATAAATAGCACCTATCTGAAATGATGGAGGGCTACGTTGGTTTTTAAGAAAACCTTTAGCGTAATGAACTTGATATCGTTGTAGAATCTAGTGATTTTGAAAAGGAGTGATTTAAGCTCCACTTTTAAAATCGAGTAGTTTTCAAAAAACAAACCGAATAGCTTTTACTAGCTTTTTCTAAAGACGTCACTCTTGGTGAAGGGATCTCGGCTCATTCCTCATTGAATGAGGTGCTGGATATCCATCAAAGAATACCACTATGCAAAGCAAGAACTACAGAAGCTATGATGATAAACCGAGTAGGTTGTAGCATTTGCTAGTTTTGCTAAAGAGGTCACTCCCGGTGAACAGATCTCGGCTCATTCCTCATCGAATAAGGTGCTGGATATTCATCAAAGAATACCACTATGCAAAGCAAGAACTAGAGCTACCTTTTTAAAAACTTTGATTTTACAATATCTTTAGGTTTCTTTTCTTTTCATTAATCTTATTAATGAAGTCGGATCATATAATGTTTCCCTAAACATCATAGAAAAAGAAACGAAAATAGAATGTACGCTTATGCCATCCGCATTCGCCACGGGGTCCCGTTATGCACCGTAAGGTTACTTAACTAACGGCAGTGCGGGGGATGAACTAGCGCGGGTGCAAAACATAAGCAACATTTATTATATATCATGTATATAATATAGCATTCGTCTCATGCAGTTATATGATCACATCACAGAACCAAGTAGCAGAAGTCAACATATGAAATATTGGATATACTAGGTCTAAGTCTACGCTAGCGCCCTAGCCGTCAATCCGAGGCCAAACGCGGAACAAAAATATTTCATGAAACTGGTGCTAACGCAGACTGTTTCCCGGATCATACCATTAACACTAAGCTAGCAAACTACTAAAATGATAGAATGGCTATACCGATCGGTCCGTGTCCTTCATTCTTTAGCCACCATCCTTAGCTCCTCGCGGCATCTCCGATCTCGCTCGATCTCCGGTCTCCTCGTCGAAAGGGCACCACATCAAGAAGTCTTTTTACGGGCTCCCGCTTCAAACCGAAGCAACTCGGACATGAAGTTTGCTAGCCGACATGTCCAAGGTGAAGTAGAGAATCTGTGTGATAATTTTGTCTCAAGCATCCATTGATTCTAAACTCATGAGATTGTATGGATGGAGGTTGAAGATGAAGCCATGGATGAAACTTGTGAGCTAGAGAAGGAAGAAGAAGAAGAGCTAGACTTATTATTGTGTTGGAATGAAAAATGAGAGCATCCATACTAAATCTCAAGACCAACCCCATTACTTGTGGCTGTCCATTCTCTCTCCATACATCATTTCAACACAATAATCAATAATAAATGTTGACATAGCACAAAAAATAAGACCATGAGTCATCACCCATGCACATGCCACATTAATTGCTCTTCATGATGATTTCCACTCACAATTTCCACCACAAAACATTTAAACCAAAATGTTTAATCCAAAAAGAAAATGGCAATATCTAAAGTAAACTCGTGAATGATCACAAGGATACCCCTCACCTGTATATACATACCTGCATCCGCATTCCGACTGAATGTGAATGCAATGAGACTAAAGTAATCCAACAAATCTAATACTAGGATCCGGCTTAAACCAAAGCCCATTAGTATGATCCGTCCGATCATGATCCGTGCACGACTGCACGTATATGATCGAACCCTACCATAATACCATACAACCTCTACAACGTTTCGCTCGAACTTGGGAAACTTTCTGTGGGGGACACTAAAGACTCGTCAATACGCCAATAGTGGGTTTAACCACAAGCACGTCAGTAGTACTAGCTGTACGTAACGGCCGTCCAGGTATTGACCAAAAGGGCGGCTCGTGAGCGAACTCATCCTGAAACCCTACTGAGCCTGTCAGTGACAATATCCGTACAGTCCAGTCCGTTCGTCTATGAGTATCGCATGTCGGGCCTAGGGGGTTGGTAAACGTCAGACCCCCAAAAGTGGTACAAGTCGTGTCGGAGTGTAGCCCAAAATACCTTGAGAAACTACTGGAATACCTACCAGTAAATCTCACTTTCCTTAGCCAAGAACTTCGTGTAATGGCTCTCCTAGACACAGCGCGATCTCACCCCCAATACCGGGAGAGACGAATCCCCTGCCGATCTGCTCACTGCCTCGAGACTGTACCCAACTAAAACCTGTTTGCACGACTCCTTTGAGCCGTGGCAGGGTAGTAATCAAAGCTCAGTGGGAACTCACACGAGACAAATGACGATCTCAGGTCGATGAACTAACCTGTACACATGTCATCAGGGAACTGCTATCTGACGCTAGGTGCAATACCAACTAACAGGTTCCCGGCAAGTCCGTCCGGTGTACGCATAACCCAATAAGCACCTGTATACATCTTAGGTGAACCAACTGACACCAATGGCTTGTGAGACCGGCCATCGCCCCTCGTCGGGGTCTCGATCTGTATACACTAGTCTACTGATGGTGTATCGATGCCCAGTCTCGAAACTCACATGACTAGGGTCACTTTAAGGATGTGCTTCTAGACTACCCAACTCTCACGTATATGATCGCCATCATACTGCTGGTAGTCAAGCAAGAATCCTAATGGCTGTATCAATATGTAATAGTGATATGTAATATCACCTAAAGCATGTACACGATAATAAAGATAAACCAAATAGCATACTATCATTTCGAGTAAGACTGTCCTACCGGTATAGGTCCTCCCTCAATGATTGCAATCACGTGCCTGCGATCCAATAATTGACTTGAGGGCACTATAGCCAACAATCTCTCACTTGCACTTAAGGCTAATTATTGCGATGTCGCATACTCACAGCCCGTGTGATACCGAATACCCAACTCCTCTAGTAATCAGTTTCACAAGGCTCGTTTGTAAAACTATTGCTTTTGAGAAATAGCCTCATAGAGTGGATCCGCTCTGATGTTTCTTTCTATGTCTCTCTTTATCTCAACTTCGTGGAGAAAACCATCTCCCGAAATGAGCAATACCTGTCTTAGAATATATCTGGATATCTGATGGGACCCAGTTCACAAATGAACTCCAAATCCAGTAAACTTCTTAGACTGTATCGTCAACTGAATTTAATCAGTATCCTGTGCCATGCCTCCCTCAGTATCCGCTTGGACCACCTGTCCAAACAACTGCCCCTCATCAGAGGGAAAACTATAACTCTGACAGTCACTCTGTCATCGAGGTCACCTTGGAAGCCTGGAATGATAACCGTCTCTCGAAGGAGGCTGTCGTTATCAAATCCCTAGAACATCCACTTATGTTCTAAAACTGCTTCCGAACGTTTCTCCGGGATTGGATTAATATCTCAACTTATTGCATCTAGTGCAAAAACAACATCTGGGGTGGAACCTGACATATCATGATTGACTCAATTGCCTAAGCAAGTGATATGCCAATCATGTATATCCCTCTCCCCTTTAGTCTGTAAGATACCTTTAGAGAGGGTGACTCCATCACCTGCAGGTACACTACCGTGCCAGGAGTCGTCCATTCTAAAACACCTTTAGAATACTGTCTAAGTACCCAAATTAGGAAACTACCCAAATCTAGATCTAAAGCCATTGATCTAGTAACCAGAATGCCTGATATAATATCTATATCCTTTATGGTGAAACCAATGTGTGACAACCACAGTTTAACCGATCGTAGTACAGGAATGTCACTTCCTACAACGCGTATGCCATCCAAATACTTGGACATCACACCCTACTACCTTCTCAACAGATCCATCCTCTATTCTGATGAAGTCAAAACCTATGACCGTCACATCAAAAATAGATGATCTATCTCCGTTATATCTGCTTTAGTCTATAAATAGACATAAGCTACTTGTCCACTATGCTTCCGCTGCTCCCACTGACTACAACAACCCTCTGGCAGAGTCATATACACGAGCACTTCTAAAGTTAGTTTAGAACGACGCTATACTCATCCTCCTACCGGGTCTCATAGTCTTGAACAACAGTAATGGCAAGTCTGGGTAAACAAAAACCTCCCTGTCACTGTCCTTGAGGCTACCGGAGTACCTCTCGGGTGCTTGAGGTTACCCTCTATATCTGCGGAGTGGCTAATGGAATGTCAAACCTAATTGAATGTTTAGGTTCTATTAAATTTTCAGAAATCATTTGCGGTTCTGGAATCACTTCCAGTTCTACCATACTCCCACCACTGTTTTCTGAAAAAGTCCATTTTCCTAAAAATGTGGCCAGTCAAGAACAATATCATTATTGATCTTCCAGATGGTAGAAAGTTAACCCTCGTCATAACCCGGGTTAACCCACAAACAGCCATCACAGAAATATGCCTTGAGTTATCCAGAGTCTTGTTTTAAGCATAAGCCGGACAACTCCATATACATTAACATTGTTAAGATATGATCCATTCTATATACAATATAGAAACAGAGTCACTGATTTAATTAGAACCAGATTTAAATCATACAGCTGTCTCTAGTGCATGTCAACTAAATGGAAAGAGGCTGATCAGCATTACTCAACTTAGGAGTGCATCCAAACATGAGTAACCTGAAAGAGAAACAAGTTTCTCAAAATCATTTTAACAACTGAATACCAAACACAAGTGTCTATATCTTCGATCACCTTGAAGAATTCTGATACTTGCAACACCTGGTTCTCTACTTTATTCTTAGACCTATAATTTCTTAAAACTTAGACCTTGTATTTCTACGAAACACTTATCTAAAACTGGAGAAGTCACAAGTAAAAAGAATATAGTACGAGTACCATCCCTTTTGTCCTAATGGACACTGGACAACATACAATACTTTGTATAAGTCCCCTGAGTTTAATAACTCAAACCCTATGCGTCGTAGGTTGAAAACTGTACCCAGGCGATTTCCTCAAATATCACCAATTACAACGAATTCCGATATAATGAGGATGATTACCTAATTCCCAATAACTTACTCCCACTCATCATCTATAAAACCATACAGATGAGAGAACCATACCTGGTAAATACATACCCTGGAGTAAGGATCTAATTGGGAAATCAGTTTTCAATTAACAACGCACAGTGAAACTGAAATATGAAAATGTTTCGAAGGGGTATCCAGGTATTCCTAGTAATGCCTCTTCCATTAACAGATTCACGACTATAACCGTATAATTCCTTTTGCCATCTCTCCAAGTCCCTTTTTATGTCTTTACTCATTACCCTCTGTACACCACCCTTAGGCTAAGTGGTTTTCTTCCTTCCCTACCGCTCGGCACCAGCCTATGGTTAGGAAGAAGACTGTCCAATAAGCGTAATAGGTGTACTCTCCTAATGCTAGGAGTACTCACAACCTGAGAGAAGGTAAAGATAAAAGACAACTGAATAAACCTAATTCTATTTCTCCTGAACCAGAATCCATCCCCGAACTGGAAAAAGTTTCATCGAGTTCGTATATAACCATACGATGGATTATCCAATAAACTGTGGATCTTCATAGTGATACGGAGTGTTCTGGAGAAATACAAAGGTGAAGTAGGAGTGGCGATGAAATACGTGGTTTGGTCGTGAATGATAGAAGTCGCAATTTACTTTGCCCTCTTTCTAATCCCTTTATTTGTCTTTACTTATTACCTTCTGTATACCACACTTAGGCAAATTGGTTTTCTTCATTCCCTACCTTTCGGCATCTGCCTATGGTTTGGAAGAAGACTATCCAATAAGCGTAATAGGTGTACCCTCTCCTAATCCTAGGAGCCCTCACAACCTGAGAGAAGGTAAAAGGAAAGGACAACTGAATAGTCCTATTCAATCTCTCCAGAACCAGAATCCATCCCCGAAATAGTTCCTTCGAGTTCGTATATAACCATACGATGGATTTATCCAATGGAAGTGGATGTTCGTAGTAATACTGGGTGTTCTGGAGAAATGCAAAGGATAAAAGAAGGAGTGACATTGATGTATGCAACACAGACAATCCAAAAACTAGTGTTTTAAGAAGCTTCGGTTAACTTGGTCACTGAGTCATAGTCTAGGATCGGGACATGGTCGCTGTCAAGAGAGAGAGAAAGAAACACTCTGCGTGCACTCTAACCTAGATCAGAATGGTTAATCACTTTATCTAATCAGGATGTTTCCCACTGTATCCTCAAAGTCTCCTCCAAACCTGAAAGAAGAATTAGTCGGGATCACCCGAGAAGTAAACCAACTCATCAATGGGAATCGGGATCCAACTATCATCGCATGATAACGTAAAGGAATCCACTCACGTTATCACACTTCAGAAGGTATGCGCATGCCTGGCAAGTTTCCTGTATGTTTGAAACTCCCGATATGATTTCTACCCAATGCTCTTATAACCTTGACGAAGGGCAACATATCATAAGTCACATGTTAAGTTCTACCCGTCATTGTCCAGGTTAATTTGAACCCACCCGTACATACCCTTGACGAAGGCCAAAATAGTAATACGACTGTCCCAAACCATACACTATACCTTGACGAAGGACAACATACATAGCATGAATACTAAGTGCTACCTGTCTGAAATGACGGAGGGCTACGACTGGTTTTTGGCGAAAAACCTTTAACGTAATGAACTTGATTCGTTCAAGGATCCAGATAGCTTTTTACAAATATATAGTGGCGAAAACCTTTGCTAAAGAGGTCACTCCCGGTGAAGGGATCTCGGATCTTTCCTCATCGAATGAGGTGCAGGATATTCTAACTGAATACCGCAATGCAAAGCAAAAAGTAATCGACTATAGTGAAGTTATTATCCTGACGCAAACCTCTGTCCAAGGGGTCTCTCCCGATGAAGGAATCTCGGCCCTTGCCTCGTCGAATGAGGAGCCGGATATTCATAACCGAATTCCTCTATGCAAAACAAAAGAAAACATCCTTGTAATAATAGCTTTTTGAAAATTGTTCCAACAACATTGAATATGTTTGTTTTCCTTACATTGATCTGAATCAACGCAGTCCCATCAATTGATCACACCACAAAAGAATGAAAATATGATATACGTATATGCCATCCGCATTCGCCACTGGGTCCCGTCATCACCCGCTATGTTACTTAACTAACGACAGAGCGTGGACAGGACTAGCGCGGGTGTAAAACATATATAACATCTACTAGTATATATATCAATATATATAATCGCTCCAGGCGTGATAAATGCAACATCACAGAAATGTAATAAGCATCACAGAAAAATACAGATAATCTGGGAGCCCCGGATTTCCTTTCAGCCGCAAGTGAAACCTGACGTTCCCCTGGTCGTGTGGATAGCTTGTGCAATGAAAACCTAGACCCCAACGGGCGCAGCAAGTTACCCGCCAAAACCAGAAGAGAGGCAGCCCCCTTCAGCAAAGTGAATGGGCCACCCAGCACTTCACGGAATCCGGTAACTTGAGCACACGTCCTTGGGTCAACCTATACCCCATACGATTGCGGCGAATATCCCGCCAATTCTAGAGTGTAGCCCCCTCCGTCTCAAAGCCATGAGATGTGGGCCCGTTTCCCTCTAGAACCCGTCTATCCATCCACCCCGCCGTGGGGTAATCCTAGTACAGAAAAGAAAATATGTACAATGGTGACATCGACCTCAACCCGGTCGTGCCCCAAAAGAATAATATAAAAACAGGCAGTGACGGCAGTCCACATGTTTGACGCTCGCCCCGCGATATCAAATGTACAAATATATCAAAACTGCACTACCATTGCACGCAAGCTATCCACCACGACAAATCCGCAACAATACAGCACAACACAGAACATCAACGTGAATGTCACATTCGCAAATCCGTCTAAAAGGACTATAGCGATTAGACAAGATTTACCACTCGAATGACATTCACGGTCGTAGATAGTAATGTAATGCAGTATAAACTTTAAACAATTTTAGAAAATATCGACTTCGAAATAACCCCGAAAAGCCCCAAACAACTAGATAAAACCATATCCAAACTGGGCTTAACAAACAATACCACTGAACCAAGATTCCAGAGACCAAACCACACCCCCAAAACGAAACACAAATGCCCTGAAATGGCCGGCCTCCTCGGATTTGGGAGCCATGTGCTCCACAAAAATCTGAGGGATTGGGGTCATGTTTGGGGTGTAGGCTATAGGTCATGTCAGTAGTCTTCTGCAGTTGTTTAAATAATTTTTGAAGACACTTTTTAAAACAACAGAAACTGGAATGTGCAGGATATAGTTTGGGGCTGTTTCGATTTTGATACATTAACATTATCTAAACAAGCTAGCTAAGGGTTAATGGGTGGCTCTGATGCCATGTAAGTCTACGGTAGCACCCCGGCTGTCAATCCGAGGCCAAACGTGGAACAAAAACTTTTTATGAAACTGGCACCAACGAAGACTTTTACCCGGATCGTACCATTAACACTAAACTAGCAAACTACTAAAATGATAGAATGGCTATACTGATCGATCCGTGTCCATCGGTCTTTAGCCACCATCCTTAGCTCCTCACGGCATCTCCAATCTCGCTCGATCTCCGGTCTCCTCATCGAAAGGGCACCACGTCAAGAAGTCTTTTTATGGGCTCCCGCTTCAAACCGAAGCAACTCGGACATGAAGTTTGCTACCCGACATGTCCAAGGTGAAGTAGAGAATGTGTGTGATAATTTTGTCTCAAGCATCCATTGATTCTCAAATCATGAGATTGTATAGATGGAGGTTGAAGATGAAGCCATGGATGAAACTTGTGAGCTAGAGAAGGAAGAAGAAGAAGAGCTAGACTTATTATTGTGTTGGAATGAAAAATGAGAGCACCCATACTAAATCTCAAGACCAACCCCACGACTTGTGGCTGTCCATTCTCTCTCCATACATCATTTCAACACAATAATCAATCACAAATGTTGACATAGCACAAAAAATAAGACCATGAGTCATCACCCATGCACATGCCACATTAATTGCTCTTCATGATGATTTCCACTCACAATTTCCACCACAAAACATTTAAACCAAAATGTTTAATCCAAAAAGAGAATGGCAATATCTAAAGTAAACTCGTGACGGATCACAAGGATACCCCTCACCTGTATATACATGTCACGCCCCGAAAGTACGGAACATGACCGACACTTAAACTACGAAACGTCTCGAGGCGTACGTAATCTAAGTAAGCCGAAAACCCAGAAATCCAAACCAAGAAAAGTAGTAGAGTGAAGGAAAACCAATTTAAAATCAAGTAGTTTTAATAGTATAAGCCGAGTTATGCGGTTTTAAAAACATCAAGTATTTCCTGAAAATTTCGGCAGAGTCTCCTTTGTAAATACTGGCTCCCAAACGGGATACAACATGAATAGTATACGAAATCAATAAAAAGGCATCCCCAAGCGGGAGCTAGCTCTTCGTCAATCGACGACCACAACCACACAAGAAATATAATATACAACGCCAAGGGCGAGGATCAAAACTCAAAAGGAAACTCAAAACCACAAGAAATCCACAGAAATATAACGCGCGACTCTAAGGTCAAAAAAATAACATCACTGGTCTCTATCTCAAAATAAATACATGTTTGGTTGATGGAACTTCTAGATACAACTGAATAATAATATACAATGTATAATGATGGGTACGATACAAATAAACCCACCTACTAGCAAGTCACCCGAACGAAACTGTACCCGCAAAGCCGTAAAGAAACCTGTACGGCGAAACCTGCAAGAAACTGGGGCACAACGGGGGTGAGTTGCCAACTCGTGAATAGAAAAACATCTACGAATAGAAAGCGCATGTATGACGCAATCCTAGGTCATACGATCAATATATATAATCCTCAAATAAAACCAACAGTCTATAACAATGACTAGGGTAAATATCTAACCCGAGTATAGTCTCATGTGCTCGTGTCAGTGCCTCAGGTAGCAATATATCATGAATGAGGTATGAATGCATGAAAACAGATTACATGTGAATGAAGAAACTGTTTTCATAATTTAGTGAGATTTCCTTTGTATTTTTAAAATGAGATATCATAAATGAAATCAGCATCAACAGTGTCTAGCATCGACACAAAACATAAATCTCAAAGTCTCGAAACCTCAGGCTCCGGCTATCCGGACTGGCCTGTATCATCCAATCTCAGTACCTCAATATCTCGAAATCTCAATGTCTCAATCTCAGTATCTAGGGCGCCGTCAGTCCAGACCGGCCCCTACCATCCATCTCAAGACCACGACGGTATCCTCCGGATATCCGACGCGTCGGGTAATATCACCGGTCGGTAGTGCTCCCCTGCCAGGCTCAACGTCAACAACACGGCCTTCTAGCCCCGGGGTACCGCACCGGGCCCACCATGTACCCGAAACGGTTCATCCAACTCTTCGAATCGGGTCTCGAAATCCATCAGCAAACTCATGGTGGACGACTCATACATCATGGGAAAACCGCATTTTTACTTAAAAAGAGAGAAAGCAGTTTATATATGTTTTGCGGTTTTCCTCTAAATCCAGAAAATATCATGGAAATCCGAATCATCAATAGCATGTAAAACCATGAATATAAGCATGAGAATGAATAACAGTATGCATGAAGCGACAAGTAATAACTACAATATCTAAGCTGGCATATAAGGTATGTACACTAATATTATGTCAAACTACTGGCTATCAAGCTAAGTTAAGCAATAATATTTTCTAAGGTGTACGTGACATGGCAATTTCCGATGAAGATGTGTGTGAGCCGGCAAGTAAGTGTATGTGGTACATACGCATCATCGGTAATGGTGCTGGTGTCCTAACAGCATAATGTCAACAATGCAATATGAAATAACAATGTAAATATGCGATGCGGAGCGAGCAACCAAAATGAGCGGGAGCTAAATATTAAACAATGGTGCCATTTGAAATAACACGAATCGCGGGGTTTTGAAAATAGGGCTACGGTGGTTTTTGAGAAAGGATACGTCTTTTGAAATATCCGTAGATCCCTTGACCTGTCTTTTAAAATACCCACGATCCGCTGGTTTTGAAATAGGTAGGAGTTTAATCTAATCTAACAACTACACTAAACTATACGGCTGAACTAACAAGCTGAACTACTGGTAAGGAAACCGCCTATCATCTGAGTCGATACATATACATACCTGTATATATACAGTCGGTGATCCCGCCTCAATAATATCATATCGGATACCATATCTATAAGCAGGCATCCCAAGTCAAGAGTGTGGATCAATCATCAATATAACTCGTACGTAAATCCGTCGTATGGCATCCCAAATCTGGGTACGGGTCAATATCAAATTCATCATACTATTCACCTGGCATCCTTTTTATCAAATATCATGATCGGGGTACTGATCTACGTCTAGTACAATACTGATACCGCCTAAGTATGCATGCACGTGTGTGAAACACTACGTCAAGACTCGTTACAACGTCATGTCGTATCTCAAATACGAACCCAGTTATATCACCGATCTCACGGCCTCAAATCAAATCTCATCGACTCATCTTAAATCCCAAGTACATCCTCATTATCCATGCATGTGTATATGAATGTACATATGCATAGTCCCATACCCATGCATATATACATATATACACATCCCAATCGGCGCACAAGAAAGTAATGTATGCAAGTCTGTGTGTGCGTATGTGGGTATAACAACTACTCTAGGGTTTCGCAACTAACCCAAAGCTAATCCATGAACACATAATCATAACATGAATACACATTCTCGCATCATAAAACACCTATATAAACATATATATATATGAGCTACACTACGAACTGCGGGGGTGCTATACGCCATCCACCCGACTTCTCCCCGTAGATATAAATCTACTCACCTGGTCCTCGCTAGCCGGTGCCGACGTCGCCACGCGCTTGCTTGTCGTCTCGAAGTCCACATGTGTTACCTACATATCATAACGTACCACATCGCATTAAAATCCGACTCATGACCAAAACGACACACGAATCCCGCATAGGTCAAAACCTATGGTTGCTTTCAAAAATCAACCCAAAAACCCTCGACGTCGGCGTACAAACGCCAAACCATCGAGAAAAACCCAAACACACTCATTTGCACAATCACAAGTACTAATTATGATATAAAATAGCTTAAAATTCATAAAAACCCCAAACTCACTTTAAAAGCCATTTTTTCAAAAATCTAGCAAGCAAAAATTACCCGTTTTAGTACGAAACTCGACGTTTAAACAAATCTAGCGGCCATAATACTTATTAAATATCTTAAATAAGTCATAAAAACAATTCCCATAATTTAATCTCATTAATTTCCATAAACCTTAAAATTCTAGTTCACAAAATACCTAAATTTTAACAATTTCGAGTGAAAATGCACAAAACAACAACTACGCTTGGTTTTGCATGATCCAAAGGCATTAAACCATTCATTATAATATTACTAATGACATGAAACCATAATTATATTTTAATCTAAAGCATTTAACAATTTTCCAAAAATCCTAGTTAGCAAAATAGCTTAATTAGTAAAATTGTAAAATAACAATTAACAAACTAGTTACTAGGTAAGATTTTACTTGCTATAAAATGTTAATATTCATATTAAAACCATAATAAATTTATAAAAACCCTAACTAGATTTTAAATTTCATATTTTCATTAATTTCTAAAAACCTAGTCTAGATAAAAAGGCTTAATTTGGACATTTTACATCTAACAATTACATATTAGCAACTAGGTTAATTTTTTCTATGGCTTAGCATGATAATTACACCATTAAACCATGATCAATAATAAAAAACCCCACTTGGTAACAATTTCCTTTTTCTTGAATTTCAAGTTTGAAACTAGAACCCAAATTAAAGATCAAAATTAGATAAATTGAAGTAATTAGCAACTCATTTAACATGGGGTTAGGATTATACCTCCAAGATCATGAGATCCCACATGCAACATGTCTCCAAAATGCTAACTTTTCACTACGATCTATAATAGAATAGCCAAGGAATAATGGGTAGGGGTTAGATTTGGATTTTGTGGGATTTAATTTGGATTTTTGAAGCATGTATGATGATTTTTTGAGATAGAATTGAGGGAGGAAGTTGGGGGGCTGATGTTGCAGGAGGGTGAGGGAGGGCTCGGCCACACATAGGAGATGGGGAGAGAGAGAGAGAGAGGTGTTGTAAAGTCAACTAAAACCCATACATCTTTCTTCTTCTCATTTCTTTTTTATTCCATTTTAAAAGTAGACAAAAATGAGGTGATTGGAGAGAGAAAGAGAGAGAGGGCTGTCAAAAAGGGGGGCCGGCCACATGGTGGGGAGGAGAGAGGGTGTGTGTGTATGAAGCAATGAACAACAAACAGCAATTCAATATGCACCAAAACCCTTTTATTTTCACAAAATAAGCATTTTTCTTCAATATTTTCTAAAACTGATTAACAGCGTCATTTCAATTCAAAAACCATATGTTAAAATTTTGTTTAATGTGTTATGATGCACAAAATTTGTTTCAACTCATTCCAATTTGTGATTTTCCCTAATTAAATGTATTAGGGACGGCTTAAAATAATATTAAAATAATTAATTTCGGAAAAATTTTCAGAAAATTTGAAATTTGACCATTGACTCAATAAAAACCAAATACTAGCAATTACATAGCTAGAATATGTATATTTAATTTTATAATAAAGATATTTGTATTTTGACTTTTTACAGAAAACTCTCTTATTTAGCCGATTATCCAAAATTTCACCGAAATGATTTTCAAAACGTTACAATACATACCTACATCCGCATTCGGACTGAATGCGAATGCAATGAGACTAAAGTAATCCAACAAATCTAATACTTGGATCCGGTTTAAACCAAAGCCCACTAGTATGATCCGTCCGATCATGATCCGTGCACGACTGCACATATATGATCGAACCCTACCATAATACCATACAGCCTCTACAACGTTTTGCCCGAACTTGGGAAACTTTCTGTGGGGGACTCTAAAGACTCGTCAATACACTGGCAGTGGGATTAACCACAAGCACGTCAGTGGTACTAGTTGTACGTAACGGCCGCCCAGGTATTGACCAAAAGGGAGGCTAGTGAGCGAACTCATCCTGAAACCCTACTGAGCCTGTCAGTGACAATATCCGTACAGTCCGGTTTGTTCATCTATGAGTATTGCATGTCGGGCCTAGGGGGCTGGTAAACGTCAGACCCCCAAAAGCGGTACAAGTCTTGTCGGAGTGTAGCCCAGAACACCATGAGAAACTACTGGAATACCTGCCAGTAAATCTCACTTGCCTTGGCCAAGGACTTCGTGTAATGGCTCTCCTAGACAGCGCGATCTCACCCCTAATACCGGGAGAGACGAATCCCCTGCCGATCTGCTCATTGCCTCCATGTGGCTCGGGACTGTACCCAACTAAAACCTGTTTGCACGAATCCTTTGAGCCGTGGTAGGGTAGTAATCAAAGCACAGTGGGAACTCACACGAGACAAATGATGATCTCAGGTCGATGAACTAATCTGTACACATGTCACCATAGAACTGCTATCTGACGCTAGGTACATTACCAACTAGCAGGTTCCCGGCGTGTCCGTCCGGTGTACTCATTGTAAGTCGATGTACAACACCCCACGACTTGCGGGGAGGCGGATAATGAAAAACGATCTTGTTCTTTACTTAAACATCGACTAACCAACCGCATGAATCGAAGCTAAACGATAACTAACAACTATCATAGAAGTTCTAAACTAATATGTGAAGTGATTATACCTAAAGAACCGTATCCTTCGTCTTTACGAACTCCACTTCCTCCTCGGCCATCTCTAAGTAGTAGACGATCCACCACGAGAGCTTTACTCCAAGCTTTGCCTCTAAACTTGAGGCAACTAGGTTTCTTTAAATGCTAATCAAAGTACCTAGATGATATAGAGTGAGGGTTATGGATTAAGTAGTCTAACTAATCCTTGTACTCAACACATGAGAGGGGAGGATTAGGGTTTGTGTTGGAGATAGTGCCCTCATAGTCAATTATTGGATCGCAGGTACGTGATTGCAATGATTGCGGAGGACCTATACCGGTAGGACAGTCTTACTCGAAACGATAGTCTGCTATCTGGTTTGCCTTTATCAGTCGTGTACATGTTCAGGTGACTGATTACATGTTACACTTTGATAGAGCCCTTAGGATCTTGCTTTACTACCAACAGTATGATGGCGATCATATACGTGAGAGTTGGGTAGTTTATATGCATATCCTTAATTGTGGTCCCTAGTCGTGGGAGTTTCGAGACAGGGCATCGATACTCCGGAGTAGACTAGTGTATACAGTCGAGACCCCGACGAGGGGCGGTGGCCGGTCTCACAAGCCATTGGTGTCAGTTGAATCACCTAAGATGTATACAGGTGCTCATTGGGTTATGAGTACACCGGACAGGACTCGCCGGGAATCTGCTAGTTAGTACTATACCTATCGTCAGATAGCAGTTCCCTGGTGACATGTGTACAGGTTAGTTCATCGACCTGAGGTCGTCATTTGTCTCGTGTGAGTTCCCACTGTGCTTTGATTTCTACCCTACCACGGCTTAAAGGAGTCATGCAAACAGGTAGCTTTTGGGTACAGTCCCGAGCCATACGGAGGCACGTGAGCGGATCGGCAGGGGATTCGTCTCTCCCGGTATTGGGGGCGAGGTCGTGCTGTGTCTAGGAGAGCCATTATACATAGTCCATGGCCATGGCAGGAGATTTACTGGTAGGTACTCCAGTAGTATCTCAGGGTGTTATTGGGCTACACTCCGACACGACTTATACTGCTATTGGGGGTCTGACGTTACTAGCCCCCTAGGCGGATATGCGATACTCATTGACGAACGGACCGGACTGTATATACATTGTCACTGTTAGGTTCAGTAGGGTTTCTGGATAAGTTCGCTCATCAGCCTCCCTTGAGGTCAGTCCATGGGCAGCCGTTACGCATTGCTAGTGCCGCTGACGGTTTGTGGTTAAACCCACTGCCAGGGTACTGACGAGTCTTTAGAGTCCCCCACAGACAGTTTCCCAAGTTCGGGCGAAACGTTGTAGAGGCCGTATGGTTTTATGGCAGGGTTCGGAAAATGCACGTGCGTTTACGCACGTGTTATTTTTCGGGCTGTTGATACTGGTCGGCTTTGGTTTAAGCCGGATCCTAGTATTATATTGAGTAGGTATAATATCTTTGTCTCAGTTGCAATTGTATTCGGTCGTAATACAAATACGGGTATATTTATACAGTTACGGGGTTATCCTGAAAGTCGTTTCAGGATCACTTTTGGAAGTTGCCAGTTTCCAGTTTTCTATCAGCCGTCTTTTAACATTCGGTTAAAGACGGATTTATCTTTTCTTGGATGAGAGTGAGTCATGCTTCTAGAAGGTTCTAGAAGGTTCTAGAAAATGGTGACAAGGTTAATGACTCATGCTTTGATTTCAATGAGGTTTTGTTTTCCTTAAGATATTTTATTTTGTGTTCACATATGATATTTGCTTAAGGTTACTCTCCCCTCTCCTACACTCACCTCCCTCTTTGCATATATATGGCCGGCCCTCTCTCTCCTCCTTCACTCACTCATTTGAGAAATTATGGTTGCTAAAAAGAAAAGACTAAAGTTTTGGATGCATGGAAATTTCATAGTTCATTTCATGTTCCATTTCATTTCCATCGGCAACTTCATTAACCGATCGTCCAAGGACTTGGACGAAGTGAGACAAAGTCATCTACTCATTCTCTACATCATTCTTGGTCGTCTCTTTTAGCAAACTTGACGACCGAGTTGCCTCAAGTCAGAGGCGGGAGCCCGTTTAAAGAATCATTGATGTGGTGCCACCTAGGCGAGCAGATCGGAGATCGACGAGATCGGAGCAACCGCAACGGAGCGTGGGATGATGGTTAAAGAACGAAGGACTCGGATCGTTCGGTATAACCTTTCTACACTCTTTACAGTTTGTTAGTTTAGCAATAATGGCAGATCCGGGTTAAAGTATACGATAGTGCCAGTTAAAAAGTTTTTGTTCCGCATTTGGCGTCTGTAGACGGCCGGGGCGCTACCGTAGACTTACATTGGTATCAGAGCCTCACCATTTTGCTATACTAACTTGTGCTAACGCGTTTAAAACATCGATCGAACCGGAAATCAAAAACTGCAAAATCCAAGCTTGACAGTTTCTGTCGATTTTAAATGGCCTCCTAAAAATATTTCACACATCTCAGAAAACTGTGCAGGGTTTTTTAAGAATGACGTACAAATTTGAGCACGTGAATCGACAAGACAGCCGCGGAAACGCGGCCAAGCCCATGGTTTGGCCGCGCATCCGCGGCCGTTCTGAGGGATCATGCCCCCAAATTTGTACAGTGTGTTCCCCTCTGGAAATTGGGGTTTTTGGTATATATCTTTTGGGCCCAGGTTTTGTTACTGTTCAAAAAATTTGCGTGGGGCCCACTTTGTGATATTTTGTCGATCGAAATTTAAACTTGTTAGTTTACAGTGCTTACATTATATCTCCGACCGTGAATGTCATTTGATCGGTAAACCACGTCTGATTGCTATAGTTCTTTTAGACGGGTTTGCGAACGTGACATTCGCGTTGATGTTCTGTGTTGTGCTGTGATGTTGCGGATTTGTCGTGGTGGATAGCAGTGTGCAATGGTAGTACAGTTTGAGTTTATTTGTACATTTGATATTGCGGGGCGAGCGTCCAACTTGTGGACTGCCGTCACTGCCTGTTGTATTATATTCTTTTGGGGCACGACCAGGTTGCGGTCGATGTACCTATTGTACTATTTTTCATTACTGTACTAGGTTTTACCCCGCGACGGAGTGCACGGATAGCCGGGTTCTGGAGGGCAACGGGTCCGCATCTCATGGCTTTGAGAGGCAGAGGGGTCCCACTCTAGAATTGGCAGACTATTCGCCGCACTCGTAGGGGGTACAGGTTGACCCAAGGAGGGGTGCCCAAGATTACCGGATTCCGTGAAGTGCCGGGTGTTCCATTCACTATGCTGTGGGGACTACCTCGCTTCAGGTTTTGGCGGGTAACTTGCCGCACCCGTAGGGGTCTAGGTTTCATTGCACAGGTTATCCACACGACAGGGGAACGTCGGGTTTCAGCAGCGGCTCTGTGAAACCCGGGGATCCCAGTTTATCTGTATTGTTCTGTGATGCTTATTACTTTTCTGTAATGTTGCATATTATCACGCCTGGAGCGATTATTGTATATTGTTTTATATACTATTAGATGTTGTATATGTTTTACACCAGCGCTAGTCCAGTCCCCGCTCTGTCGTTAGTTAAGTAACCTAACGGGTGATGACGGGACCCAGTGACGAATGCGGATGGCATATACGTACATTTTATTTTCGTTCTTTTCTGGTGTGATTATTGATGGGACTGCGTTGATTCTGATCAATGCAAAAAGTAAAACAAACCTGTTTTCAGTTATTGGAACAAATTTAAAAAGGTGTTATTGCAAAGACGTTTTCTTTTGTTATGCATAGCGGTATTCAGTGGAATATCCTGCACCTCATTCGACGGGGCAAGGGCCGATATCCCTTCACCGGGACTGACCCCTTGGGCAGAAGTTTGCGTCAGGGTAATAACTTCACTATAGTCGATTACATATTGCTTTGCATAGCGGTATTCAGTGGAATATCCTGCACCTCATTCCACGAGGAAAGAGCCGAGATCCCTTCACCGGGAATGACCTCTTTAGCAAAAGGTTTTCGCCACTATATTTTAAAAAGCTATCAGGTTCCTTCAGCGATATCAAGTTCACTACGCCAAAGGTTTTTCGCCAAAAACCAGCCGTAGCCCTCCGTCACTTCTTTTGGGTATTCAGTAGTATTCAAGCTATGTATTTTGACCAACGCCAAGGCATAGTGTTTGGTAGCTGCTGGGTATTCAATTGTTGCATAGATAGATGAGTTGGTTTGGGACAGTCGTTCTGCCATTTTGGCCAACGTCAAGGGCATGTGCGGGTGGGTTCAAATTGACAAGATAGTGACGGGTAGAACTTGGCATGTGACTTATGATATTTTGACCAACGCCAAGGTCATAAGAGCATGGGGCAAAAATCATATCGGGAGTTTCTAAAGAAACTGAAACTTGCCAAGTATGCGCATACCTTCTGGAGTATGAGTAACGTGGATGCATTCCATCACGTTATCATATGATGAGAGTTGGATCCCGATTCCCACTGATGAGTTGGTTTACTCTTCGGGTGATCCCGATTGATTCTTCTTTAGGTTTGGGGGAGAATTTGACAGGACAGTTGGAGGTTTCCGGATTAGATAAAGTGATAACCATTCTGATCTAGGTTAGAGTGCACGCAGAGTGTTTCTTTTCTCTCTCTCTTTGGCAGCGACCTTTGACCGACCCTAGACTATGACTCAGTGACCAAACTGACCGAACCTTCTTAAAATACTGGCTTTTGGATTGTCTATGTTGCATAAGTCATTGCCACTCCTTCTTCTACCTTTTGAATTTCTCAGAACACCCGTATTACTACGGACATCCACTTCCATTGGATAGATCCATCGTATGGTTATATACGAACTCGAAGGGACTTCTTCGAGGATGGATCCAGGTTCAGGAGAAATGGAATTGGTTTATTCAGTTGTCTTTTATTATCACCTTCTCTCAGGTTGCGAGGGCTCCTTGGTTTAGGAGAGTACACCTATTACGCTTATTGGATAGTCTTATTCCAAACCATAGGCAGGTGCCGAAAGGTAGGGAATGAAGAAAACCAATTAGCCTAAGTAGGGTGTGCAGAATGTAATATGTAAAGACAAAATAAAGGGAGTAGAAAGAGGGCAAAGTAAATTGCGACCGATATCATTCACGACCAAAACCGCGTACTTCATCGCCACTCCTATTTCACCTTCAAAGGAATAAGGTATTATTTAGTTGCCTTTTATCATCACCTTCTCTCGAGATGCGAGCGCTCCTTGGTTTAGGAGGGTACACCTATTATGCTTACTGGATAGTCTTCTTCCAAACCATAGGCTGGTGCCGAACGGTAGGGAAGGAAGAAAACCATTTAGCCTAACTATGGTGTACAGAAGGTAATGACTAAAGAAAAAAAAAGGGATTTGGAGGGATGGCAAAGGAATATACGGTTATAGTCATGAATTGGATTATGGAAGAGGCATTACTATGATTACCAGGATACCCCTACGAAACATTTTCATGTTTCAGTGCATTGTTAATGGAAACTGTTTTCCCGATTAGATACTTACTCCAGGGTGTGTATTCACCAGGTTTAATTCTCATATCTGTATGGTTTTACAGATGATGAGTGGGAGTAAGTTATTGGGAATTAGGTAATTATCCTCATTATATCGGAATTCGTTGTAATTGGTGATATTTGAGGAAATCGCCAGGGTACAGTTTTCAACCTACGACGCACAGATTTTGAGTTGTTTAACTCAGCGGACTTATACAGAGTATTGTATGTTGTCCAGTGTCCATCAGGACAAAGGGGTAGGTCCTCGTACTATGTTCTGTTTACTTATAACTTCTCTAGTTTTTAGACAAGTGTTTCGTAAAAATACAAGGTCTAAGTTTTGAGAAGTTGTGGGTATAAGAATAAAGTAGAGAACCAGGTATCACAAGTATCGGGATTCTTCAAAGAGACCGAAGATGTAGATTCTTGTGATTGGTGTTCAGATAATAGTGATGGTTTTGAGAAACGTGTTTCTCTTTCAGGTTACTCATAATTGGATGGATTCCTAAGTTGAGTAATGCTGATTAGCCTCTTTCCATTAAAGTGATATGCACTGGAGACAGCTGCATGATATGAATCTGGTTCCAATTAAATAAGTGCCAAAGTTTCTGTATTGGATATAGAATGGATCGTATCTTAAAAGATGTTAAGGTACGGGGAGTTGTCCAGCTTATGCTTAAAACCAGACTCTGGATAACTCAGGGCACGTTTCTGTAATGGCTGTTTGTTGGTTGACCCTGGCTATGACGAGGGTTGATATTCTACCATTTGGAAGATCAATAGTGATATTGTTCTTGACTCGCCACAGTTTTAGTAAAATGGATCTTTTTCAGAAAACAGTAGTGCGGGTATGGTAGAACTGGAAGTGATTCCACAACCGCAAACGATTACGGAAAATTTAATAGAACCTATATATTCAATCAGGTTTGACATTCCAATAGCCACTCCGCAGATATGGTGGGTAACCTCAGACACCCGAGAGGTACTTCGGTAGCCTCAAGTACGGTGACAGGGAGGTTCTTATCTACCCAGACTTAACACTACTGTTGTTCCAGGATATGAGACCCGGTAGGAGGGTTGTCGTAGTCAGTGGGAGCAGCGGAAGTTTAGTGGGCAAGGAGCTTATGTCTATTTATAGACCTGAGCAGTTATAGCGGAGAAAGATCATCTATTTTTGATGTGACAGTCATGGGTTTGACTTCAATCAGAATAGGGGATGGATCTGTTAAGAAGGTAGTAGGGTGTGATGTCATGGTATCTGAATGACATACACAGAGTAGGAAGTAAAATTCCTATACTACGATCGGTTGTACTGTGGTCGTCACACAGTTGTTTCTCCAGACAGGATATGGATATAATATTCGACATTCTGGTTTCTGGATCTATGGTTTTAGATCTAGATTTGGGTAGTTTCCCAATGTGGGTACTTTGACAGATATTCTAATGGTTTTTGGAATAGTTGACTCCTAGCATAGTAGTGTACCTGCAGGTGATGGAGTCATCCTCTCTAAAGGTGTCATATAGACTAAAGGGGAGAGGGATGTGCATAATTGGCAGATCACTTGCTTAGGCAATTGAGTCAATCGTGAGGTGTCAAGTACCACACCGGATGTTGTTTTTGCACTAGATGCGATGAGTTTGTATTAATCCAATCCTGGAGAGACATAAGGAAGCAGTTTTAGAACATAAGTGGATGTTCTACGGATTTGATGACGGCAGCCTCCTTCGGGAGACGATTATCATTCCAGGCTTCAAAGGTGACATGGATGACAGAGTGATTGTCAGAGTTATAGTTTTCCCTCTGATGAAGAGGGACAGTATTATGGACAGGTGGTCCAAGAGGATACTGTGGGAGGCATGGTGCCAGATACTGATTAGGTTCAGTGATCGATACAGTCTAAGAAGTTTGGATTTGGAGTTCATTTATGAACTAGGTGCCATCAGATATCCAGACATATTCTAAGACAGGTATTACTCGATTCGGGAGATGGCTTTCTCCGCGAACTTGAGATTTAGAGAGATATAGAAAGAAACATCTAGGCGGATCCACTCACTGAGGCTATTTCTCGAACACAATAGTTTTACAAACGGGCTTTGTGAAACTGATTAGTAGAGGAGTTGGATGTTCGGTTTCACACGGGCTGTGAGTGCAAGTGGGAGATTGTTGGAGATAGTGCCCTCATAGTCAATTATTGGATCGCAGCTACGTGATTGCAATGATTGCGGAGGACCTATACCGGTAGGACAGTCTTACTCGAAATTATAGTATGCTATCTGGTTTGCCTTTATCAGTCGTGTACATGTTCAGGTGACTGATTACATGTTACACTTTGATAGAGCCCTTTGGATCTTGCTTTACTACCAACAGTATGATGGCGATCATATACGTGAGAGTTGGGTAGTTTATATGCATATCCTTAATTGTGGTCCTTAGTCGTGGGAGTTTCGAGACAGGGCATCGATACTCCGGAGTAGACTAGTGTATACAGTCGAGACCCCGACGAGGGGTGGTGGCCGGTCTCACAAGCCATTGGTGTCAGTTGGATCACCTAAGATGTATACAGGTGCTCATTGGGTTATGAGTACACCGGACAGGACTCGCCGGGAATCTGCTAGTTAGTACTATACCTATCGTCAGATAGCAGTTCCCTGGTGACATGTGTACAGGTTAGTTCATCGACCTGAGGTCATCATTTGTCTCGTGTGAGTTCCCACTGTGCTTTGATTTCTACCCTACCACGGCTCAAAGGAGTCGTGCAAACAGGTAGCTTTTGGGTACAGTCCCGAGTCATACGGAGGCACGTGAGCGGATCGGCAGGGGATTCGTCTCTCCCGGTATTGGGGGCAAGGTCGTGCTGTGTCTAGGAGAGCCATTACACATAGTCCATGGCCATGGCAGGAGATTTACTGGTAGGTACTCCAGTAGTATCTCAGGGTGTTATTGGGCTACACTCCGACACGACTTATACTGCTATTGGGGGTCTGACGTTACTAGCCTCCTAGGCGGATATGCGATACTCATTGACGAACGGACCGGACTGTATATACATTGTCACTGTTAGGCTCAGTAGGGTTTCTGGATAAGTTCGCTCATCAGCCTCCCTTGAGGTCAGTCCATGGGCAGCCGCTACGCATTGCTAGTGCCGCTGACAGTTTGTGGTTAAACCCACTGCCAGGGTACTGACGAGTCATTAGAGTCCCCCACAGACAGTTTCCCAAGTTCGGGCGAAACGTTGTAGAGGCCGTATGGTTTTATGGCAGGGTTCGGAAAATGCACGTGCGTTTACGCACGTGTTATTTTTCGGGCTGTTGATACTGGTCGGGTTTGGTTTAAGCCGGATCCAAGTATTATATTGAGTAGGTATAATATCTTTGTCTCAGTTGCATTTGTATTCGGTCGTAATACAAATGCGGGTATATTTATACAGTTACGGGGTTATCCTGAAAGTCGTTTCAGGATCACTTTTGGAAGTTACCAGTTTCCAGTTTTCTATCAGCCGTCTTTTAACATTCGGTTAAAGACGGATTTATCTTTTCTTGGATGAGAATGAGTCATGCTTCTAGAAGGTTCTAGAAGGTTCTAGAAAATGGTGACAAGTTTAATGACTCATGCTTTGATTTCAATGAGGTTTTGTTTTCCTTAAGATATTTTATTTTGTGTTCACATATGATATTTGCTTAAGGTTACTCTCCCCTCTCCTACACTCACCTCCCTCTTTGCATATATATGGCCGGCCCTCTCTCTCCTCTTTCACTCACTCATTTGAGAAATTATGGTTGCTAAAAAGAAAAGACTAAAGTTTTGGATGCATGAAAATTTCATAGTTCATTTTATGTTCCATTTCATTTCCATCGGCAACTTCATTAACTGATCGTCCACGCACTTGGACGAAGTGAGACAAAGTCATCTACTCATTCTCTACATCATTCTTGGTCGTCTCTTTTAGCAAACTTGACGACCGAGTTGCCTCAAGTCAGAGGCGGGAGCCCGTTTAAAGAATCAGTGATGTGGTGCCACCTAGACGAGCAGATCGGAGATCGACGAGATCGGAGCAACCGCAACGGAGCGTGAGATGATGGTTAAAGAACGAAGGACTCGGATTGTTCGGTATAACCTTTCTACACTCTTTACAGTTTGTTAGTTTAGCAATAATGGCAGATCCGGGTTAAAGTATACGATAGCGCCAGTTAAAAAGTTTTTGTTCCGCATTTGGCGTCTGTAGACGGCCGGGGCGCTACCGTAGACTTACAGTTTGAAGAGAGGAAGCTTGAGGAAAGAGAAGGTGAGAATAATTATGAAATGAGAAAATGAGCTATCATAATATATATCAAGCATTATTGTTTTTCAAGAAAAGAAAAGAAAAGAAAATGATTTACAACCATGCTTAATAAATATCTAATGGTGATTCATCTCCATGAGTCATTAAGCATTTATGATGCATTAATGACATGGATGAATCATCCATATGACTCTCTAATCTCATTTAATGTATATGCCACCTTAACCCTCCTTTGTCACCATCTTCTAGAAGCTTCTCGCGCAATTACGAGAACGCCCCTCCTATCCGTGAAAACACGGAAAAACTTTAGACTGTATAAATCCAATAACCGGATACTAGTAACTGGCTTAAACCAAAGCCGACTAGTAAAAACTGTCCGAAAGTCGTACGTGCGTAAACACACGTATGCGTCCGAACCCTTGTCGTAAAACCATACGACCTCTATATCATTTCGCCTGGAGTAGGGAAACTCTCTGTGTGGGACTCTAGAGACTCGACTACTACGCTGGCAGTGGGTTTAACTACAGACCGCAAGCGGCACTAGCTGTACAAAACGGTCCCCAGGAATATGTCGATAAGAAGGCCGATGAGGAATCCCATTCGAACTCCTACTGAGTCTGATGTGACAATCTCCATACAGTCCGGTCCGTTCGTCTAAGACTATCGCATATCGGGCCTAGGGGTCGGCAAGCATCAGTCTCCTAATAGCGGTATAAGTCGTGTCGGAGCGAAGCCCATTACACTCTGAGAAACTACTGGAACCTACAAGAAAATCTCGCTTGCCCTGGCCAGGGACTTTGCGTAATGGCTCTCTGACACAGCGCGATATCAACCCCCAATACCGGGAGAGACGAATCCTGTCTAACCGCCACTGCCTCCAAGTGCTTGGGACTGCACCCAACTGCTACCTGTTTGCACGACTCCTTTGAGCCGTGGTAGGGTAGTAATCTAAGAACAGTGGGACACACTCGAGGCGAAGTAGCAGTGTCAAGTCTGCGGACTATGCTGTACTCATGTCACCTGGGAACTGTTAACTGACGACTGGTATAAAACCAACCAACAGTTCCCTGTGAGTCCTGTCCGGTGTACCCGTAACCCAACGAGCACCTGCATACTATCTCCAGTACGACGTACTGACGGCTGTGGGACAGACCATCTTCCCAACTGGGATGAGAAGCGTATACACTAGTCTACTCCGGAGTATTGATGCCCTGTCTCGATAATCCAACGACTAGGGACCTGAATAAGGATGTGCTTGTAGACTACCCAACCCCCACTAGTGTGACTGCCATCACAACGCTGGTAGTCAAGCAAGATCCTAAGAGCTCTATCAATACGTATACTCACATATTAAGATAGAAAAACCAAGTAGCATACTACCATGTTTAGCAAGACTGTTATATACATGTGAATATCCCAAGCTTCCATTAAGTAATATACAAACTAGTATGATACAATAATGGCCCCTAGGGCATATACACTAACACTCATAACCCAATGTGCACCTGTATACGTCTTAGGTGAACCAACTGACACTAATAGCAGGTGAGACCGGCCATCGCCCCTCGTCGGGGTCTTGATCCATATACACTAGTCTACTGATAGAGTATCGATGCCCAGTCTCGAAACTTCCGCGACTAGGGATACTTTAAAGATGTGCTTATAGACTACCCAAATTTCACGTATATGATCGCCATCATACTGCTGGTAGTCAAGCAAGAATCCTAAGGGCTCTATCAATGTGTAATAGTGATCTGTAATATCACCTAAAGTATGTACACGATGATAAAGATAAACCAGATAGCATACTATCATCTCGAATAAGACCGTCCTACCGGTATAGGTCCTCCCTCAGTCATTGCAATCACGTGCCTGCGATCCAATAATTGACTTGAGGGCACTATAGCCAACACTAGGAGTTCCGTGTTTTAGATTAAGCCAATAATGAAAAATACGGATTCCACGGTCCTGATGAAAAGACAAACCCACATCCCTAGACCCCTGCGAGAGAGGCAAGCAACCCTACCAATTCTAGAGTTAGGAGACCCGGTCTCGACTCTTCGAGATGGTCTCCCACTGCATTCCAGAACCCGGTTACTTATGCTCCCGCCTTGGGTCTAACCTAATGCGAAAAAGTAAATAATATATATCAATGTTGACATCATCTTCTACCCGGAAGTGTCCCAATAAAACAATATTACATACAAATTTTACATGAATGAAAATTGAAAAACTCTTATCTCACATAAAACCCCTGGCTATTCAATCACGATGATCCAATATTACATATCACAGCAACACATAACATCTCATGTCATCAACGTAAGTAAATACGCGTAACCCGAATGTCATTGACATATAGCAATGAGATCTGGGATACTCCACATATTACACTTACGGTCGCAGAAAAGAAATGAAAACAATAATAATTAGAATTCGCATTTCCTTAGATATCATAAACCTAAAATATCTCATATTCCGAATTTCATGCTAACCCTATATACCTTGCATTTTAGTCTCAATTCAAAAATACTTTTCAATAACTTAGTCGGGTAATTCAACAAGATTTCCGACTATCCGATCGAATACTCGTCGGGAGATTTAGTAGATGGCCGCACCCCCGATGCCGTCGACCAAGTGCACTTAGGCGGAACACCGTGGCCGCGAGCACCCTAGTGGATGCTTTTGGCAACGGGGTTCTCCTAAAGTCACTTGGTCGGGGCTATGGGGCGTGGCTACCTAGTAAAGTTATCTGATGAGTATTCGTGTACGATATGCGATTGCGACGGAGTTTCGATCCGAATCGAAATTCGTGGCAATCGATCAAAAGAGACTCACATACTAGATTTACAATCACTAACTATTTTTCTTAAAACTAATTAAATATGGATTCCAACCATTGCAACATATATCAAACTTATACCCGAAACAACGTTGAAAACATGACTACGAAACACTCCGATTAGTCCTAACTGAATTGTTAACATCATATGCAAACTCGGCCAATCAAACATAACCAAGAAACCCTAAACCCAACATATGAGAACATAGAACAAACTCTAGGCTAAAATGAGAATAGTGGGCCGGCGAGACCGGGAAAAAGAGCATTCTCGCCGGGTCGTTTTAGGAATTTTGGCTTCGAATTTCTCTGGTGTTCCAGTTACATCATTTGCAACATTCTGTACATGTTTAAAAAAATTTCAGAGTCCCTTTTGAAATCGACAGAAACTTGGTTTTAAGGATTCGGTTTTCGAAGTTGTTTCAATTTCGTGTTTTTACTAACATCGTCTAATTTTCTAGCTTTGGCTTTGATACCATGAAAGTGAATGTTAGCACCACCACTAGGTTTTACTAGCATCAAGCATGCCAATTTAAAAAAATTCAGGGTGCTAATTAACACTAAACAAGAATCGAAACTAGATGATTAGGGTTTAATATGATATAACAAAATTTTATACTAAGAGAAAGAGGTTACAACTTTTGTAGACCGTGTCCTTCTCGTCTAAAGCTCCAGGTTGTAGTCTACGCGAGTCCACTAGGCTCCACTTGAAGGTTAAACGAACATGCTTCAATGATCTTCGTACCGAAGATGATCCACCTGAAGTCCGCTAATTCAAGCTACCTCTTCACTAAACTCTTTAGTGAAGTAAACACACTACACCAAAGTGCTAATCTAGTGTAGGATGGTGAAATAGGGTTTTTTTTTCTCACTAGGGTTCTCACAAGCTCATGGGTTCACAACTCATGTGAGGGAGTGAGCTTGGAGATGGAGGTGAAGAAAATGGAGAGAGCTAGAGGAAAGAACTCAACAAATGAGCACAAGAAAAAATGAGCAAGTCTAAGCATGAGAATGAAGTAAAGAATGGCTTATCTAATATCACAATAATAGAAGCATCAATTAAAAAACCAATAATTTAACGCAACCTTGCTTCTATAGTGAATCGTAAATGAATAAACAATTAGAAAAGCCATGCCTCACCATTCGTCCTCATTTTCCACCTCTTTTTCTATTTTCCAAAAATAGAAAATGCAACCATGCTACATATAATATATATATATATACACACACATACATATATCAAATATATATATATATATTAATATATATATTAAGTAAATAACTAGTGAGCAATTATAATAGTTAATATATAATTATATCAAATATAAATATATATCATATTATTAAATCAACACTTGATTTAATAATCCGGTTATATCATATATAACCGACTAATATCATTTATCTGTATATCACATTTTCAAATCAACACTTGATTCAATAATCCGGTTATATTACATATAGTCTAACTGATAACAAATAGCCGCCAGATTACAATATGGTATCTCATACTCGTATTTAATCAGGCCCCTGCACATATCAGCATATGTGCCCTACTTCGTTTTGCTTGAACCAGGAAACATCTATGTCGGACTCTAAAGACTCGTCAATACGCCAGCAGTAGGTGATGATCACATCAGTCACGCATAAGCCGTCAGCGGTACTAGTTGGACGTAACGGCTACTCAGGTATTGAGCGAATAGAAAATCAACAAGAAAGCTTGTCCAAACTCCCATGAAGCCTATGTTAGTAACATGTATGCCCTAGAGGCCATTACTGTACATATGATGTATATTGTAGTAGATACTTGGACATATATAGGGAGGACATTCTTGCTCGACATGATAGTATGCTATCTGATTGCACTTTATCTTAACGTGTACACTTATTGTCTCTCTATTACATGTTGATAAAGCCTTTAGGATGAGTTCTTGACTACCAGGATTATGATGCGGATCATACTAGTGGGGTATAGTGTTAGTGTATATGCCCTAGAGGCCATTACTATATCTTACTATTTTGTATATTACTTGATAGAAGCTTGGGATATTCACAGTTGTATAGACAATCTTGCTCAAAATGGTAGTATGCTACTTGGTTTGTTTCTATTTTAATGTGTGCATGTGTTTCTTTTAGCATATCGCTTATACACATTAGTGGAGCCCTTAGGATTTTTGCTTGATTACCAGCGCTGTGATGGCAGTCACACTAGTAGGGGCTGGGTAATCTACAAGCACATCCTTATAAAGGTCCCTAGTCGTTGGATTATCGAGACGGGGCATCGATACTCAGGAGTAGACTAGCGCATGCGCTTCTCATCCTAGTAGGAGAGATGGTCTGCCCCACAGCCATTAGTACGTCGTACTTGAGATAGTATGCGGGTGCTCGTTAGGTTACGAGTACACTGAACAGGACTCGTCGGGAACTGTTGGTTGGTACTATACCTATCGTCAGTTATCAGTTCCCAGGAAATATGAGTACAGCTTAGTCCGCTGACTTGACACCGTCACTTCGCCTCGATTGTGTTCCCACTGTTCTTTGATTACTACCCTACCACGGCTCAAAGGAGTCGTGCAAACTGGTAGTAGTTGGGTGTAGTCCCGAAGCATTTGGAGGCAGTGACGATTAGACAGGATTCGTCTCTCCCGGTATTGGGGGTTGATATCGCGCTGTGTCTAGGAGAGCCATTACACAAAGTCTCTGGCCAGGGCAAGGAGATATACTGGTAGGTTTTCCAGTGTTATCTCAGGGTGTTCTGGGCTACACTCTGACACGACTTGTACCGCTATTAGGAGACTGATGTTTACCGCCCCCTAGGCCCGCCATGCGATATTCTTAGACGAACAGACCGGACTGTACGGAGATTGTCACATTCAGGCTCAGTAGGAGTTCGGATGGGTTTACCTCATCGGCCTTCTTATCGACATCTACCTGGGGACCGTTACGTACAACTAGTGCCGCTTGCGGTCTGTGGTTAAACACACTGCCATCGTAGTGTCGAGTCTTTAGAGTCCTACACAGAGAGTTTCCCTGCACTGGGTAAAAGGTGTAGAGGCCGTATGGTTTTACGGCAAGGCAACGATCACTTAAGTACACTTGTGCGCGTATGATGTTCGGGCAGACAATACTAGTGGGCTTTGGTTTAAGCCGGATCCTAGTATTGTATGGATGGATTAGTTTTGACTTCTGTGCATTCGCATTCTACGGAATGCGGATGCGGGTGTGTATACACAGTGTGAGGAGCGAAGAAGAAGGAGGTGCCTCATTAGGGTTTTGACAGTTGGTTCGGTCAAAACCATTATGAGGCGGGGACATTATTTACTAATCTTTTTAATGATAATTATGTTATGGCTAATTGCTTTGACCATTTGACCATACTAGACCTTGTTGACAATTTGACCATTGTTGACTAGGATCGTTCAAGTGAGATCTAGAGTCTTCTTTTTTTTGTTTTTGTTTTATTTTGAGATGATAATGGTCATATCAATGTAGCCATCAACTTTATCTTGATAAAGATTAGTAATTATTTTGTTTTATGGTTCATTATCTCTTTGGGATTCTCTCTCCTCATCCTTGAGCTCCCATGGTTCATCCTCCTTCTTCCTCCTCTAGATTATTCCTTTGCTCTAATGTGTTGAGAAAGTAGGGATCTAAATTGACAAATAAATCCATCTTCTTCTTCTACACCACCTTGGACATCAAGCATAGCACACTTGTTGCCCTAGTTACCTCGGCTTGAGGTGGAGCTCATAACACAAACTCTCTGCTGGATCGTCTTCGACTCTAGGAGGCCGCGGAGGTGACCAGGATCCGGATCGATCCTCGGAGCTAGCATGGATGAGGAGGAAAGCGGAAAGAAGACCCGAAGGACTTGGTTCGTGAGGTATAATCTCTTGAGCATAGTAGATAGAACCTCTAGTTAGTTTGCTAGGTTTTGTTTAGCAAAGATCCTCAAGTTTCTAGTCCATGTTGCCTCAAGAAAAAATCGTTTTTTACATATTCCGCCTCCCCGTAAGCACCGGGGTGGGCAACGTGGACTTACAGTGGTATCAGAGCCTACCTAAACAACAACTAGTATGTTAGCAAAGTGATTAGAACATCGATCCGAAAAAAATGGCGAGACATGTCAAAAACCCACACTCTTTGCCGATTTTTAAAACTGCTCTAAAAATAATTCCACATATGTTAAAAATCAGTGCAGTGTTTTTTAGAAACATACAGCAAAACTGAGCCCACGACTCGGTCAACACGCCGCGGAACCGCGGCGAAACCACGCGTTTCGCCGCGGATCCGCGGCCGAGTTGACTAGACCGCGACTCGGGTTTGCTGCAGTTTCTTAAGTATCATGTTTTGTGATTTTTAAAGTATTTTGCTTCTGCCCAGAATTTCCAGAGAACAAAGTTGTGTTTGGGGTAGTTACAAATTGGTGTTTTGATCGAAGTTCTACATACTTTTGCTAAATGATTATATCTGTAATGTGATATATGCACTGAACGTCGACTGATCGCTATACGTCGATTAGTGGGGGTTGTGCATATCTGTGATCTGTAATGTTGTTGGATTGTGTATATGAACTTGTTGGATTGTCGCGGATGAATAGACGGGGGTTGTGAGATGAGAGTTTTCTTTATTTTTCATTTGATGTAATATGTAAATTGATGTAATATTATTTTATGGCCGCACATCCGGGATGAGGTTGTAGCCGCCATTGTATATTATTTCTTTTACTGTTTTTGGTCCTAGGATAGACCCAAGATGGGGTGCACAAACTACCGGGTACTTTGAAGTGCCGAGTGGCCTACTCACGTTGTTGAGGGAGGTTGCTTCACTTCGGGTACTTGGCGGGTAGTTTGCCGCACCCGTAGGGGTCTAGAGTAGGGTTTGGCTATTCATCACGACCGTGTAATCCGTCTTTTGTTGCAGGCTCGAACGAAACACGGATTCCTAGCATATCCAAAGTGTTCATCTGTGATCTGGAATGGCTATCATTGCATCTGACGAATGTATATATATCTATATATGATATCTATTAGGCGTTGCTTATGTTTTGCATCCGCTCTAGTCCAGCCCCCGCTCTGTCGTTAGTTAAGTAACCTAATGGGTGATGACGGGGCCCGTGGCGAATGCGGATGGCATAAGCGTACGTCATATTTTTGTTGTTTTCTGCAATGGTAGGATTAATTGATGGGACGCATTAAATTAATGCAAGAAAATAAACCAAAGTTAAGTCGTTGGAACAATTTCAAAACCACTCGGTTTCTTTTCAAAACAGAAAACTTTTAAAAATGCGGAGCTTAAACCACTCCATTTAAAAGCTATCAGGTTCCTTCGATTATATCAAGTTCACTACGTTCACGATTTCGCCAAAACCATTCGTAGCCCTCCATCATTTCAGTTAAATATTCAGTAGTATCCAAGCTATGTATTTTGACCTTCGCCAAGGCATAGTGATTGGTAGCTGCTGAATATTTATCTGTAGCATAGATAGATGCGTTGGTTTGGGACAGTCATACTACTATTTTGGCCTTCGTCAAGTGTATGTACGGGTGGGTTCAAATTAACCTGGATAATGACGGGTAGAAATTGACATGTGACTTATGATATGTTGGCTTCCGTCAAGGTCATAAGAGCATGGGGCAAAAATCCACATCGGGAGTTTCTAAAGAAACTGAAACTTGCTAGCGATGCATACCATTTGGAGTGTGATCATTCTGGTAGGATTCCTTCAGTTTTATCACACGATGATATTTGGATCCCGATCCTACTGTGAGTATATGCTACTTCTCGGGAACTTTCTCACTTAACGATCAATGTTATAAACCAAGTAGGTGTCTAGAAAGTTGTTAGCGGGGCTACGCCCACAGGGAAAAGAGGTTATTTAATTAAGGAACTTCGCGAAAGCGTTGGAAAACCTCCCTCGAAGTACCAACACTGACCTGGCTGAACGGTTAAGAAAGTATTGTACGGTGAGATTGATCCCGACTAATTCTTCCTTTTTGGTTTGAGAAAGGATTCGAGAAACAGTGGGAGCCATCCTGTTTTGATAAATTAAAAACCAATCTAAACTTACAAGAGTATCATGCTGAGTGTTTTCTTCTCTCTCTCTTAATTGCAGCGACCTAGTGACCATACATAGGTTACAACTAGATAATAAAATGACTGAATCTTACTGTTATGAATGGCAAAGGTCTGTCCAGATGTCCATTACCCATGACAAGCTGGGACACCTCTTAACTAATCAAACCCCTGCCGTCTCAGGACCAGTTTCCACTGTCGCGGATATTGATATCCGTAAGACATCGGAAAAAGACTGTGCGAATGCCAAGTGGCTCGTATTGGCCTCAGTTGATGGTGCATACCAGAGGCAGCGCGAGAAGATGGACTTAGTTTCTATCTTCCTCCATAACAAATATTTATATGGAGAGCAATCTCGTATTGCAAGATATGAGACCTCGAACGAATTGCTTCAAGCGAGGTTGGCTATCGGGTAATCTGTAGGGGGCAACGTCCTTACAGAGACCAGCTATTTTAATGAGCTCACGGACCTGAAGACCACGTTGAAGAACGGGTCAAGCACTGACTTGATTCTACAGTCTCTGCCCTCTACTTATACCATGAAGGAAACCAGGGAAGTAGAAGGAAAGGGAAGGGCAAAAGTTTCGGAACTGGATGTAGTAAAGGAGGGATGTTCCTATTGTTATGGGAATGAACATTGGCAGAAGGATTGCAGGGCTAGCAAAGCCAGTAGCCAGGATTCAAAGCATGTTGTGGCTTCGGCTTCGAGTGTGTTTGTAATAGAAAACTGTATGTGAGTTAACCCTACTTCCTGGGTATTGGATACCGGATCAGGATCTCACATCTGTAATTCATTACAGGCTCTGAGAAAACGTAGAGTTATCATGATAGGTGATATGACTCTCAGGGTTTCCAACGGAATGAGCATGGACACTGAATCCGTAGGGGAATATCATCTTGGATTGACAACTGGGCAGATATTGATTCTGCGTAACTGTTTGAATGTACCTAGTGCGACATGTAATATCATATCTGTATCCTTACTTTCTAAGGAAGGATATGATTTTACTTTTGTAAACGATGTGGTCCACATCCACCTAAATCAAGTTCTGATTGGATCAGGTACATTAGAGAACGGAATATACGTTCTGAATCAAGCTCAGGTTTTCACTGTCTAGAACACACTTAAAAGAAAGTCTCCGGAATTAAATCAGGCTTTCTTATGGCATTGTAGACTGGGTCACATCAATGAGACACGGTTATCAAAGTTACATAAAGAGAGATACTTGAATCCGTTCGAGTATCAGTCTTATGATACTTGTGAATCATGTCTCATGGGAAAGATGACAAAGACTCCGTTCACTGGACACGGAGTATGAGCGAGCGAGCTCTTAGGACTCATACACAGTGACATGTGTGGTCCAATATCTACACATGCGCGAAGTGGTTATTCATACTTTATTACTTTTACGGATGATTTCTCTAGGTATGGACATGTCTTCCAGATGAAGCATAAATCCGAGGCCTTTGAGAAATTTTGAGAATACAAGAATGAAGTTGAAAACCAAACATGCAAGAGTATAAAGACACTGAGATCTGATCGAGGTGGTGAATACTTGAGTGCCGAGTTTCTGGACTACTTAAAAGAGAATGGAATTCTCTCTCAGCTTACTCCTCCATACACACCACAACACAACGGTGTATCTGAAAGGCGGAATCGAACCCTATTGGATATGGTTCGTTCCATGATGAGTAAGGCTGAGTTACCGCGATCATTCTGGGGTTATGCACTAGAATCAGCTGCATATCTTTTACAAGGTTCCCTCCAAGACTGTGCCTACCACACCATATCAGATGTGGTGTGGGAAGAAACCCTATCTTCAATATCTGAAGATATGGGAATGTCCAGCTTATGTTAAAAAGCAGCATACGGACAAACTCGAGGCACGCTCAGTACTGTGTAAGTTTGTAGGATACCCAAAAAACTCCACGGGGTATTTTCTCTATTACGGAGAGGAACAAAAGGTTTTTGTTTCGTTTCATGCCCACATTCTGGAACATCAGTTTTTAAAAAAAAGGAATAAGTGGGAGCGCAATAGAACTGGAAGAAATTCCAGAACCACAAGCTATTACTGAAAGCTTGGAAGAACCAGAAGTTTCAGAAGAACCGGACATCCCAGCGCCACTCCGCAGTAGTAGTAGGCAGTCTCATCCGCTCGAGATATACTACGGTTTTCTCATAGACGGGGATAGAGGGGATTGGACCAATGATTATGATGAGCCTACTAGCTTCCAGCAAGCCATTTAGAGCGGTGACTCAGTAAAATGGCTGGATGCAATGCGGATCGAGATGGAGTCCATGTACACCAACAAAGTTTGGACTTTGGACTTTGCTCCAGAAGGGGTAAAACCTGTAGGCTGCAAATGGATCTTCAGAAAGAAGATTGGTGCAGATGGGCAGGTTGAAACCTATAAAGCTAGACTTGTTGCAAAGGGTTTTCGTTAAAGACCTGGTTTGGACTATGATGAGACCTTTTCTCCAGTGGCTATGCTCAAATCCATTCGGATCCTTCTTGCCATTGCTGCCTTATACGATTATGAGATCTGGCAGATGGACGTAAAGACGGCTTTCCTAAATGGAAATTTGGAAGAGTGCGTCTATATGGATCTGTCGGAGGGATTCATTCAGAGTGGGAGCAGCGGTAAAGTGTGCAAGTTGCTTAAGTCCATTTATGGACTGAAGCAGGCATGGCGGAGTTGGATCATCTGCTTTGATGATACTGTCAAAGAATTCGACTTTATCAAAAACCCAGATAAACCATGCATTTACAGTAAGATTGTAGGGAGAACTGTAGCATTCCTCGTCTTGTACGTGGATGACATTCTCCTAATAGGAAATGATATTCCTATGCTACAGTCAGTCAAAGGATTCTTGTCACAGAGGTTCTCCATGATGGACCTGGGCGATGCCAACTACATTCTGGGGATCCAGATCTATCGTGATAGATCTAAGAGGATGTTGGGACTTTCGCTGTCCAGGTACATCGACACCATACTGAAACGATTCAGTATGGAAGATTCAAAGCGCGGTAATCTACCGGCCTGTCACGGAATCACCCTCTCCAAAGATATGTCTCCCAAGACTGATTTGGAAAGGGCTCGCATGTCATCTATACCCTACGCATCTGCGGTAGGCTCTATAATGTATGCGATGTTGTGTACCAGACCAGATGTAGCATACGCATTGAGCGTTGTAAGCTGGTATCAGTCGGACCCAGGGGAGAAACTCTGGATAGCAGTAAAGAACATTCTCAAGTACCTGAGAAGGTCTAAGGAGACGTTCTTCGTGTATGGCAGAAAAGATCTCCAGATCGAGGCCTTTGTTGACTCCAGCTTCCAGAGTTACAAGGATGACTTCAAGTCCATGTCAGGTTATGTCTTTACCCTCAATAGAGGGGCAGTTTGCTGGAAGAGCTCCAAGAAGGAAACCGTTGCTGACTCAACTATGGAAGCGGAGAACATAGCTGCTTGCGATGCCGTAAAGGAAGCTGTCTGGATGAAGAAGGTCCTCACGGAGCTTCAGGTGGTTCCTACCATTGTTGATCCAATACCGCTGCATTGTGACAACAACAGTGCTATAGCTTTAGCGAAGGAACCCAGGTCCCATCAGAAGTCCAGGCACATTTTGAGGCGGTACCACCTGATCAGGGAGATCGTAGATCGCCGGGAGATCGAGGTGAAGAGAGTAAATTCAGAGCATAACATTGCAGATCCATTCACAAAGGCCATACCCCAGACTGAGTTCGAGCGGCTGATCGAGATGATAGGTCTTCGATACGCCAGTATATGGCCTTAGTGCAAGTGGGAGATTGTTAGTGTATATGCCCTAGAGGCCATTACTGTATCATACTAGTTTGTATATTACTTGATGGAAGCTTGGGATATTCACAGTTGTATAGGCAATCTTGCTTGAAATGGTAGTATGCTACTTGGTTTGTTTCTAGTTTAATGTGTGCATGTATTTCTTTTAGCATATCGCTTATACACATTAGTGGAGCCCTTAGGATCTTTGCTTGATTACCAGCGTTGTGATGGAAGTCACACTAGTGGGGGCTGGGTAATCTACAAGAACATTCTTATACAGGTCCCTAGTCGTTGGATTATCGAGACAGGGCATCGATACTCAGGAGTAGACTAGCGCATGCGCTTCTCATCCTAGTAGGGGAGATGGTCTGTCCCACAGCCATTAGTACGTCGTACTTGAGATAGTATGCGGGTGCTCGTTAGGTTACGAGTACACTGGACAGGACTCGTCGGGAACTGTTGGTTGGTACTATACCTATCGTCAGTTATCAGTTCCCAGGTGACATGAGTACAGCTTAGTCCGCTGACTTGACACCGTCACTTCGCCTCGAGTGTGTTCCCACTGTTCTTTGATTACTACCCTACCCGGCTCAAAGGAGTCATGCAAACAGGTAGTAGTTGGGTGCAGTCCCGAAGCACTTGGAGGCAGTGACGGTTAGACAGGAATCGTCTCTCCCGGTATTGGGGGTTGATATCGCGCCGTGTCTAGGAGAGCCATTACACAATGTCCCTGGCCAGGGCAAGTGAGATATACTGGTAGGTTTTCCAGTGTTATCTCAGGGTGTTCTGGGCTACACTCCGACACGACTTGTACCGCTATTAGGGGACTGACGTTTACCGCCCCCTAGGCCCGCCATGCGATATTCTAAGACGAACTGACCGGACTTTACGGAGATTGTCACATTCAGGCTCAGTAGGAGTTCGGATGGGTTTACCTCATCGGCCTTCTTATCGACATCTTCCTGGGGACCGTTACGTACAGCTAGTGCCGCTTACGGTCTGTGGTTAAACACACTGCCAGCATAGTGTCGAGTCTTTAGAGTCCCACACAGAGAGTTTCCCTGCACTGGCCAAAAGATGTAGAGGCCGTATGGTTTTACAGCAAGGCTACGATCACTTACGTACACTTGTGCGCGTATGATGTTCGGGCAGACAATACTAGTGGGCTTTGGTTTAAGCTGGATCCTAGTATTGTATGGATGGATTAGTTTTGTCTTCTGTGCATTCGTATTCTACGGAATGCGGATGCGGGTGTGTATGCACAGTGTGAGGAGCGAAGAAGAAGGAGGTGCCTCATTAGGGTTTTGACAGTTGGTTCGGTCAAAACCATTATGAGGCGGGGACATTATTTACTAATCTTTTTAATGATAATTATGTTATGGCTAATTGCTTTGACCATTTGACCATACTTGACCTTGTTGACAATTTGACCAATGTTGACTAGGATCTTTCATGTGAGATCTAGAGTCTTCTTTTTTTGTTTTGGTTTTATTTTGATATGATAATGGTCATATCAATGTAGCCATCAACTTTATCCTGATAAAGATTAGTAATTATTTTGTTTTATGGTTCATTATCTCTTTGGGATTCTCTCTCCTCATCCTTGAGCTCCCATGGTTCCTCCTCCTTCTTCCTCCTCTAGATTATTCCTTTGCTCTCATGTGTTGAGAAAATAGGGATCTAAATTGACAAATAAATCCATCTTCTTCTTCTACACCACCTAGGAGATCAAGCATAGCACACTTGTTGCCCTAGTTACCTCGGCTTGAGGTGGAGCTCGGAACACAAACTCTCGGGTGGATCGTCTTCGACTCTAGGAGGCCGCGGAGGTGACCAAGATCCGGATCGATCCTCGGAGCTAGGATGCACGAGGAGGAAAGCGAAAAGAAGACCTGAAGGACTTGGTTCGTGAGGTATAATCTCTTGAGCATAATAGATAGAACCTCTAGTTAGTTTGCTAGGTTTTGTTTAGCAAAGATCCTCTAGTTTCTAGTCCATGTTGCAATAAGAAAAAATCTTTTTTTACCTATTCCGCCTTCCCATAAGCACCGGGGTGGGCAACATGGACTTACACATAGATAGTTGGCAAGTACATCCTTCAATTGTTCCTAGTCGTGGGAGTATCAAGACAGGGCATCGATACTCCAGAGTAGACTAGCGTATACGCTTCTTGACCCATATGATGGGCGATGGATGATCCCGTATCCATTGGTGTTTGACATCTGAGATGGTATATGGGTGCTCAGTGGAGTCTGGGTACATTGAACAGACTCGCCGAGAACTCCTAGATGGTATTATACCTATCTTCAGATAGCTGTTCTTTGGTGATACTGGTACAGGTTAGTCTGTCGACCCGAGATTGTCATAGAGTCTTGTGTGTCTCACACTATGCTTTAATTTCCACCCTACCACGGCTCTACTGAGGCGTGCAAACCGGTGGTTTTTGGGCACAGTCCTGAGTCACATGGAGGCAATGAGCGATAGGAGGGGATTTCGTCTCACCCGGTATTAGAGGTTGATGTTGCACTATGCTCGATTGGCCATAACAGAAAATCCCTGGCCAGGGTTGCTGAGATCAACCAGTAAGTGTTACCAGTAGTTTCTTGAACCGTTATGAGCCTCACATCGGCATGACTTATCAGGGCTATTGAGGTCTGACGTTTACCACCCCCAGGTTGAGATATGCGACATATCTGACGAAGAGACCAGACTGTATGGTAGTGTTACTTGATGGATTCGCAGAAGTATGAGAAGGATTGCTTGTTGATCTTCTGATCGCTCAATATGCAGGTGGCCATTACGTTTAGTAGACCGCTTGCGGCTTGTGAGTGACTGATATGATCACCACCTACTGCCGGCGTATTGACGAGTCTTTAGAGTCCTACACAGAGGTTTCCTGGCTCAAGTGAAACGAACTAGGAGCATATATATGATATATGCGAGACCGAGATTAATGCGCGCATATGATACCGTATTCTCTTCTCGCGATATATGATATCGGCCGGTTATATGTTATATAGCCGAGCTATCGAATCAAGTGTTGATTCGACAAATTAATACATTTGATATTAGTCAGTTGTATATGATATAGCCGGATTATTAAATCAAGTGTTGATTTAATAATTTAATGTATAATTATATATTTGATATTTTATCTTATATTAACTAATATTAGCTCACTTAATTTTTCTTTTTCACACTAGTGTACACTTAGTATAAATGCGATATATATAAATGTACATATTTTGTGTCAAGCTAGATGCCACATGCTACATGGGTGTATGAGACTCACACCATGCTTATAATAATGATAAGCTTTTATTTATTTAAAGTAAATCAAATTAGTTGGAATTAAGTCACATGGTTGAAGCTTGGAGAAGCTTATAGAACCATTGACCAAGTCCACTAATTTTGTTTTACTTGTAGATATTTATTAACCTAACCATTATTGTTAGCCATGGTTTATTCTCTACATGAGTTAGTGTATGACACTAACTCATCCATGGTTGCTATTCTCACCTCATGAGTTTCATTTCTCATCTCCACTTCATCTTCTTCTGCCTTATGGGAAAGCTTTCTAGCTTTTCAAATGGTGAAGAAACATTGTGAGAAAAATAAAACTAAAGCGAGCAAAATTCCTACTTCATCATCCTTTACTATATTAGCCATTTAGTTTAGGGTGTTTGCTTCACTAATCTAGCATTAGTTAAGAGGTAGTATGAGCTTGAGTCTCCTCGACGTAGATCATCTTCGGCCTCGAAGACTTCGAGCAAGCTTGTTTATTTCTTCATGTGAACCCTTACTACAGTTCGGGTGTTCACTACTTGGAGTGAAGGGACTACTACACGGAGCTTTAGAAGTGAAGGACCGGTCTACAAAGGTTGTATTCCTCATTCACTTAGATGTAAAGTTGTCTGCATTGTAGTTTCGTCTAAATCTTTAGTTATGATTTTAGGGTTTGGGTTCTTTAGTATGGCAAATTTTTGAAATTGGTATGGACGATGCCTCTCGAAACCTTGCTGCCACCCTAGGGAACCCAACAGTGGTAACAGAGCCAAGCTAGAGAATTAGAAAATGTTTGTAGAATTACGAAACCGAAACAACTCCGAAACACCTGATATAAAGATCTAGTTTCTGTCGAAATTTTTAAAGTGTCGAAATTTTTTTAAGCAACTGCAGAATGTTATTTGAGATGTAACATGAACATAGTAGAAAATTCAACCCCCTTCGCCGGATTTTGGCCGGCCACATGCCTTGAAAAACTGGCCTGCTCGGTTTTGTGATGTTGTTCTGGGTTTAAATTTCTAGGGTGTTCCAGTCTCTCGGTTTTGGTATTTCAGGTGTTGCTTGTTTTTGCTAAATTTGCATGTGATGCTATTTTTGTGCAAAGGCGATTCGGAGTGTTTCGTAGTCGTAATTCTAACATGTATTCAGGTAATTTAGATGACGTTAAAAAGTTCAAACGGTTATCAATAACCCATATTTTTGCTCGATGGAAATTTTCCAAGAGCTGGATTTTCTCTAACTTTAAAATCTTCAAAAAATCATGCAAGCGATTCTGTGGACCCTCTAGAAGAACGATACCCAAACTCGAATTTTTGGATCGTGGAACCGCGGTCATACCCTAGGGATTGCGGCAGTTCCATGGTGACATGAGTGAGGCTTGGGTCGGCCCTTCTATCGATGGTTTATAGGTATTGTGGCATGTTCTAGGTACTTTTTAAACTCCGCTCAAGTGTTGAGCTCTTTAGGAAATTTTGGGTATTTGTTTATTCGATCGAAAAGTTTAACATCGTCTAGTTATATATGATTGTGATATAATACTTGGAATCCACAATAATTAGTTATGTGATAACTAATTTGAATTTTATAGATCTAGCAATTTAGTCTCATTTGATCGGTTGCCACGGAATTTTGACGTGGATCAAAAGTCCGTCATAATTACGTAGTGTACATGGATACTCGCTGGGTAACCTTACTAGATAGCCACGCCCCATAGCCCTGACTAAGTGACTGTAGGAGAACTCCATTTCCAAAAGCATCCGTTCGGGTGCTCGCGACCGCGGTGTTCCACCTAATTGCACTTCGTCGACGGCATCGGGGGTGCGGCCGTCTACTGAAGTTTCCGACGAGCATTCGATCAGGTTATCGGGAATCTTGTTGAATTACCCGACTGGTTATTGGAAAGTGTTTTCAATATCGAGACTAAAATGCGGGGTTTATAATTGTTCGGCATGTGATGTTTAAGGAATTCATTTGGTAAGGCATGAAATCCAAAGTATGAGATACATTGGGTTTATGATGTCTAAGGTGGTTGCGGATTCCAATTTTGTAATTTTTCACTTTCTTTTCTGCGACCGTAAGTGTAATATGTGGTGTATCTCCGGTTTCATTGCTATATGTCAACGACAATTGGGATACGCATGTTTACTTACGTTGATGACATCTGACGTTATGTGTTGCTACGATATGTTATATTGGATCTTCGTGTTTTCAATAGCCATGGTTTTTTTTATGTGAGATTAGAGTTTTTCATTTTCATTCATGTAAAAACTTGTATGTAATATTCTTTTATTGGGACACTTACAGGTTGAGGATGATGTCACCATTGATGTATATTATTTACTTTTCTGCATTAGGATAGACCCAAGGAGGAGAGCACAAGTAACTAGGTTCTAGGGTTCAGTGGGAGACCATCACGAGGAGTCGAGACCGGGTCTCCTAACTCTAGAATTGGTGGGGTTACTTTTCGCTCTCGTAGGGGTCTAGGGATGTAGGTTTTGCTATTCATCGCGACCGTGGAATCCGTGTTTTATACTGGCTTAATTTAAAACACGGAATTCCTTGTATATCTAATATTTCATATGTGTTCTTCTGCTGCTAATATTCTATGATGTGATCACTTGTTATTCTGAGACGAATGCTTACATTATATATGATATATAATAAATATTGCTGTTTTTGTTTCTTCTGTGATGCTTGGGAAGCATAATTTGATGTGACTTCATTAATGAAATTAATGAAATAAAAGAAACCTAAAGATTTTGTAGAAACTTGTTTTACAAAAAATGGTAGCTCTAGTTCTTGTTTTGCAAAGCGGTATTCCTTGTAGAATATCCAGCACCTTATTTGATAAGGAAAGAGCCGAGATCACTTCACCGAGATGACCTTTTTAGCGAAACTGGAAGATGCTACAACCCATCCGGTGTTGCCTTTTGATTGCTTTTTTAGTTCATACTTTTCATAGTGGTATTCCTTATAGAATATCCAGCACCTCATTCGATGAGGAAATTGCCGAGATCCCTTCACCGGGAGTTGTCACGGCCCAAATTTAGGCACGTGACCGGCACTTAAACCACGTGACGTCAACAGGCGTAATGCAATTTAAGTAAGCCGAAACCCAGAAATCTAAACCATCAAAAGAAGTAAATGATAAAACATTGTTAAAAACATTTGGAAATCTCAAGTAAAAATATTAAAACTTAAGTTTATTTTAAAAAAAATTTCGGCATCACCTCCTTTGTAAAAACTAGCCTGAAATGGGTACAAACAAAGGATATAAATAAAGCATCCCCAAACGGAAGCAAATTACGCCCAAAGGCGGAAACAACCAGCACAAGCATATATACGACGCCGTAGCGAAGAAATAGACAATAAAGTGAAAACAACACAAAAGAGATGAAACAACATGAGAAAGGCCTGCTCACACGAGCACAACACCCAGAGTCACATATAATACAATATCGATCCTCACAAACTCGTCTCTAAGTCAATACATGAAAGCGGTAGATGGAGAGTACTAGATACAGTGAGATATACAATGGATATAATCGGATAACCGCAAACCCACCTACAGCAAAAAGGCCTCACAACCAACCATAGCGGTATCCGCTGAAATAGAAACAATATGGAGCCCTGCCGCGACTACTCTGAGGGTCAAGCATGCAAAACACTGTGGAACAACGGGGGTGAGTTGCCGACTCATGAATAGTAAGTAACATCATTTAGATAATCACAGGTATGCACGAACAACGATAATCTATCACATGCAATCTGATAGCATAAGTATGGCAATAAGGATATGCAACAATCATGATTAAGGTACACCATCAGGGTACTACAACTATATGAAACAATGCATATCTAATAAATCCTGAGTGTGGGATAAAACATAACATCATCAATGACTCATCATCATGGAAAATCCCGGTGTCCAACGACACCCCAAATCCCAATACCTCAGGCATCGTCACTCTGATCGACCTTCATAACCGTAAATCTCATGAAACCTGAGTGCCCAACATCGACACTCGAAACATCATGAAAAAACGTGTCCAACATCGACACGTAAATCCATATAACACGGGCTCCGTCAATCCGGATCGGCCTACGTGCTCCATCAGTCCGGATTGGCCTATATCGATCTTACGACTCCGGTCGGTATCCTCCGGATAACCGCTGGGTCCAAACTATCACCGGTAGGTAGTAGTCCCTCTGCCAGGCTCATCGTCTATTGCACAACAAACCTTTCGCCCCGGGGTACCATACCGGGTCCACCATGAACCCGCAAACGGATCATCCATCTCCTCGAATCGGGTTTTTAACACAATCTCAGAACCAAGAAAAACTCATCGTGGACGCATCGAAATATCATATCAAGAGAAACCGGGTTTTCAAAAAAATGCATACTTTCTTGAAATATCCCCACGGTTCTAAAATCCATAAATCACATGAAATCCGTATCTCAATCTGTAAATCCATAAAATATGATGTATGCAACATAGAACAGTAATATGAGCATATCAAGGGAAAACCACTCTTTTAAATGAATCAAGTTTTTAAATATATCATGCGGTTCCCAATTTCTCCAAAGTCAAACACAACATCATATAAAGGTGTATATGTAGCTATAGCAAGATATGTGTGCATGCATGTAGGTATGTATGCATGATGCATTTCATATGAGCAATAGAACAAGAATCAACGTCTCAATATTAATAACGAATGCAGTACCACATATGTGTATATATTGTGCCTGTCATGGCAATTACCAACGGTGTGTGTGTAGCATACAATTTAGTGCTCGTGCAACATGAACCGTCGGTAATGGTGCAGTGTCCAATAGGTACTAAGTCAAGGCACAACTAGTAATGGTATGCATGATGCTCATGCACAATCAACTCATATGCATATAACATGTGGCTATAACATCATATCTAGCCCTTGAAGCTTAACGATATACGGGCGATTTCCCCGTAGATGTTAAATCTACTCACCGATGATCTCGAGCTAGGTAAATCCAACCACCTGCTTTCCTTTCTTCGTAGCGTCCGAGGTCCCCGCACTCGCTCCTAATATCACACAAAACACAACAAGTGTATCTTAGAAACCGTTCAATAATACATACAAACTACGTTTTGATCGACGCACCATCTCCAACAAACTCTCAATTGTTCGCTTAGTGGGTAACGAGTGTAGAGACATTCTAAATCAAGCCTAAGTGCAGCAAGCTACACAAAGAACGCGAACCGTGTCGGATAACTTAACGCGCGTAGTAGAAATACTAGAATTTAGCAAAGTGTTCCCAGATTTTGACTGCAGTTAGAACATAAAAATCAAGCAATACCAAACACCCCAAAATACCTACAGAAAACTACCCTCCAAACCACAACCCCCCAGTCCCCTAAATATCCGGCGACGCCGGACTTTATCTTGATCTCGCCGGTCAACAGTGAAGGGTGGGGTTCGTGCTTCAGGTGAACACTAAGGGCCTCTGACACAACACTACTACATTGCTAGATTTTACAGTAACAAATTGTGGTGATAGCAGATCACAGGGACTCCGAAATAACATTAAAAAACGATATTACACAAAAACTACATCTTTAGTGTTCTATACAGCAACTACTAGGCAACACAACATTATAAGGACCTAATTAACAGTTAAAGATCACTACCTTTCCACACTTGCTCAAAAACCCTAGCTTTCCATGCTCCAAGTCATCTAAGTGGCTTAACTTGACTTTGTGAAGGGTTTTAGTGAGGTTTAGTGAGGATTGGCTTGGGTTTTGTAATGAAATGGTTAGGGTTTCAATTGAGGGGATGCGAAATGAGAAGAGAACACAAATGAGAAAGTGTGAGTGATGAAAAGAATGAGGGTGTGAGAGTGGTGAAGAAAAATTGGGGTGTGAGGTTAGAATGAACCATGCCTCCTTCTCTCTCCTCATTAAATGCTCCCCATGCTTGCCCCATGACTCATCATTCCCATTGTCAACTCTCTCTCTCTCTCCCTCTCTCTCAAGTCAACCCTAATTCAAACCCTTACTAAAAACTAAGTAATTAACTAAATACATACAACTTAATGGAATGAGGGTTAAGGTGCCATGGCTACTTAAGCATGGTTAACACTAATTAACCCTAGGTTAACATGCACAAGTGTGTGCAAGCCAAAATAAATAATAATAAAATATTAATTAATTTTTATAAAATATGTGAAAACTATTTTGGTTAACTTTGTACTAAAAATCCGCATTATCTCTTAGTTAACACTAATCGCATTCTAAGGTGTTACAATCTTTCCCCCTTAAAGAAATTCGTTCCCGAATTTAAAAATCTTACTATGTGTACCTTCAAAGAGATGATGGAATTTCTTCCGCATCTCGCTCTTGGCTTCCCAAGTGACCTCTTCACTATTCGGGCCATGCCGAAGAATCTTCACAGATGGCAAGACCTTTGACCGAAGTTTCTTCACCTTCCGATCCAACATAACTCCCGGCTGCTCGGTGAATGAAAGATCGCGCTCTAGCTGAACGGTTTGGTGCTGAATCATGTAAGAAGGGTCATGAAGGTACTTGCGAATCATCGATACATGGAATACGAGGTGAACATCCGGGAAACTGGGCGGAAGTGCCAAACGATAGACAATGGTACCAACTCGTTCAAGGATCTCAAAAGGACCTACAAATCTAGGACTAAGCTTCCCTTCCTTCCCAAATCTCATCACACCCTTCATCGGAGAAATCCGTAGGAATACATGATCCCCTACTGCAAACTCCAGCCTGCGATGATGATGGTCGTCATAAGACTTCTTTCTGCACTGGGCTGCGCCAATCCTATCCTGAATCAACTGGATCTTCTCTGTAGTATCTTGAACTAGCTGGGGTTCCAATATCCTGCTTTCGCTGAGTTCGGTCCAACAGACTGGCGATCGACACTTTCTACCATAGAAAGCCTCAAAATGCGCCATCTGAATCGTCTCCTGATAACTGTTATTATAGGAGAACTCTATCAACAGCAAGTGACGATCCCAACTGCCACCAAAATAAAGCATGCACGCACGAAGCATATCCTCCAAAGTCTGTATAGTCCGCTCTGAATGACCATCGGTCTGTGGATGGAAAGTGGTGCTAAAACTCAATCGGATACCCAAAGCTTCTTGGAGCTTCTGCCAAAGACGGCTAGTGACTGGATGCCCCTGTCGGATACGATGCATGTGGGAACACCGTACAAACACACAATCTCATCAATGTACAACTGAGCATAACCGAAAGTGGTCTTCACTGGACGGAAGTGAGCCACTTTCGTTAACCGGTCAACAATCACCCAAATGGAGTCATACCCACGACTGGACCTGGGTAGACCCACAACAAAATCCATGGAGATCTGTTTACCTCCCCTGGATGTGAAAGTTTTAGATCCGTCAGGGTCTTCTTTCTGTCTATTTAAGTTACCATTTCTTCTCCGGAACGGGTAAAGGCTGCAACTCTCCTGCCGGTCTCAGATGCTCAGCCTTGACTTGCTGACAAGTCAGGCACATCGAAATAAAATCCGAAACATCACTCTTCATCCATGCCCAGCAGTAGATGTCTCTCAAGTCACGATACATCATGGTGGAACCTGGGTGAACACTATAAGCTGACTGATGTGCCTGCTCTAGGATCTCGCGTCTCAACCCATCGGTATTTGGTACATACAAACGAGTCCCGAAGCATAGCACACCCTGGTCATCAATCCCAAACTCTGAATCTCTTCCCTGCCAAACATGCTCAAGAATCTTAGACAAACGGGCATCGTCGAGATGTGCCTCACGAATACGATAAAGTAGAAATGGACGGGCGCGGACGTGAGCAAGCTATCCTCCTATGGAAGTGAATTCAAACTGTACTCTACTATCGCACAAGATTTGCCAATCTACAAAAGACTGTCTCTGAACTGCGCTCAACTAGGACAAGCTACCCCTGGCCCTACGACTCAAAGCATCAGCTACCACATTCGCCTTGCCCGGGTGATAAAGGATCTCACAATCATAATCATTCATGATCTCCATCCAACGGCGCTATCTCAAATTCAGATCCCGCTGCTGGAAGATGTACTTTAAGCTCTGGTGGTCTATGAAAATCTGACATGACTCCCCGTACAAGTAGTGCTTCCAAATCTTAAGCGCAAAGACCACCGCGGCCATCTCAAGATCATGAGTGGGATAATTCTGTTCTTGCTTCTTCAACTGCCGGAAGCATAAGCGATAACTCTATCATGCTGCATCAATATAAAACCGAGCCTGACCCGAGAAGCATCATAGTAAATGACAAAGCCGCCCAATCCAGAAGGTAAAGATAAAACTGGTGCAGTTGTCAACCGAGTCTTCAACTTCTGAAAACTCAGCTCGCATGCCTCAGTCCTAAGAAAAGGAACTCCCTTCCTGGTCAGTTCGGTCAGTGGTGCAGCGATACTCGAGAGGTCTTGTACGAAACGGCGGTAATAACCGGCTAAGCCCAAAAAGCCGCGGACCTCTGTCACCGATATAGGTCTGGGCCAAACCTGTACGGCCTCGATCTTCTTCGGGTCTACACGAATACTGTCTCCCGTAACCACATGACCCAGGAAGTCAACACTATCAAGCTAGAAGGCACATTTCGAGAATTTAAGGAATAGCTGGTGCTTTCTCAATGTCTGCAAAGCAATCCTCAAATGCTGCTCATGCTCCTCTCGACTCTTGGAATAAACCAGAATGTCATCAATAAACACAATAATGAACCGGTCGAGGAACGACCTGAAAATCTGGTTCATCAAATCCATGAACGCTGTTGGGGCATTGGTGAGTCCGAACGATATCACCAAAAACTCATAATGCCCGTAGCGCGTACGAAAAGTAGTCTTCGGAATGTCATCATTCCGAACCCGTAATAGAAGATAACCCGATCTCAAATCAATCTTAGAAAAATGTCCCGCACCATGGAGCTGATCAAACAAATCGTCAATGCGAGGTAAATGATACCTATTCCGCATCGTAACTCGGTTCAATTGACGATAAACAATGCACAACCTCAAACTGCCGTGCTTCTTCTTGACGAACAGAACCGGAGCTCCCACAGGCGAAACACTCAGACGCATAAGTCCCCTATTAAGCAACTCTTGCAGCTGATCCTTAAGCTCCGCCAGGGCTATCTGGTAAGGCGGTAAAGAAATAGGCCCTGTGCCGGGGATCAAATCAATGCAAAACTCACTCTCACGCTCTAGGGGAAATCCAGGTAACTCATCGGGAAAAACATCGGGAAACTCTCTCCTAATAGGAACCCGGTCCAACAAATCTACCATGGTTCCAGTATCACGAATAAAAGCTAAGAATCCCTGACATCCTCTCCTCAAGAGCTGACTAGCGCGAAGGGTAGAAATCAAATTGTAAGGGGAGGCACCTGTTAGTTATATGTATGCCTTAGAGGCCATTACTGTACATGCGATGTATATTGTAGTGGATGCTTGCACATATATAGGGAGGACTTTCTTGCTCGACATGATAGTATGCTATCTGGTTGGTCTTTACCTTAACGTGTACACTGATTGTCTCTCTGTTACATGTTGGTAAAGCCCTTAGGATATGTACTTGACTACCAGGATTATGATGCAGATCATACTAATAGGGAAAGAGTAGTCGGTAAGTACATCCTTCAAATGTTCCTAGTCGTGGGTATATCGAGACAGGGCATCGATATAATATAGTAGACTAGTGTATAGCTTCTCGACCCATGTATATGGGCGATGGATGATCCCATATCCATTGGTGTTTGACATCAGAGATAGTATATGGGTGCTCAGTGGAGACTGGGTACACTGGACGGACTCGCCGAGAACACCTAAATGGTATTATACCTCACGTCAGATGGCGGTTCTCTTGTGACACTGGTACAGGTCAGTCTGTCGACCCGAGATCGTCATAGAGTCTTGTGTGATTCCCACTGTGCTTTGATTTCCACCTTACCACGTTCAAGAGAATGTGCAAAACGGTGGTTTTTAGGTACAGTCCCGAGTCACATGGAGGCAATGAGCGATAGGAGGGGATTCGCCTCTCCCGGTATAGGGAGTTGATGTTACACTGTGCTCGATTGGCTATGACAGGAAGTCCCTGGCCAGGGCTGATTCAGAGATATACTGGTAAGTGTTAACAGTAGTTTCTCGACCCGTTATGAACCTCACATCGGCACGACTTATCGAGTTAGTTGGGTCTGACGTTTACGATCCCTAGATGAGATATGCGACATATCAGACGAAGAGACCGGACTGTACGGTAGTGTTAAAGATTGGATTCGCAGGAGTATGAGCAGGCATGCTTATTGATCTTCTGATCGCTTAAAACCCGGGTGGCCGTTACGTTTAGCAGACTGCTTGCGGCTTGTGGGTGTTTGATAAGATCATCACCTACTGCCGGCATATTGACGAGTCTTTAGATTCTTACGCAGAGGTTTCCTGGCCCAAGCGAAACATAGTAGGAGCACATTTGTGATATGTGCGGGACCGAAATTAATACGATATGTGATACCGTATTCTATTCTCGCGATTTGTGTTATCGGTCGGTTATATGTGATATAGCCGGGTTATCGAATCAAGTGTTGATTTGGTAAGACGATACACATGATATTAGTCGGTTAGATGTGATATAGCCGGATTATTAAATCAAGTGTTGATTTAACAATTTAATGTATAATTATATATTTGATATATTAAGTTACACTAACTAATATTCAATCACTTAAGATTTCTTTTCTCACTTGATTTGTGCATGTGTATATATGTGATATATATATTACTGTACAAAGTTATGTGTCATGTTTGATGATACATGCTTCATGGGTGTGTGTGTATGACTTATACCATTCTATGTATAAATTAGGGTTTATTAATTGATTAAGTAATTCAAAATGGTTGCATATTAGTCATGGCTAGAAGCCTAGAGAAGCTTGGATAACCATTGACTAATTCAACTAGTTTTATTTTGCTTAAGATATTTTATAAACCCAACCATTATATTTAGCCATGGTTAACTCTCTACAAGAGTTAGTGTATGTCATATACTCACTATGGTTTATTTTCTCACCTTATGAGTTCATTCTCTCATTGATCATTTTCATCTTCTTCTTCATGAGAAAAAGCTTGCTAGCTTTTTCTAAAGTGAGAAAATATGTGAGAAAATTATTTCTAAAGTGAGCAAAATTCCTACTTCATCATCCTCTACTACTAGCTATTTATTATAGGGTGTTTGGTTCACTAATTCTACAATTAGTGAAGAGCTAGCTTGGGTTAGTGTCTCCTCGACGTAGATTATTTTCAGCCTCGAAGACATCAAGCAAGCTTGTTACGTACATCTTGTGGAGCCTTTCAAGAGTCTGGGAGTTCATGGATCGCAACGAAGGGACGAATACACGGAGCAGTTGAAATGAAGGACCAGTCTACAAAGGTTGTATTCCTTGTTCACTTGTTTGCAAAGTTGTTTGCATATTGTTTCGTCGCATTTTCTAGTAATGAATCTAGGTTTAGGGTTAGCTAGAACGGATTTTTTTTTAAATTGACATGGACGATACCTCCCGAATCCTTGCTGCTGTGCTAGACAACCCTGCAGTGGTATCAGAGCCATGCTAGAAAATTAGACGATGTTTGTTAGATTACGGAACCGAAACGACTCCGAAACTTGAAAAACGAAAACTTAGTATCTGTCGATTTTAAAAAGTCTTTAAATTTTTTTTCAAAAAACTGCAAAATGTTATATGAGATATATCGTGAACACAGAAGAAAATTGAAGTAATTTGGGCATACCATGGCCGGCCGCATTGTCACTAAATCTGGCCTGCTCGTCACAATTTGGGAGTTCTAGCTTTAAATTTTTTCTGTGTTCCAGTCTCTGGATTTTAGAGTTTCAGGTGTTGTTTGTTTTTTTTCTAAGTTTGCATGTGATGTGATATTACACTATAGGCAATTCGGAGTGTTTCGTATTCGCAGTTTTAACATTATTTCGGGTATTCGCATGTTGTCTAGGTGAAGTTAAAAAGTTCAATGTCAAAAACCTATTTTTCCAAGTTTAACATATTCTGAAAATCATGCAAGCAATTCTGTGGACTCTCTAGAAGAATGAAACCCTAACTCGACATAATGACCATAGAACCGCTTTTGAACCTTTGGGTTTGCGGCAGTTCCACGGTGCCATTAATGAGGCTTGGGTCTGCCCTTCTACGGTTGGTCCATAGGTACTGTGGCATGTTCTGGGTCTTATTAAACTGTGCTCAAGTGTTGAGCAGTCGGGGAATTGTGGGACTTTGATGAATCGATCGAAAAGTTTAACGTCGTCCGGATATCATGTGATGGGATACAATACTTAGAATCCACACTAATTTGACTTTTATAAATCTAGCAATTTAGTCTCAATTGATCGGTTGCCACGGGATTTTGATGTGATCAAAAGTCCGTCGAAATCACGTAGCGTACACGGATACTCGCCGGGTAACCTTACTAGATGGCCACGCCCCATAACCCCGACCAAGTGACTGTAGGAGAACCCCGTTGCTAAGAGCATCCATTCGGGTGCTCACGGCCGCGGTGTTCCGCCTAAGTGCACTTCGTCGACGGTATCGAGGGTGCGGCCGTCTACTAAACTTTCCGATGAGCATTCGATCAGTATGTTGGGAATCTTGTTGAATTACCCGACTTGTTATTGAAAAGTATTTTCGGTATCGAGACTAAAATACGGGATTTATAATTGTTAGGCATGCGATGTCTAAGAAATTCATTTGGTTAGGAATGAAATCCGGAATATGAGATATTTCGGGTTTATGATGTCTAAGGTGATTGCGGATTCCAATTGTTTTAGTTTTCACTTTTTTTTCTGCGACCGTAAGTGTAATATGTCGAGTATCGCCGGTTTCGTTGCTATATGTCAACGACAATTGGGATACGCATATTTACTTACGTTGATGACATATTATGTTATTTGTTGCTGTAATATGTTATATTGGATCGTCATGTTTGAATAGCCGGGTTTTTTTATGTGAGATAAGAGTTTTTCATTTTCATTCATATAAAAAATTGTATGTAATATTCTTTTATTGGGGCACTTCCGGGTCGAGGAAGATGTCACCGTTGATGTATATTATTTACTTTTCCGCATTAGGATAGACCCAAGGAGGACAGCACAAGTAACCGGGTTCTAGGGTACAATGGGAGGCTATCTCGAGGAGTCGAGACCGGGTCTCCTAACCGTAGAATTGGTAGGGTTACTTGCCGCTGTCGTAGAGGTCTAGGGATGTAGGTTTGGCTATTCATCGCGACCATGGAATCCGTGTTTTCTACTGGCTTGATATAAAACACAGAAATCCTAATATATCCAATATTTCATATGTTATCTTCTGCTGCTCTATAATGTGATCACTGTGATATGTTCAGACGAATGCCTATATTATATATATGAGATATAATTAATATTGCTGCTTTCGTTTCATATGTGATGCTTAGGAAGAATATTATGATGGGACTTCATTAGTGAGATTAATGAAATAAAAGAAACCTAAAAGATCTTGTAGAAACTTGTTTTAAAAACTGGTAGCTTTAGTTCTTTCTTTGCATTGCGGTATTCCTTGTAGAATATCCCGCACCTTATTCGATAAGGAAAGAGCCGAGATCCCTTCACCTGGAGTGTCCTCTTTAGCGAAACCAGTAGATGCTACAACCCACACGGTTTGTCTTTTGATTGCTTTTATAGTTTTTGTTTTGCGTAGCGGTATTCCATATAGAATATCCTGCACCTTATTCGATAAGGAAAGAGCCAAGATCCCTTCACCGGGAGTGACCTCATTAGCAAAACTAGTAAAAACCTCAAAAACACTCCTTTTAAAATTCACTCGATTCTACAACGATATCAAGTTCATTACGCAAAAGGTTTTCTTAAAAGCCTGTCGTCCCCTCTGTCATTTCAGATAAGTGCTACTTACCATTCATGCTACGTTTGTTGACCTCCGTCAAGGCATAGTGTACGGTAGCTAACTAGCGCTTATCTGCTAAAGCATGAGATGTGATTGGATTAGGTAGTGTTCATACCATAATATTGCATTATTATATTCCCCATTCTTATTCGTTTTGTAAATAAATAGGTGCTTTTGACGCATGTCTGCTACATATTACAGGTTACAGGTTCTTGGATCTAAAACAGTGAAAACGATGAAAAGATGATGCCAAAGTGGGCTTTGACCAACAAACAGAAGACTCTTGATCAAGCCTACATCAAAGATAAAATTCACAAAGTACAAGGCAATGCAAGGTCCAAGATTACAAAGCGAACGGTTAAAAGTCCACCGCAATTATTCACTAGAGATCTGGAAGAAACATAGAAGCTATTTTAATAAAAGAACCAAATAATAAGGAAGCCCAAAGACAGAAGAGCCAACAAAGGAAATTTCAAGGCCCAATACTTTCTTTTAAAAAGACAGAGACATAAAATTTTACCAAAGCTTGGAGTCTACTTTTACTAGGTCTTCCTAAGGATATTTTGGTAAATGCAGACGTGCGAATCAATTGTAACCTAGGGTTTCCTATTCTCTATAAATAGGAACTCTAAATCATTGTAAAGGCTATGCCTCCCTCATGCCACTTTTTATGAATAAAATTTAGAAATCTTTTGTTGAGTATCGATACCTCTTTTCATATCATCTATTCAGATCTGACAATCCTGTGTAAATGTTTGGAGAGAGCCATCTGTAAAGTATGCTCGGTACGTCTTCTTCCTTCGCATTCATAAGTACATGTTTTTGCATTTGAATATTTATTTGAAAACCCATAAAAATTGAAAAATCTCAAAAATAATAAAAATTAATGTATTCAATTTTGGTCTTATTTGACTTATGTTTGACAAATAGGTTACTTAGTTAGGGACAACTAAATCTTAAACTTAGTAAATTAAAAACCCGAAAAATAACCTTCCTTAAAGTTTAACGGTAGAACGTGTATGTCTTTGTAGTTTATTTAGAAATAGGCAAATTTTGAGTTCACTTCTTGGGTTAAGTCGAAACAAAGGAAAAGTATTGATGTTTTTATTAAAGAATAAGTTTGAAAAATAATTCCTAGCTTAAGTCTAGATTCTGAAAATGTATACCCTATAATTTGCACAATCACACACCTTGAAACTTGGAATAGTAGAAGAGACCTTGAAATGCTCTTGTCTAAAGTCCTTAGTACGATGAAAAAAATATATATATACAAGTGTGAATAAAGAAAAAAATGAACACTGGTTTTTGTGATTACTTAAGGCTGCAAAAATAGAAAAATATTTAGCGAGGGTGCTTCATCACTATGTGCCTTAGACCAACTGGTTTGGGAGTCACTGCTAAAAGGCTTGGGTGTTGCAAGACTAGGAATTACGCTTTAAGGTGCAAACGCATTTTGTAATCGGTCGTTGGTACCTCAAGAAGTATTAACGGTCGCATGAAGGTTGTGTATACAAAATTCATTTAAAAATTCACCAATTAATAATTGTTTTGGACAACGGACAAGAGTACGATTGCTTGAATTGAATTTCCAATTGTAGGGGTGATTTATACACACACGTGGGGATATGTGATTGGAGTTTAGATGAGAGAAAAGAGTAAAGAATAGAACTTGTATCTTTAGTAGAGTTGATAGAAATTTCTAAGTGGAGATGGAACCCTAAAAGGAAAACTTAAGAGATGCCGAAAACTAAGTAAGTCTATAGAACATATATGATCTTAAGTTAAATGATGAGGAAGTGTGAAGAATATGGGTGGATAATTTACGGGTCGACGATAATAGAATTCCTTGTTAGAAAACCTAATTGGAGAACAAAAGTCGAAAAGCCTAATTGATAGGATTTTGTGGGTAGTATTCGCTGAAACCCTTAGGAGACAACACTCCTCCTGCTAGGGACACCTAGAGGTTTAACGGCTTGTGGCACGAGCTCAGTGCAATCGCGTTTCGCTGCGAAAGTGCGGTTAGGTTTTTGTAGAGAATAAAAATATGTTTGCTCGAGGACGAGTAAAAGATATGTTTGGGGGTATTTGTTCATACCATAATATTGCATTATTATATTCCCCATTCTTATTCGTTTCGTAAATAAACAGGTGTTTTTTACGCATGTCTGCTACATATTACAGGTTACAGGTTCTTGGATCTAAAACAGTGAAAATGATGAAAAGACGACGCAAAAGTGGGCTTTGACAAACAAACAGAAGACTATTGATCAAGCCTATATCAAAGATAAAATTCACAAAGTACAAGGCAATGCAAGGTCCAAGATTACAAAGCGAACGGTTAAAAGTCCACCGCAATTATTCACTAGAGATCTGGAAGAAACATAGACGCTATTTTAATAAAAGAACCAAATAATAAAGAAGCCCAAAGACAGAAGAGCCAACAATGGAAATTTCAAGGCCCAATACTTCCTTTTAAAGAGACAGCGACATAAAATTTTACCAAAGCTTGGAGTCTACTTTGACTAGGTCTTCCTAAGGATATTTTGGTAAATGCAGACGTGCGAATCAATTGTAACCTAGGGTTTCCTATCCTCTATAAATAGGAACACTAAATCATTGTAAAGGCTATGCCTCCCTCATGCCTCTTTTTATGAATAAAATTTAGAAATCTTTTGGAGAGCATCGATACCTCTTTTTATATCATCTATTCAGATTTGACAACCCTATGTAAATGTTTGGAGAGAGCCATCTGTAAAGTAAGTAGATTTATTTAATTACCCTAGTTTAGATTTCAATTCTTGCCTTAGGTAATTTTTCATTCCCTGCACTAAATTAAATTTAATTCATTGCCCTAGTTAGATAGTTAGATCTTTAATTCAATTGCACTAGATTAATTTAGTTTTTTTAGATTTAATTAATCCATTCACACCGTTTGGAATTAACTCGTAAGAGCGATTAGGAAATTCACAACATCCCTGTGGACCGACCCGTACTCACCGGCTAGCTACATGCGACGCCGTTCTTGATTGCTGTTAATTGATAGTTTTTGAAATCAATCAAATGGCGCCGTTGCCGGGGATAGCGTGTTATTTCCTTTTTGCAATTTCGGGTTAATCAAAATTAAAAAAAAATCATAAAAATATGAGAGAAAAAAAAATAAAAATATATCATCTGTTATTTTTTGGATGGGTATTTTTGTGTGAATTTTGCAGGATCTACGAACAAATTCGGATCTGGAAATCTATAGAGATCAAAACAGCAAATATCAAATTCGAACAAACAGAGGAATATCACAATAGACAACAGAAGAAATTTGGAGGACCGAGTCAACATGAAGAATCGCGATGATCTGGTTCCAAAAAAGAAAAAGAAAAAAAACCGCCGAAGCGACCAACACGCGGCGGAACCGCCGCGCGACCCCCATTCCGGCCGCGGAACCGCCGCGCCCTGGTGACATCACCAGAAAAAAAAAAAACAGTTCCGCCACTGCAAATCTCTGTGTGCTTTCTCACTCCTCCTCTGCAAATCTCCGATATATCTTCTGAAAAATCTCCTGCAGGATTCTTTGCGCTTAAAAAAATCTTTCCCCTTCCAAATAACAATCTTGTGCAGGATTCTTTGCGCCGCGCATAAAATAAAAAAGATTTTATTGCAAGTGATTTACTATTTTGCATACCTTTAATCGGATTTTAAGGGTTTTTTGACCAATTCAGATTGGGTGGGGATTTCATCACCCTTCCCAGGACCCCAGAAATGACATAAGGCATTCGCATTGACCAAATCTTTAATTAAAAAAATACTAGACTCGGCCCAAAAGACGTCGCGCTCAATAGGACAGAGGACTAGTTATAGGCATCTACCGTTTATTCTAACCTGACTTTGCGGTGTCTAGGCAAGTGTGTCTAAGGCAAGTGGTTACTTAATTAGGACCGCTACTTGTAGCGGGGAGCCTCCCACTCACCTGGCACTCACCTGACCGCAATTGGCGGTGATGAGGTGGTTTGAGGTCCTATTTCTAGCCCTTTGGAACAGTTAGGAGCTGTCTAGCTGACTTAGGTGACCCTAGATCTAGGCCTGATTGTGCATTTTTGGTTGATCGAAAGTGTGTCTTAGCTCTTTTCTCGAAAATCTTTTTGCAAACAGTCTAAATAAAGAGAAAAAGGAAAAAGGAAAATTTAAAAGACTTGCAACTTTTGTCGCTAAGAAATCCTTGCACCACTCAACCTTCTTTCTTTTCCCCTTTCTTCTATCATGGGTACCCCACATCATAAATCTCTTGCCGAACTTTGGTATCCCGAATCTAATTTTGCCTCGTACGTCAATTGTTTCGAAAGATTTAAGGAAGACCCCTCCATGCCCAAAATTTCTTTGAAAGATCAAATAGAAGCGTCTAGGAGAAACAGTTCGACTTTGCAACCCACTTTGTGTCAACCAAGTCAACCTTTACCACCTTCATATGTTGATACCACTTTTTCAAGTCCTGCTGTAACTCCTAAACCGATATCCATTGCTGAGCATATCGCTCAATCTCGTAGCCGATCTTTCACCCCTCTCCCCTCATCTAGTTCTAGGCATCAACAAGTCCATCCACCTTTTTATCCACATGTTGATCCTAATCCTGTCCAACCATCCACTTCGTACCAGTCCTACCCGACTTTCCCACCTTCACTAGACACTGTTTCTACACAGCCATTAGGGAGTTTCACGTATCCAAACAGTTTCGAATCTTTTACCGAAGCCCCTTCACAACCCATGTCTAGTTTGGAACATTCGTTGGAAGCTTATATTGTAGCAACAAACAAAATGGTTATGAATGTGGATGCGTCCATTGCCGCCCTTATGCAACCTACTAAACCGGCAGCTAGTTTCCAACTAGCTTCAAATTTTTCAACGTATGAGGAAGTGGTTGGACAGAGAGCGAATTTGAGAGGATTTCCAAATCAAACTTACCCTTACCCAATTGAAGCCCAAAACTCCGGTTTTCCATCGATTGTCCCAAATAGTTCACCTGTTGGAAATAAAAATGAGTTGTGTGATTTTGTAGTGCTTGATTTGCCGAATTGTGAAGAACCCCTTTCGAGTGAAACCACACTTAACCCTTTCGATCTTTACACCTCCAATCTAGAACCTGAATTGATAAATATCCATGCTTTTGATGAGGTGTCAGAAAATATTGATTTTCACTTGATTGAGGATATAGACGCCGGGAATATTTTGGATGATGAACCCGTAGATTTATTTGATATTTTATGTCCAATTCATCATCCCGAGTCATTAAATGTTTCTCCCGAACTTCATATGCATCTTGATTTAGATGATAATGGCATGGATGAGCTAAATATTGAGGAGAATTATGAGGATAATATTGAGGTTGAACCATTCTTGTTTGATGTGTCGGATTTTTCAATTCATCCTCCTGAACCTTTAACTGTTATACCACCCTCCCTCCTTTCCATCGTTCCGACCACGCAAAAGATCACGCTTGAAGATTGTGAGCTTGAAAAATTTCCCTTTGAATCTGACACAGTTCTCACAGCCGATGACACTTACGAATGTTTCACTTTTTCGGACGATGTTGAAGTCTTACCGCCCGAGTTAAAGTCCTTTGAATTTTCAGATGAGTTAGTTGAACTATCAGACTCGGTTGCTTACAATCGTTTCGAACCATTGATGGAATCTTTTAAGTTCGAGACAGTTTACTACGGTGAGAATGTGACTATCCCTAATTCACTCCCTTTTGTCCTTCCTATCATTCCGAACGTACAAGAGACTGTTACGCTTTCATCTCCAATACCAAGTTCGGCGTACCCATGCTTTCTTGCGAAACTTGAGGGATTTGACCCCATTTCTCGACGGGTTGATAGGTTAGCACAATCGCTTTTAACACATAGTGTAAGTCCACGTTGCCCACCACGGTACTTGCGGGGAGGCGGAAAACGGAATAAAAATCGAATTTTTATGAGCTTAGGCAACATGGACTTGACTATGAAGGATCTTTGCTAAACAAAAACAAGCTAAAGCTAACTAGAAACTAGCTAAGTGCTAGAAAGGTTATACCTTGGGCTTTATGTCCTTCTCTCCTTGCTCCTTGGAGTGGTGGAAGGAGGTCACCTTAGTCGTCTTCTCACGTCGAAGAAAGATCCACCCGAAAGCCTCGACCTTTGGCTTCAACTCCAAGCTAGAAGTAACTAGGGTGCAAGAAGTGCTAATACTTGAACCCTATATGAGAGTAGAGATTATCAAGAAAGGGTTTTTCTCGAGCTCAAGTGTTTCTCAACACATGAGAGGGGAGAGCTTGAGGGAGAGGAAGAACAAGAGAGAGAAAGTAAATGATAGAATGAGATAATAATATGAAGCATTCTCTCGTATATGTGAATTATTGTAATTAGATAATTAGTGAGATAATTGTCATGGCTAAATCAAGACATGACCATTATCATTTAATTTTTAATGCAAATTGCAAGGATCAAAGAGCATCTTCCAAATGAAATGATGATGGTCAAAGTGTCAACAAGGTCAAGAAGTCAAGGTGGGTCAAATGGTCAACAACCATAACCATGCACAATTATTAAACTAATATCAATTAACAATAATACACACATAATCATTAGGGTTAATACAAATGACAATAGTCATTAACCCTAATCAAAGTCCTCTCCCTCTGTCTCAAGAAACTGTGCATACGCACCCGTATTCGTGATCCGAGGAACACGAATACAATGAGAAAAACCAATCCCAAATCATATACTAGGATCCGGCTTAAACCAAAGCCCGCTAGTATAAGCTGTCCGGACAGCAAACGTGCACAAGTGCGCGGATGTGAACGAACCCTGTCGCAAAACCATGCGACCTCTACTCATTTTGCCTAAAGGAGAATAGCTCTCTGTGTGGGACTCTAAAGACTCGACACTACGCTGGCAGTGGGTTTAACCACAGACCGCAAGCGGCACTAGCTGTACGTAACGGTCCCTAGGTAGATGTCGATAAGAAGACTGACGAGGTGAACCCCATCTGAACTCCTACTGAGCCTGTATGTGACAATCTCCGTACAGTCCGGTCTGTTCGTCTGATACATCGCATGGCGGGCCTAGGGGGTGGTAAACGTCAGTCCCCTAATAGCGGTACAAGTCGTGTCGGAGTGTAGCCCAGAACACCCTGAGATAACACTGGAAACCTACCAGTATATCTCGCTTGCCCTGGCCAGGGACTACTCGTGTAATGGCTCTCCTGGACACAGCGCGATGTCGACCCCCAATACCGGGAGAGACGAATCCTGTCTAACCGTCACTGCCTCCAAGTGCTTCAGGACTGCACCCAAAAACTACCTGTTTGCACGACTCCTTTGAGCCGTGGTAGGGTAGTAATCAAAGTGCAGTGGGAACACACTCGAGGCGAAGTGACAGTGTCAAGTCAGCGGACTAAGCTGTACTCATGTCACCTGGGAACTGATAACTGACGATAGGTATAATACCAACCAACAGTTCCCGACGAGTCCTGTCCAGTGTACTCGTAACCTAACGAGCACCCGCATACTTTCTCAAGTACGACGTACTGACGGCTGTGGGACAGACCGTCTCCCACGCTGGGATGAGAAGCGCATACGCTAGTCTACTCCGGAGTATCGACGCCCTGTCTCGATAGTCCAACGACTAGGAACCTGTATAAGGATGTGCTTATAGATCACCCAGCTCCCACGAGTGTGAGCGCCATCACAACGCTGGTAATCAAGCAAAGATCCTAAGGGCTCTACTAATATGTATATCAGCGATATGCTAAAAGAAACACATGCACATATTAAAGCAGAGACAAACCAAGTAGCATACTACCATTTCGAGCAAGATTGTATATACAACTGTGAATATCCCAAGCTTCCATCAAGTAATATACAAACTAGTATGATACAGTAATGGCCTCTAGGGCATATACACTAACAATCTCCCACTTGCACTAAGGCCGTGTACTGGCGTATCGAAGACCTATCATCTCAATCAGCCGCTCGAACTGAGTCTGGGGCAAGGCCTTGGTGAATGGATCTGCTGTGTTATCTTCTGAAGCAACCACCGAACCTCGATCTCCTGGCGATCTACGATCTCCCTGATCAGGTGATACCGCCTTAAGATGTATCTGGATTTCTGATGGGACCTGGGTTCCTTCGCTAAAGATATAGCCCCGTTGTTGTCGCAATACAGAGGTATTGGGTCAACAATGGACGGAACCACCTGAAGTTCTCTCAAGAACTTCCTCATCCAGACAGCTTCTTTTGCGGCATCAATGCAGCGATGTATTCCGCTTCCATAGTCGAGTCAGCAACGGTTTCTTGTTTCGAGCTCTTCCAACACACCGCCCCTCCATTGAGGGTAAAGACAAAACCCGACATGGACTTGGAATCATCCTTGTCACTCTGGAAGCTGGAGTCAGCAAAGACCTTAATCTGCAGGTCTTTTCCGCCATACACCAAGAACATCTCCTTTGTCCTTCTCAGGTACTTGAGAATGTTCTTTACTGCTATCCAATGTTTCTCCCCAGGGTTTGACTGATACCTGCTTACCACACTCAGTGCATAAGCCACATCCGGTCTGGTACACAACATCGCATACATTATAGAGCCTACCGCAGAAGCGTAGGGTATAATAGACATGCGATCCCTCTCCAAATCAGTCTTGGGAGACATCTCTTTGGAGAGGGTGATCCCGTGACAAGCCGGTAGATTACCGCACTTGGAATCTTCCATACTGAATCTCTTCAGTATGGTGTCGATGTACCTGGACTGTGAAAGTCCTAATATCCTCTTGGATCTGTCACGGTAGATCCGGATACCCAGAATGTATGAGGCATCACCCAGGTCTTTCATGGAGAACCTGTGTGACAAGAACCCCTTGACAGATTGTAGCATAGGAATGTCATTTCCTATTAAGAGAATGTCATCCACGTATAAAACGAGGAATACTACAGTTCTCGCTACAAATCTACAATAGATGCATGGTTCATCTGGATTTTTGATAAAGCCAAATTCCTTGACCGTCTCATCAAAACGGATGTTCCAACTTCGCGATGCCTGCTTTAGTCCATAAATGGACTTACGCAACTTGCACACCTTTCCGCTGCTCCCACTCTGAATGAAACCCTCTGGCGGATCCATATAGACACACTCATCTAAATGTCCATTTAGAAAAGCTGTCTTTACGTCCATCTGCCAAATCTCATAATCGTGGAAGGCAGCAATGGCAAGAAGGATCCAAATGGATTTCAGCATAGCTACTGGAGAAAAGGTTTCGTCATAGTCCAAACCAGGTCACTGACGAAAACCCTTTACTACCAGTCTAGCTTTATAGGTCTCAACCTGTCCATCTACACCAATCTTCCTTTTGAAGATCCACTTGCATCCTACGGGTTTTACCCCATCTAGAGCAATGTCCAACGTCCATACTTTGTTGGTGTAATGGACTCCATTTCGGTCCGCATTGCATTCAGCCATTTTACCGAGTCGACGCTCTGAATGGCTTGCTGGAAGCTAGTAGGCTCATCAAAGTCTATGATGCAATCCTCTCTATCCCCGTCAATGAGAAAACCGTAGTATCTCTCGGGTGGATGAGACTGCCTACTACTCCTGCGGAGTGGCGTGGGAATGTCCTGATCTTTCGAACCCTCTGGTTCTACTAAGCTTTCAGTAATAGCTTGTGGTTCTGGAATTTCTTCCAGCTCTATTGCGCTCCCACTTAATTCTTTTTCTATGAACCGGTGTTCTAGAAAGTGGGCATGGCGAGAAACAAACACCTTTTGTTCCTCTTCACAATAGAAGAAATATCTCTTGGAGTTCTTTGGATATCCCACGAACTTGCACTGTACTGAGCGTGCCTCGAGCTTGTCCGCATGCTGCTTTTTTACAAAAGCTGGACATCCCCATGTCTTAATGTGATTAAGATAGAGTCTCTTCCCACACCACATCTGATATGGTGTAGTAGGCACAGTCTTAGTTGGAACTTGGTTCAAAAGGTATGCAGCGGATTCTAGCGCATATCCCCAGAACGATCGCGGTAACTCAGCGTTACTCATCATGGACCGTACCATATCCAATAGGGTTCGGTTCCGTCTCTCCGATACACCGTTATGTTGCGGAGTGTATGGAGGAGTAAGCTGAGAGAGAATTCCATTCTCTTTTAAGTAACCCAGGAACTCGGCACTCAAGTATTCACCACCTCGATCAGATCTCAGTGCCTTGATACTTTTGCCTGTTTGTTTTTCTACTTCATTCTTATATTCCTGGAATTTTTCAAAAGCCTCGGATTTATGTTTCATTAAGAAGACATAACCGTACCTCGAAAAGTCATCCGTAAAAGTATTGAAGTAAGAATAACCGCTTCGCGCATGTGTAGACATTGGACCGCACACGTCGCTGTTAGTTATATGTATGCCCTAGAGGCCATTGCTATACATAGGATGTATATTGTAGTGGATGCTGGGACATATATAGGGAGGACTTTCTTGCTCGACATGATAGTATGCTATCTGGTTGCTCTTTACCTTAATGTGTACACTGATTGTCTCTCTGTTACATGTTGGTAAAGCCCTTAGGATGTGTACTTGACTACCTGGACTATGATGAAGATCATACTAGTGGGGACAGATAGTCTATAAGTACATCCTTCAAAGTCCCTAGTCGAGGGTATATCGAGACGGGGCATCGATATACCAGCGTAGACTAGCGTATACCTTCTCGACCCATACAGATGGGCGATGGATGATCCCATATCTATTGGTGTTTGACATCAGAGATGATATACTGGTGCTCAGTAGAGACTGGGTACACTGGACGGACTCGCCGAGAACTCCCAGCTGGTATTATACCTTACGTCAGATGGCAGTTCTCTGGTGACACTGGTACAGAGTAGTCTGTTGACCCGAGATCGTCATAGAGACTTGTGTGGTTCCCACTGTGCTTTGATTTCCACCTTACCACGTCCAAGAGGGCGTGCAAAACGGTGGCTTTTGGGTACAGTCCCGAATCACATAGAGGCAATGAGCGATACGAAGGGATTCGTCTCTCCCGGTATAGGGAGTTGATGTTGCGCTGTGTTCGATTGGCTATAACCGGAAATCCCTGGCCAGGGTTGCTGAGATTTACTGGTAAGTGTTACCAGTAGTTTCTCGAACTGTTATAGACCTCATATCGACATGACTTATCGAGCTATTGGGGTCTGACGTTTACCACCCCTAGGCGAGATATGCGACATATCAGACGATCAGACCGGACTGTACGGTAGTGTTACTGGATGGATTCACTGGAGTGTGAGCGGGCTTGCTCGTCGATCTTCTGATCGCTCAATACCCGGGTGGCCGTTACGTTTAGCAGACCGCTTACGGCTTGTGGGTGCTTGATATGATCATCATCTGCTACCGGCGTATTGACGAGTCTTTAGAGTCCTATACAGAGGTTTCCTGGCTCAAGCGAAACGAAATAGGAGCGCATATGAGATATGTGAGGGACCGAGAATAATGCGTGTATGTGATACCGTATTTCAATTCTCGCGATGAATGTGTCGAATGGTTGTATGCGATATAACCTAGTTATCAAATCAAGGATTGATTCGATAAATCGATACATTGTATACTAGTCGGTTGTGTGCGACATGACCGGATCATTGAATCAAGAGTTGATTTAATGATTTAATGCATAATTATATATTTGATATATTACTTCGCATTAACTAGTATTGGTTCACTTTAAATGGATTTTCTCACTCGGATGTGCACATTGTATATGTGATATATTTTTGCGCACTTGATTGTATCATGTTTGATGATACATGTTTGCTAGGGTTTTGTGTAAAGAATTAAACCATGGTTATTTAAATGGTTAGGGTTTTGATTATCTTAACTAATTATTTAGGTTATTTCCTTTTTAGGCATGTAAAGAGAAAATGGTTTCTTTTCATTCATGAAGCTTGATGAAGCTTCATGAAGACTTTGACCAAGTGACCATTTTGTCTCATGCTTAACCTTAACCATTCCATTTAACCATGATTAACTCTCTACACATTACCATGTTTAATATTATGATAAGTATTGATTTTTTTATTCTATTCTAATTAACTTATCATAAGATTATCATCTTCTTCTTCTTCTTCTTCAAGAAGAAAACCTAGACTCCATCAATGGTGATTGATGAAAAAGAGTGAGAAATCCAATTCTAAAGTCTACCCACTTCCTATTTCATCATCCTCTACCTCTTGCCAAGTAGTAGAGTGTGTTTTCTTCACAAGTTTCATGACTTGGTGAAGTTGGAGCCTGATCTAGCGATGCCTCGACGTAGATCATCATCGGCATCGTCGTCGATGACCTAGCCCGCTTATTCTCCGATGAAGCCGACGCTAGAGCCCAAGATCCGATTTGTACAGCGAGGAGACATCATCGCGGAGCCATGGAGGTGGAGAACCGGATCTACAATGGTTGTATTTCCGTTTACAATTTAGTTAAGTTGTTAACTAGTTTCTTTTTCGCCTAAACTTCTAGCCAACGATCCGTATTAGGGTTTTTCGGCACCCGTAAAATTTGAAATTGGCATGGTTGATGCCTTGTGAGACCTCTTGAGAGTGTCTAGGAACCCTACAGTGGTATCAGAGCCTAGCTAGAGCCTTAGGCGATGCGTTGACGGAGTTAGAAATCCGATCGAACCGAAACCGTAACCCTAATATTGCTCTCTGTACATTTTTGAAAATCGTGGATTTTTGAGAATTAAAAATATGCAGAAAACTCAGTAGATGATTCTAAGAATTACTGTATAAAACGGGGCCCCTGAATCCATAAAAGCGCGGCGGAACCGCGGCATTAGCATGCTAATGCGGCGGTTCCGCGGCCCTTTTGTCTCTTCTTGCAATCAACTTTGCACAGTAATTCCTAGTTTGCAGTGCTGGTTTTCCTGGGAATTTTTAATGTTTTTTTCAAGAGTTGAATTTTCTGGGTTGTATTGGGGACTCGGTGTATCGATCGGATTGTCTAATTTTGTCAGTGTGTTTGTCCGGGTATTTTTAGAATATGTTAAAAAGTTTGACCGGATATAAATACCCACTTTTTCCCCTGCCGGAAAATTTCCAAGTGTTGGATTTTTCCGTGGTTTAACGACGTTCTAAGTAGTGCAAGTAACGCGATGGTCCCTCTAGAAGACAACAAACCTTAACTCGATTATGTGACCGTCTTGAACTGCCCTTTGAACCTTCGGGTTTGGGGCAGTACGGCGTGCCACATGTGAGGCGTTGGCTTGACCCTTCTACGGCTGGACCGTTGGTACTGAGGCACGAACTGAATGCTGTTAGACTTATTTCATGTGTTGAACAGTATCGGGAAAACTTGGGTGTTCGATTGTTCGATCGAAAAGTTTAGCGTTTTCTATTTATCCGGAATGTAATACAATAATTGGAATTCACAAGTAGTTATGAGATAACTGAATGAATATTATAAACATAGCAGTTTAGTCTCACTTGATCGGTTGCTACGGAATTTCGATGTGATCAAAAGTCCGTCGTAATCACGTAGCGTACGCGGATACTCGCCGGGTAAACTTAATAGACAGCCTCGCTCCATATCCTTCTGTGTGTAACTTAGTCAACCTTCTCTCATTGATGTGACCCATTCTACAATGCCATAAGAAAGTTTTATCGATTTCTGGAGACTTTCTTTTGTGTGTATTCTGGACATTGGAAATCTGTGGCTGGTTTAATACGTATATACCGTTGTTCAATGTACCTGACCCAATCAAAACTTGATTAAGGTGAATGTTCACTACATTACTTACAAATGAAAATTCATAACCTTCTTTAGATAATAAAGATACAGAAATGATATTACAGATTGCATTTGGTACATAATAACAACTACGTAAAACCAAAAAGTGTCCATCAGACAATCCCAGGTGATAGTCCCCTACGGCCTCAGCATCCATGCTAGCACCGTTAGCAACTCTGAGGGTCATGTTACCTGCCTTCAAAACTCTACGCTTTCTCAACGTCTGCAAAGAATTACAGATATGAGATCCTGATCCGGTATCCAATACCCAGGATGTAGAGTTTATTGATAGACAGTTTTCAATAACATACACACCTGAAGCTGAAGCTGCAACTCGCTTCAAATCCTGTGTTCTGGCCTTCCAAGCCTTCCAATCCTGTTTCCAGTGACCACTTTTATGACAATAGAAGCATTCTTCCTTCCCCACCAGCTTTCCTGCTACCTTTGTTGCTTTTCCTTTTCCCTTCGTATCCACTTTACTGACACCGCCTCTTGGTTTGGCGGGGGCTTTCTTCTTCTTGCCCTTGGCTTTCGCCCTGGACCTAGAAGAGGAAGATCCTCCTACAAACAAAGTGGATGTCTTCCTACCCTTCTGTAGTGTGCCCTCAGCACTCCTCAACATGTTCAGAAGCTCGGAAAGTTCAACCTCCTTTCCTTGCATGTTGAAGTTAAGAATAAACTGGGCGTAAGTGGAAGGAAGGGACTGGAGAATCAAATCAGTATAGAGTTCATTCTCCAACGTGGTCCCAAGGTCCGTGAGCTCCTCTATGTAGCCAATCATCTTAAGCACGTGTTCTGCTACCGATGATCCGACGGCCAACCTTGCCGAAAACAACTTCTTCGACACTTCGTATCTTGCGATACGAGACTGCTCTCCATACAGTTCTTTTGTTTGAAGAAATATGGACTCTAGGTCCATATTCTCGTGCCTCCTCTGATGTTCGTTGTCCATCGAGGCAAGTACGAGGCATCTGGTCTTCGCGCAATCTATTTCCCAGGTCTTGTAGATTTCCTTATCTACGACACTGGTTTTGGGACCTGGGACGGGGGGAGCTTTGGTGGTAAGGACATACCCCAACTTGTCGTAAGTGATTGCCATCTTGATATACCTGAGCCAATCTTTGTAGTTTGGCCCTGTCAATATGTTTTTATCTAGTAATAACTTAATTCCGGTCATGTTGAATGGTCGCTGCAATTAGGAGAGAGAAAAGAAACACTTTAGCATGATGCTCTTGCAAGTTTAGAGTGGTTTTTAGTTTGTCTAAACTGGATGGCTCCCACTGTCTCTCGAATCCCTTCTCAAACCGTAAAAATAGGATCAGTCAGGATCAATCTCACCGTACAATACTTGCTTAACCGTTCAGCCAGGCCAGTGTCGGTACTTCGAGGGAGGTTTTCCAACGCTTTCGCGAAGTTCCTTAATTAAGTAACCTCTTTTCCCTGTGGACGTAGCCCCGCTAACACCTACTAAGTTTATAGCATTGATCGTTAAGTGAGAGTTTTCTCGAGGAGTAGCATATACTCACAGTAGGATCGGGATCCAAATATCATCGCGTGATAAATCCGAAGGAATCCTACCAGAATTATTACACTCCAAATGGTATGCAGCGCTAGCAAGTTTCAGTACTTATGAAACTCCCGATGTGGATTTTTGCCCCATGCTCTTATGACCTTGACTTTGGCCAAAATATCATAAGTCACATGTCAAGTTCTACCCGTCATTCTCCTGGTTAATTTGGACCCACCCGTACCTACCCTTGACTTTGGCCAAAATGGCAGAACGACTGTCCCAAACCAACGCATCTATCTATGCTGCACATGAATACCCAATAGCTACCAATCACTATGCCTTGACTTTGGCCAAAATACATAGCTTGAATACTTTTTTACCATTCATGTGGAATGACGGAGGGCTACGAATGGTTTTGGCGAAACCGTGAACGTAGTGAACTTGATATAATCGATGGAACGAGATAGCTTTTAAAAGGAGTGGTTCATGCTCCGCGTTTAAAAGTTTAGTTTTGAAAAGAACCGAGTGGTTTTTAAAGTGTTCCAATCGACTTTTACTTGGTTTATTTTCTTGCATTAGTTTTTTTAATGCGTCCCATCATTTAATCCTACCATTGCAGAAAACAACCAAAATATGACGTGCGCTTATGCCATTCGCATTCGCCACGGGGCCCCATCATCACCCGTTAGGTTACTTAACTAACGACAGAGCGGGAGCTGGGCTAACGCGGCTGTAAAACATAAGCAACGTCTAAATAGTTATCATATATAAATATATAGCAATGATAGACATTACAGATCACAGATGAGTACATTGGATATACTAGGAATCCGCAACCCGTTCGAGCCTGCAACGTAAAGCGGATTACACGGTCGCGGTGAATAGCCAATACCCCACCCAAGACCCCTACGGGTGCGGCAAACTACCCGCCAAGTACCCGAAGCGAAGCAACCTCCCTCACCACCGTGAGTAGGCCATTCGGCACTTCGAGATACCCGGTAGTTTGTGCACCCCCTCCATGGGTCTATCCTAGGAGCAAAAAACAGTAAAAAGAATTATACAATGACGGCTACAACCCCGACCCAGTTGTGCGGCCAAACAAATAATAATATTACATCAATTTACATGTTACAATGAATGAAAGAAAAAGCAACACTCATCTTACATCCTCCCCGGCTATTCATCCGCGACAATCCAACCCATTCATATACACATACCATCACCAATCACAGATCACAGATATGTATAACCCCGACTAATCGACATATAGCGATTAGCCGACGTTCAACACATATAAACATCACAGATATAACCTTTTAGTCAAAGTGTATTGAAGTTCGGAAAAAAATACGGATTTATAGGCCCCCAAAAACAAATTTTTATTCTGGAAAATCTGGGCACATATAAACCATCTTAAAAATCCTAAAACCAAGCCAGAAGTACACTGCACCAAACTCGACCCAGAGAAGAGCCAAGATGGCCGCGGTTGCGCGGCAATAGCTTGCTATTGCCGCGGAACCGCGGCTCTTTGGTCGAATCTTTGGATCGTTTTTGGTGGCTTTATTCACAAAACCCTGAGATTATTTTTGGAGTACAATTTATTTTGTTTTGAACAGAAAAAAAATTAACAGAAACTTAGGGTTTTGAAAACTCGGTTTTTCGATTTTTCGGATTCGAACTTCGATACACTCTACTACCTAGCTAGTTTATGTTTAGTTAGGCTCTGATAACACTGTAAGTCCACGTTGCCCACCCCGGTACTTGCGGGGAGGCGGAAAACGGAATAAAAATCGAATTTTTATGAGCTTAGGCAACATGGACTTGACTATGAAGGATCTTTGCTAAACAAAAACAAGCTAAAGCTAACTAGAAACAAGCTAAGTGCTAGAAAGGTTATACCTTGGGCTTTATGTCCTTCTCTCCTTGCTCCTTGGAGTGGTGGAAGGAGGTCACCTTAGTCGTCTTCTCACGTCGAAGAAAGATCCACCCGAAAGCCTCGACCTTTGGCTTCAACTCCAAGCTAGAAGTAACTAGGGTGCAAGAAGTGCTAATACTTGAACCCTAGATGAGAGTAGAGATTATCAAGAAAGGGTTTTTCTCAAGCTCAAGTGTTTCTCAACAAATGAGAGGGGAGAGCTTGAGGGAGAGGAAGAACAAGAGAGAGAAAGTAAATGATAGAATGAGAGAATAATATGAAGTATTCTCTCATATATGTGAATTATTGTAATTAGATAATTAGTGAGATAATTGTCATGGCTAAATCAAGACATGACCATTATCATTTCATTTTTAATGCAAATTGCAAGGATCAAAGAGCATCTTCCAAATGAAATGATGATGGTCAAAGTGTCAACAAGGTCAACAAGTCAAGGTGGGTCAAATGGTCAACAACCATAACCATGCACAATTATTAAACTAATATCAATTAACAATAATACACACATAATCATTAGGGTTAATACAAATGACAATAGTCATTAACCCTAATCAAAGTCCTCTCCCTCTGTCTCAAGCAACTGTGCATACGCACCCGTATTCGTGATCCGAGGAACACGAATACAATGAGAAAAACCAATCCCAAATCATATACTAGGATCCGGCTTAAACCAAAGCCCGCTAGTATAAGCTGTCCGGACAGCAAACGTGCACAAGTGCGCGGATGTGAACGAACCCTGTCGCAAAACCATGCGACCTCTACTCATTTTACCTAAAGGCGAATAGCTCTCTGTGTGGGACTCTAAAGACTCGACACTACGCTGGCAGTGGGTTTAACCACAGACCGCAAGAGGCACTAGCTGTACGTAACGGTCCCTAGGTAGATGTCGATAAGAAGACTGACGAGGTGAACCCCATCTAAACTCTTACTGAGCCTGTATGTGACAATCTCCGTACAGTCCGGTCTGTTCATCTGATACATCGCATGGCGGGCCTAGGGGGCGGTGAACGTCAGTCCCCTAATAGCGGTACAAGTCGTATCGGAGTGTAGCCCAGAACACCCTGAGATAACACTGGAAACCTACCAGTATATCTCGCTTGCCCTGGCCAGGGACTACTCGTGTAATGGCTCTCCTGGACACAGCGCGATGTCGACCCCCAATACCGGGAGAGACGAATCCTGTCTAACCGTCACTGCCTCCAAGTGCTTCGGGACTGCACCCAAAAACTACCTGTTTGCACGACTCCTTTGAGCCGTGGTAGGGTAGTAATCAAAGTGCAGTGGGAACACACTCGAGGTGAAGTGACATTGTCAAGTCAGCGGACTAAGCTGTACTCATGTCACCTGGGAACTGATAACTGACGATAGGTATAATACCAACCAACAGTTCCCGACGAGTCCTGTCCAGTGTACTCGTAACCTAACGAGCACCCGCATACTATCTCAAGTACGACGTACTGACGGCTGTGGGACAGACCGTCTCCCACGCTGGGATGAGAAGCGCATACGCTAGTCTACTCCGGAGTATCGATGCCCTGTCTCGATAGTCCAACGACTAGGGACCTATATAAGGATGTGCTTATAGATCACCCAGCTCCCACGAGTGTGAGCGCCATCACAACGCTGGTAATCAAGCAAAGATCCAAAGGGCTCTACTAATATGTATATCAGCGATATGCTAAAAGAAACACATGCACATATTAAAGCAGAGACAAACCAAGTAGCATACTACCATTTCGAGCAAGATTGTATATACAACTGTGAATATCCCAAGCTTCCATCGAGTAATATACAAACTAGTATGATACAGTAATGGCCTCTAGGGCATTTACACTAACACATCGGTCATCACAAATTGCGCTAATTTATTCACTCGATTTACACCCTCAAGATCATACTCCACTTCTTTCTCTTTTCCGCCATTCTTCTCCTCCACCAAGATCATATTCCAATCTTCTTCCCATACGGTCTCGTGTATTTCTCATTTCTTTTCTTTACATCCCATTCTTTCACCAACCCTATAATTACCACGATAAGATCTTTGAATGGTTGGTGCTATCATTTGGCTTATGTAAGGCCAAGCTTAAGTTTGGGAGGAACCTTGTTGTATATATGTATATATATTTTTTGTTTTCCTTTTCTATAAAAAATTTTAAAAAAAATTCAAAACATTAAAAAAATATTTAAATAAATATTTTGTAAATAAATAAACAGGGGAGTGCCGACATTTTGACCCTCTTGGTGTAGCATGACAGTGAGGACACTGTCAAGTTTAACTTCGGGGGTATGCTCGGTACGTCTTCTTCCTTCGCATTCATATGTACATATTTTTGCATTTGCATATTTATTTGAAAACACATAAAAATTGAAAAATCTAAAAAATTATAAAAATTAATGTATTCAATTTTGGCCTTATTTGACTTAAGTTTGACAAATAGGTTACTTAGCTAGAAACAACTAAATCTTAGACTTAGAAAATTAAAAACCCTAAAAATAACCTTCCTTAAAGTTTAACGGTAGAAAGTGTATGTCTTTGTAGTTTATTTAGAAATAGGCAAATTTTGAGTTCACTTCTTGGGTTATGTCGAATCAAAGGAAAAGTATTGATGTTTTTATTAAAGTATAAGTTTGAAAAATAATTCCTAGCTTAAGTCTAGATTCTGAAAATGTATACCCTACAATTTGCACAATCACGCACCTTGAAACTTGGAATAGTAGAAGAGACCTTGAAATGCTCATGTCTAAAGTCCTTAGTACGATAAAAAAAAAATATATATACAAGTGTGAATAAAGAAAAAAAAATGAACACTGGTTTTTGTGATTACTTAAGGCTGCAAAAATAGATAAATATTTAGCGAGGGTGATTCGTCACCTAGTTCCTTAGATCAACTAGTTTGGGAGTCACTGCTAAAAGCCTTGGGTGTTGCAAGACTAGGAATTACGCTTTAAGGTGCAAACGCATTTTGTAATTGGTCGTTGTTACCTCAAGAAGTATTAACGGTCGTATGAAGTATGTGTATGCGAAATTCATTTAAAAATTCACCAATTAATAAGTGCTTTGGACAACAGACAAGAGTACGATTGCTTGATTTGAATTTCCAAGTGTAGGGGTGATTTATACACACACGTGGGGATATGTGATTGGAGTTTAGATGAGAGAAAGGAGTGAAGAATAGAACTTGTATCTTTAGTAGAGTTGATAGAAATTCCTAAGTGGAGATGGAACCCTAGAAGGAAAACTTAAGAGATGTCGAAAGCTAAGTAAGTCTATAGAATATATATGATCCTAAGTTAAATGATGAGGAAGTGTGAAGAATATGGGTGGATAATTTACGGGTCGATGATAATAGAATTCCTTGTTAGAAAACCTAATTGGAGAACAAAAGTCGAAAAGCCTAATTGATAGGATTTTGTGGGTAGTATTCGCTGAAACCCTCAGGAGACAACACTCCTCCTGCTAGGGGCACCTAGAGGTTTAACGGCTTGTTGCACGAGCTCAGTGCAATCGCGTTTCCCTGCGAAAGTGCGGTTAGGTTTTTGTAGAGAATAAAAATAAGTTTGCTCGAGGACGAGCAAAAGATAAGTTTGGGGGTATTTGTTCATACCATAATATTGCATTATTATATTCCCCATTCTTATTCGTTTTGTAAATAAACAGATGCTTTTGACGCATGTCTGCTACATATTATAGGTTACAGGTTCTTGGATCTAAAACAGTGAAAACGATGAAAAGATGATGCAAAAGTGGGCTTTGACCAACAAACAGAAGACTCTTGATCAAGCCTACATCAAAGATAAAATTCACAAAGTACAAGGCAATGCAAGGTCCAAGATTTCAAAGCGAACGGTTAAAAGTCCACCGAAATTATTCACTAGAGATCTGGAAGAAACATAGAAGCTATTTTAATAAAAGAACCAAATAATAAGGAAGCCCAAAGACAGAAGAGCCAACAAAGGAAATTTCAAGGCCTAATACTTCCTTTTAAAAAGACAGAGACATAAAATTTTACCAAAGCTTGGAGTCTACTTTGACTAGGTCTTCCTAAGGATAATTGGTAAATGCAGACGTGCGAATCAATTGTATCCTAGGGTTTCCTATCCTCTATAAATAGGAACTCTAAATCATTGTAAAGGCTTTGCACATGCCTCTTTTTATGAATAAAATTTAGAAATCTTTTGGAGAGAATCGATGCCTCTTTTCATATCATCTATTCAGATCAGATAACCCTGTGTAAATGTTTGGAGAGAGCCATCTGTATAGTAAGTAGATTTATTTAATTCCCCTAGTTTAGATTTCAATTCTTGTCCTAGGTAATTTTTCATTCTCTGCCCTAAAGTAAATTTAATTCCTTGCCCTAGTTAGATAGTTAGATCTTTAATTCAATTGCCCTAGATTAATTTAGTTTTTCTAGATTTAATTAATCCATTCACACCGTCTGGAATTAACTCGTAAGAGTGATTAGGAAATTCACAACATCCCTATGGACCGACCCGTACTCACCGGCTAGCTACATGCGACGCCGTTCTTGATTGCGGTTAATAGATAGTTTTTGAGATCAATCAGGTAGTCGTGCGGCCTTGTTGACCTCCGTCAAGGGTCATGCGGGTGGGTTTAATTCAATCATGAAACGTACGGGTAGAACTTGACTAGCAGGTTATGGTTTGTTGACCTCCGTCAAGGTCATAGGACGCTGGGGGTAAAATATTATCGGGAATTTCAAGTGTTGAAATTTGCAATGAGATTGCATACCTTCTATGAGATAGTTGGATCCCGATACCCACTGTGAGTAATAGTTACTCATGGGAGAGTTTTTACACATTACAATTAGCTGATCAAGTAGGTGTCTAGAAAGGTGTTAACGAGATTACGCCCCTGGAAAAATGAGGTTTATTTTAATTAGGTCAGTGCGAAAGCACGGGGAACCTCCCTTAAAGTATTGCACTAGCCTAGCTAAAAGTTTGGCGAACTTGTAGGGTGTAATTAATCCCGGCTAGTCTTTCCTTTTAGGGTTAGAAGGAAGATTTGATAAAAACGGTGGGAGCCATCCTAATTAGATAAAATAATAACCAATCTAATCTTGCAAGAGCGTACGCTCAGTGTTTTCTTCTCTCTCTCCAGGTACCGACTATATCACGCCTTAATCAAGATAATAATATGGATGTATTGACCGAACCTGCTTGTTATACTGAGCTGGGCAACGTTGGTCCCGCTCCAACTTATAAATGTTTTAAGACTGAGCAGGAAATAGGGGATTACCAGGATTCCCATACTGCCCAAACGAAGAAAGTGCATGATGATGCCTCTTCTTCGGGTATGTTCATTATCGAGAACTGTTTCTCAGTATCCTCTACGTCCTGGGTATGAGATACCGGATCAGGATCCCACATATGTAATCTGTTACATAGGCTACAGATAGGTAGAGAACTGAGAATAAGTGATAAGTTTCAAGAGTTGGAAACGGTGCAAGTGTTGCAGGCAAGCTTGTTGGCAGTTATCACCCAGGATTACCAAATACATTGATTCTGAACGAATGTTATTAGATACCGAACCTGATATACAACATCATTTCAGTCTCTTTATTATGTAAAGAAGGATATAATTGTTAGTTATATGTATGCCCTAGAGTCCATTACTATACATAGGATGTATATTGTAGTGGATGCTTGGACATATATAGGGAGGACTTTCTTGCTCGACATGATAGTATGCTATCTGGTTGTTCTTTACCTTAACGTGTACACTGATTGTCTCTTTGTTACATGTTGGAAAAGTCCTTAGGATGTGTACTTGACTACCTGGACTATGATGCGGATCATACTAGTGGGGACATGGTAGTCCATAAGTACATCCTTCAAGGTCCCTAGTCATGGGTGTATCGAGACGGGGCATCGATATACCAGAGTAGACTAGCGTATACCTTCTCGACCCATACAGATGGGCGATGGATGATCCTATATCCATTAGTGTTTGACATCAGAGATGATATACGGGTGCTCAGTGGAGACTGGGTACACTGGACGGACTTACCGAGAACTCCCAGATGGTATTATACCTTACGTCAGATGGCAGTTCTCTGGTGACACAGGTACAAAGTAGTCTGTTGACCAGAGATCGTCATAGAGTCTTGTGTGATTCCCACTATGCTTTGATTTCCACCTTAACACGTCTAAGAGGGCATGCAAAACGGTGGTTTTTGGGTACAGTCCCGAATCACATGGAGGCAATGAGCGATAGGAGGGGATTCGTCTCTCCCGGTATAGGGAGTTGATGTTGCGCTGTGTTCGATTGGGTATAACCGGAAATCCCTGGCCAGGGTTGCTGAGATTTACTGGTAAGTGTTACCTGTAGTTTCTCGAACTGTTATAGACCTCATATCGACACGACTTATCGAGCTATTGGGGTCTGACGTTTACCACCCCTAGGCGAGATATGCGACATATCAGACGACGAGACCGGACTGTACGGTAAGTGTTACTGGTTGGATTCACAGGAGTATGAGCGGGCTTGCTCGTCGATCTTCTGATCGTTCAATACCCGGGTGGCCGTTAAGTTTGGTAAACCGCTTGCGGCTTGTGGGTGTTTCATATGATCATCACCTGCTGCCGGCGTATTGACGAGTCTTTAGAGTCCTACACAGAGGTTTCCTGGCTCAAGCGAAACGAAATAGGACGCATATGAGATATGTGCGGGATCGAGAATAATACCAGTATGTGATACTGGATTCTATTCTCGCGATTTGTATCATCGGCAGGTTATATATGATATAGCCGGGTTACCGAATCAAGTGTTGATTCGATACATTGATACACTTGATATTAGTCGGTTATATGCGATATGACCGGATCATTAAATCAAGTGTTGATTTAATGATTTGATGTATAATTATATATTTGATATATTACTTTATATTAACCAGTATTTGTTCACTTAAGATGGATTTTCTCACTTGATGTGCACAAGTAGTATATGTGATATATTTTTGTGCACAAGTAGTATATGTGATATATTTTTGTGCACTAGATTGTATCATGTTTGATGATACATGCAAGCTTGGGTGTAAGTTTACTTTAAACCATGGTTAAGTGAATGGTTAGGGTTTTGAATTATTCACTTATTCATTTTATTTATTTATTTGTTTATTTTGGTAAGAATAAAATGGTGGCTTAATTTGTTTCATTCTTGAAACATCATGAAGGTTTGAAAGCTTTGACTATTTTGTTTTTTCCTTAACCCTAACCATTCAACTAAACCCTAGTTTATTCTCTACACTTATTAAACTAACCCAAGGTTGCATTATGATAAGAATCACATTATTTTCCATTTATTGATGATTCTTATCATATTCTTTTTCTTCTTCTTCTTCTTCTTCAAGAAGAAAGAAGCTTGTTAGCTTCAATGGTGACTTGAGAAAAAGAGTGAGAAATCCAATTCTAAAGTGAACCCACTTCCTATTTCTTCATCCTCTACCACTTGCCAAGTAGTATAGGGTATTTTCTTCACAAGTTTCATGGCTTGGTGAAGTTGGGGCTTGATCTTGTATTGTCTCGACGTAGATCATCTTCGGCATCAAAGTCGACGACCTAGCCCGATCATTTCTTCGACGAAACCATTACTAGAGTCCGGGATCCAATGATCGCAGCGGAGGGACGTCAACGGTGAGCTATGGAGGTGGAGGACCGGATCTACAAAGGTTGTATTTCCGTTCACTTAGCACTAAAGTAGTTTAGTAGCATTTCGTTTCGCCTAAAACTCTAGTTAACAATCGCGTTAGGGTTTGTTGGCACCGGAAAAATTTGATTTTGGCATGGTTGATGCCTTGTGGAACCTCCTTAGTGTGCCTAGGAACCCTACAGTGGTATCAGAACCTAGCTAGAGCTTTAGGCAAAGTGTAGACTAAGTTAGAAGTCCGATCGAACCCGTAAACCCCAACAAAACCCTTCTCTGTACATTTTTCAAAACAGTGGATTTTTGTGAATTAAAAATTCTCTGGAAAACAAGCAGGAAAAACTAAGAATTACTGTGAAGTACGGTCCACTAAGTCAATAATTTGACTGCGGAACCGCGGCGAAACCAAGGGTTTGGCAGCGGTTTCGCGGCCAAAATTTTGAATTAGTCCCTGAAATTTCATATATTTATTCTTAGGTACTTTCTTGGTAATTTGTTATGGGAATTTTTTAATTCCACTCAAGTGTTGAGTTTTCTAGGGTTTTATTGGGGACTCATTAATTTGATCGGATAATTTAAGTTCGTTTATGTTTTTCCGGATATTTTAGAAACTGTTAAAAAGTTCGACCGGATATAAATACCCACTTTTTCCCCTGCCGAGAAATTTCCAAGTGTTGGATTTTTCCGTAGTTTAAGAATGTTCTAAGTAGTGCAAGTAACGCGATGGACCCTCTAGAAGACAACAAACCTTAACTCGATTATGTGACCGTCTTGAACTACCCTTTGAACTTTAGGGTTTGGGGCAGTACGGCGTGCCACATGTGAGGCGTTGGCTTGACCCTTCTACGGCTGGACCGTTGGTACTGAGGCATGAAGTGAATGTTTTTAAACTTATTTCATGTGTTGAGCTGTTTCGGGAAACATTGGGTGTTTGATTGTTTGATCGGAAAGTTTAACATTTTCTATTTATCTGGAATGTGATACAATATTTGGAATCTACAAGTAGTTATGAGATAACTGAATGAATGTTATAAACATAGCACTTTAGTCTCACTTGATCGGTTGCCACGGAATTTTGATGCGATCAAAAGTCCGTCGCAATCACGTAGCCTACGCGGATACTCGCCGGGTAAACTTAATAGACAGCTACACCCCATAGCCCCGACCAAGTGACTTAAGGAAAACCCCATCGCCGAAAGCATCCATTCGGGTGCTCGCGGCAGCGGTGTTCCTCCTCAATGCACTTCGTCGACGGCGTCGGGGGTGCGGCCGCCTACTAAAGTTTGCGACGAGCATTCGATCAGGATGTCGGGAATCTTGTTGAATTGCCCGACTTGATATTGAAAAGAGTTTTCGATAATGCGACTAAAATGCGGGGTTTATAATTGTTAGGCATGCGATGTCTAAGGAATTCATCTGATTAGGCATGCGATGTCTAAGGAGGTTGCGGATTCAAACTGTTGTAGTTTTACACTTTCTTTTCTGCGACCGTAAGTGTAATATGTGATATCGCCGGTTTCGTTGCTATATGTCAACGTCAATTGGGATTGGCATATTTACTTATGTTGATGACATGTGATATTATGTGTTGCTGGATATCTTATATTGGATCGTCGGGTTTGAATAGCCGGGTTTTTTTATATGAGATGAGTGTTTTTCATATTCATTCATGTAAAAACTTGTATGTAATATTCTTTTATTGAGGCACTTCCAGGTTGCGGAAGATGTCACCTTTTGTATATTATTTACTTTTCCGCACTAGGATAGACCCAAGGAGGAGGGCATAAGTAACCGGGTTCTGGAGTCCAGTGGGAGACCAATTCGAGGAGTCGAGTCTGGGTCTCCTAACTCTAGAATTGGTAGGGTTGCTTGCCGCTCTCGTAGGAGTCTAGGGGTGTGGGTTTGGCTATTCATCGCGACCGTGGAATCCGTGTTTTATACTTGTTAGTTATATGTATGCCCTAAAGGCCATTACTATACATAGGATGTATATTGTAGTGGATGCTTGGACATATATAGGGAGGACTTTCTTGCTCGACATGATAGTATGCTATCTGGTTGCCCTTTACCTTAACGTGTATACTGATTGTCTCTCTGTTACATGTTGGTAAAGCCCTTAGGATGTGTACTTGACTACCTGGACTATGATGCGGATCATACTAGTGGGGACATGGTGGTCCATAAGTACATCCTACAAAGTCCCTAGTCGTGGGTGTATCGAGACGGGGCATCGATATACCAGAGTAGACTAGCGTATACCTTCTCGACCCATACAGATGGGCGATGGATGATTCCATATCCATTGGTGTTTGACATCAGAGATGATATACGGGTGCTCAGTGGAGACTGGGTACACTGGACGGACTCGCCGAGAACTCCCAGATGGAATTATACCTTACGTCAGATGGCAGTTCTCTGGTGACACTGGTACAGAGTAGTCTGTTGACCCGAGATCGTCATAGATTCTTGTGTGGTTCCCACTGTGCTTTGATTTCCACCTTACCACGTCCAAGAGGGCGTGCAAAATGGTGGTTTTTAGGTACAGTCCCGAGTCACATGGAGGCAATGAGCGATAGGAGGGGATTCGTCTCTCCCGGTATAGGGGGTTGATGTTGCGCTGTGTTCGATTGGCTATAACCGGAAATCCCTGGCCAGGGTTGCTGAGATTTACTGGTAAGTGTTACCAGTAGTTTCTTGAACTGTTATAGACCTCATATCGACACGACTTATCGAGCTATTGGGGTCTGACATTTACCACCCCTAGGCGAGATATGCGACATATCAGACGACGAGACCGGACTGTACGGTAAGTGTTACTGGTTGGATTCACAGGAGTATGAGCGGGCTTGCTCGTCGATCTTCTGATCGCTCAATACCCGGGTGGCCGTTACGTTTAGCAGACTGCTTACGGCTTGTGGGTGTTTGATATGATCATCACCTGCTGCCGGCGTATTGACGAGTCCTTAAAGTCCTACACAGAGGTTTCCTGGCTCAAGCGAAACGAAATAGGAGCGCATATGAGATATGTGCGGGACCGAGAATAATGTGTGTATGTGATACCGTATTTCATTCTCGCGATGAATGTATCGAATGGTTGTATGCGATATAACCTAGTTATCGAATCATGGATTGATTCGATAAGTCGATACATTGGATATTAGCCGGCTATATGCGATATGACCGGATCGTTAAATCAAGTGTTGATTTAATGATTTAATCCATAATTATATATTTGATATATTACTTTGCATTAACTACTATTGGTTCACTTTAAAAGGATTTTCTCACTTGATGTACACAAATTGTATATGTGATATACTTTTGAGCACTTGTTTGTATCATGTTTGATGATACATGCTCACTTGGGTTTGTGTAAAGATTAAACCATGGTTGTGAGAGTGGTTAGGGTTTTGTTTATTCACTTATTATCTATTTATTTATTTATCATTCTTTTGGAAAAGATAAAAAGAAAAGAATGGTGGCTTGTTTTGTTTGTTTGTTGAAGCTTCTTAAAGCTTTGAACAAGTCCACCATTCTTGTCTCATGTCTAACCCTAACCATTCTTCTAACCTTAGTTAAATCTCTACACTAAACCATAGTTGAATATATCATAAGCATCATATTGTTTTATTTATTATTCAACACTTATCATAATATGATCATCATCTTCTTCTTCTTCTTCTTCAAGAAGAAGCTTGCCTCCTTCAATGGCAACTTGAGAATATGAGTGAGAAATCCAATTCTAAAGTGAACCAACCTCCTATTTCTTCATCCTCTACCTCTTGCCAAGTAGTATAGGGTGTTCTCTTCACAAGTTTCATGACTTGGTGAAGTGGGAGCTTGATCTTGTGATGCCTCGACGTAGATCATCTTCGGCACGAAGCCGACGACCTTGCCCGCCCATTTCTCCGATGAAGCCGACGCTAGAGCCCGGGTTTCCATTTGGACAGCAAGGAGACTTCATTGCGGAGCTATGGAGGTGGAGGACCGGATCTACAAAGGTTGTATTTCCGTTCTTTTAGTTAAATTGTTAACTAGTTGCATTTGTCGCCTATATATCTAGTTAACGATCCGTATTAGGGTTTCTCGGCACCCGTAAAATTTGAAATTGGCATGGTTGATACCTTGTGAGACCTTATTAGTGTGCCTAGGAACCCTTCAGTGGTATCAGAGCCTAGCTAGAGCCTTAGGCGATGCGTAGACGAAGTTTGAAACCCGAACGAACCCGAAACCCTAAAATTTCTTGATCTATGGACTTTTTTCAAAAACTGGGATTTTTCCAGATTAAAATTTGCTAAAAAATTCAGCAGGGAATTATAAGAATTACGGTGCAAAATTTGACTCATGATATGTTAATAGTGCGGCGGAACCGCGGCAGAAGCATGGCTTCTGCGGCGGTTCCGCGGCCAAATGATGAGTGTTGCATGTAATGTTTGCACAGTAATTCATCTTTTCAGGTGCTGTATTTTCTGGGAATTTTTAATATTTATTCAAGAGTTGAATTTTCTTGGTTGCTTTGGGGCTTCGATGATTCGATCGGATTTTTCTAATTTCGTCTATGTGTTTTTCCGGATATTTTGGAATATGTTAAAAAGTTCGACCGGATGTAAATACCCAATCTTTCCCCTGCCGGAAAAATATCCAAGTGTTGGATTTTTCTGTGGTTTAAAGACGTTCTAAGTAGTGCAAGTAACGCGATGGTCCCTCTAGAAGACAACAAACCTTAACTCGATTATATGACCGTCTTGAACTGCCCTTTGAACCTTCGGGTTTGGGGCAGTACGGCGTGCCACATGTGAGGCGTTGGCTTGACCCTTCTACGGCTGGACCGTTGGTACCGAGGCATGAAGTGAATGTCTTTGAACTTATTTCATGTATTGATCTGTTTCGGGAAAACTTGGGTGTTCGATTGTTCGATCGGAAAATTTAACATTTTCTATTTATCTGGAATGGGACACAATAATTGGAATTCACAAGAAGTTATGAGATAACTGAATGAATGTTATAAACAAAGCACTTTAGTCTCAGATGATCGGTTGCCACGGAATTTTGATGTGATCAAAAGTCCGTCGCAATCACGTAGCGTATGCGGATACTCGCCGGGTAAACTTAATAGACAGCCTCGCTCCATAGCCCCGACCAAGTGACTGTAGGAGAACCCTGTCGCCGAAAGCATCCGTTCGGGTGCTCGCGGCAGCGGTGTTCCGCCTTGGTGCACTTCGTCGACGGTATCGGGGGTGCAGCCGTCTATTGAAGTTTGCGACGAGCATTCAATCAGAATGTCGGGAATCTTGTTGAATTGCCCGACTTGATACTGAAAAGTGTTTTTGATAATGAAACTAAAATGCGGGGTTTATAATTGTTAGGCATGTGATGTCTAAGGAATTCATTTGATTAGGCATGCGATGTCTATGCAGGTTGCGGATTCCAACTGTTGTAGTTTTACACTTTCTTTTCTGTGACCGTAAGTGTAATATGTGATATCGCCGGTTTCGTTGCTATATGTCAACGACAATTGGGATGCGCATATTTACTTACGTTGATGACATGTGATGTTATGTGTTGCTGGATATGTTATATTGGATCGTCGTGTTTGAATAGCCGGGGGGTTTTTATGTGAGATGAGTGTTTTTCATTTTCATTCATGTAAAAACTTTTATGTAATATTCTTTATTGGGGCACTTCCAGGTTGCGGAAGATGTCACCCTTTGTATATTATTTACTTTTCCGCACTAGGATAGACCCAAGGAGGAGGGCACAAGTAACCGGGTTCTGGAGTCCAGTGGGAGACCAACTCGAGGAGTCGAGTCCGGGTCTCCTAACTCTAGAATTGGTAGGGTTGCTTGCCGCTCTCGTAGGGGTCTAGGGGTGTAGGTTTGGCTATTCATCACGACCGTGGAATCCGTGTTTTATACTGGCTCGTATTGAAAACACGGACGTCCTAGTTTATCCAATATTTCATATGATTCTTCTGCTGCGATATCTGTGATGTGATCATGTGATATGTTCTGTGATGGATAAAGTATATAGTATATATGATATATTATATAGGCGTTACTTATGTTTTACACCCGCACTAGCCCTGCCCCGCTCTGCCGTTAGTCACCTAACCTAACGGTGCACGAGGGGACATCGAGGCGAATGCGGATGGCATAAGTGTACGTCGTATTTATCTGTGTGGTTTAGGTTCTTAAATGATGGGACTTCATTAATGTGATTAATGAAATAAAAGAAACCTAAGATGTTGTAGGATCGAATTTCAAAAATAAACAGGTAGCTACAGTTCTTGCTTTGCACAGCGGTATATATGATATATCATGCACCTTATTCGATGAGGAAAGGACCGAGATCCCTTTACCGGGAGTGACTCCTTTAGCAATAACTGGCAGATGCTACACACTCGGTTTGTCTTTTGATTGCTTTTAAGAGTTTTGCTTTGCTCAGTGATATATATGATATATCCCGCACCTCATTCGACGAGGAAAGGACCGACGATCCCTTCACCGGGAGTGACTCCTTTAGCAAAACTAGAAAAGCCTCAAAAGCACTCCATTTTTAAAATCATTTGATTCTACAACGATATCAAGTTCATTACGCAATAGGTTTTCACAAAAACCTGTCGTAGCCCTCCGTCATTTCAGATAAGTTGTATATAGTATTCGTGCTGCATTTGTTGGCTTTCGTCAAGGTGCAGTGTGCGGTAGCTATATGCTGCTTATCTGCTGCATACGATGCGATTGGATTAGGGTAGTCGTGCGGCTTTGTTGGCTTTCGTCAAGGGTCGTGCGGGTGGGTTTAATTCAATCAAGGAATGTACGGGTTGAACTTGACTAGCGGGCTATGGTTTGTTGGCTTTCGTCAAGGTCATAGCACGTTAGGGGCAAAATATTATCGGGAATTTCAAGTGTTGAAATTTGCAATGAGATTGCATACCTTCTATGAGATAGTTGGATCCCGATACCCGCTGTGAGTAATTGTTACTCCTGGGAGAGTTTTACACATTACAATTAGCCGATCAAGTAGGTGTCTAGAAAGGTGTTAACGAGGTTACGCCTCTGGGAAAACGAGGTTTACATTAAATAGGTTCGTGCAAAAGCACGGGGGACCTCCCTCAAAGTACCGACACTGGCCTGGCTGAAAGATTGGCGAACTTGTAGTGTGTAATTAATCCCGGCTAGTCTTTCCTTTTAGGGTTTGAAGGAAGATTTGATAAAAAGCAGTGGGAGCCATCCTGATTAGATAAAATAAAAACCAATCTATTCTTGCAAGAGCGCACGCTGAGTGTTTTCTTCTCTCTCTCTCCAGGTAGCAACCATATCACGCCTTAATCAAGATAATAATACGGAATATTGACCGAACCCGCTTGTTATACTGAGCTGGGGAACGTTGGTCCCGCTCCAACTTATAATTGTTATAAGACAGAGCAGGAAATTGGGGATTACCAGAATTCCCGTGCCGCCCAAACGAAGAGAGTGCATGCTGATGCATCATCTTCGGGTGTGTTCGTTGCAAAGAACTGTTTCTCAGTATCCTCCGCATCCTGGGTATATGATACCGGATCAGGATCCCAGATATGTAATCTGTTACATAGGGCTATAGATAGGTAGAGAACTGAGAACGGGTGATAAGTTTCATAAGACAGAAAACGGGGCAAGTGTTGCAGCTAAGTCTGTTGGTCACTGTCACCCTGTATTCCAAATACATTGATTCTGAACGAATGTTATTAGATACCGAACCTGATATACAAAATCATATCAGTCTCTTTATTAGTAAAGAAATGATAAAATTTTGTATTGTTCGATAATGTTTTGAACATTTCCTATATCAAAAGTTGATCGGTTCAGGCACGTTATCTTAAAGCATTGATGTTCTAAATCAAACTACAGTTCTTTAGTATACAGAACACACACAAGAGGAAGAGTTCAGAAATGAACGAATCCTTCTTGAGGTATTGTAGACTAGGTCATATCAATGCGACCCGACTAGCTGAAGTTAAATATAGATGCATATTTAAATTAGTTTGAATTTACATCTTATGAAACTTGCCAGTCATGTCACAGAGATAAGATGACCATAGCTCCGTTTACTGGAAACAGAGAAAGAGTTAGTGAACTCTTGGGATGATACATGTTGATGTATGTAGGTCCCCTGTCTACACATGCCAAGACCGGTTCTTTGTGCTTAATTACATTCTCTGATAATCTCTCGAGATTTAGACCTATGTTCCTGTTGAAATACAAGTCCGAACCTTTTGAGATATTCACAGAATATAAGTTAGAAGTAGAGAACCAAAATATGGGTATAACTATTATGTCCTTTGATGTGATCAAGGAGGAGAATACTTGAGCACGGAATTCCTGGACTTTTCTAATAGAGAATGAGGTTCTTTCTCAGCATTACTCCTCCGTATACACCATAGCACGATGGTATATCGGGGCGGAGCAATCACACCCTATATGATAAGGTATGCTCTATGATGAGTACTACTGAGTTACCTATTTCCTTTTGGGAGTTATGCACTTGAGAAGATGCATACCTATTGAATAGGGTTCGAATCAAATCAGTTGCCTACCACTTCATATGTGATATGGAAAGGGAAGAGCCCATATCTTAAGTTAGTTAAGATTTGGGGTTGTCCGGCCTATGTCTAAAAGCAAAATCCGGACAAGCTCGAGGCAAGATCTGTTATGTAGAACTGGAAATGTTCCAGCTATACAAACTGCAGTTGATGATTTGATAGAACCAAAGGATTCAGTAGAGACCAACGAACCTTAGCCTCTCTGCCGATCTAGTAGTGTTCCTCACCCACCTGAGAGATACTTCGGTTTCTCTATGACAGTGGGAGAGAGGATGGCATCATGAGATGATGACCCAACTAGTTTCGAGCTGGCCATCAGGAGTAAGACTCTGTAAGAATGGCTGGATGCTTAGTGATCTGAGATGGAATCCATGTACACCAACAAAGTATGGACTTTAGTTGCTAAATCTGAAGGGTTAAATCCCCATCAGGAGCAAGTATATCTTGAGAAGATTACTTGGTGTAGATGGAAAAGTTGAGACTTTCAAAGCTAGACTTGTTAAAGCGTTTTCGTCATCGACCAGGCATGGATAATGATGAAACCTTTTCAAGTGGCTATGCTTAAGTCCATCCAGATCCTACTTGCCACGGCTACATACCATGACTACGATATCTGGCGGTTGGGTGTCATGACTGCTTTTCTAAATAATGTTTTGGAAGAGAGCGACTATAAGTACACAGCCAGAGGGCTTCGTAGACAGTGGGAGCAGCGGAAACATGTGCAAGATGCTTTATAAGATAAAGCAGGCATCGTGGAGTTGGAACATCTGTTTTGATGATTTAGTCAAAGAGTTTGATATCATCAAAATGGTAGATGAACCTTGTATAAACAAAAAGGTAGTAGGGAGTATGGTGGCGATCCTCGTAGAGTACGTGGATGACATACTCTTGATAAGAAAGGAGTTTCCTATGCTACGCTCGATCAATCTCTGCTTATGACAAGGATTCTCCAATAGGATCAAAATGATACCTACTAAATCCTGGGTTTTGGATCTATGAGATAGATCTAATTGGATGTTAGGATTCTCACTAGTTGTAGTGAGATGGTATCAACCGATCCTGGGGAGAATTGAAAGGTTCCTAGGCACCCTAGTGGGTTCTCACAAGGCATCGAACATGCCAAATTAAAATTTTTAGTGCCGAGAAACCCTAGACTACGGATCTTTAACTAGATGTTTAGGCGAAAATGAAAACTAGTTAACTGTTAACTACTAGGATACGGATATACAACCTTTGTAGATCCGGATATCCACCTCCACGGCTCCGCAACGTCATGTCCTCGCTGTCCATCATGAATCCTTGACTCGATCATCGGCTTCATCGGGAAAGCAAGCGGAATAGCTCGTCGGCTTTGTGTCAAAGACGATCTACGTCGAGGTTGCACAAACTCAAGCTCCGACTTCACAAACTTGTGAAACTTGTGAAGTAAACACCCAAAACAACTTGGCAAGAGGTAGAGGGTGAAGAAATAGGAGGTGGGTTCACTTTAGATTTGGATTTAACTCACTAGATCACAACTTGCCATTAAAGTAGCAAGCTTTCTCACTTTTTGAAGAAGAAGAAGATGATAGAATTCTTTTTCAAGTGTTAAGTAAAAATGAATAATAAAATCCATTCTTATCATCTTCTAACCATGGTCAAGTGTAGAGAATAGACCATGGTTAGTGGGAGTGGTTAGGGTTAAGCAAAATGACAAAATGGTTATCATTAGTCAAAGCTTCATGAAGCTTCAACAAGCTTCAAGACAAAATGAAACCATTTTGTATTACATAAATCCATTTAATAAATAATGAATGGATTAAATAAAAAGAGAATAAACCATAAACCCTAACCACTCTCATAACCATGGTTGCATTCTTTACACAAAACCAAAACTATATGCATCATCAAACATGATACATACAAGTGTACACAAAACATATCACATATACAATGTGCACATCAAGTGAGAAAAATCCGTTTAAAGTGAACCTATACTAGTTAATGCAAAGTAATATATCAAATATATAATTATACATTAAATCATTAAATCAACACTTGATTCAATGATCCGGTCATGTCGCACATAACCGACTAGTATTGAATGTATCGACTTATCGAATCGATCTTCGATTCGATAACTAGGTTATATCATATACAACCAATCGAAACATTAATCGCGAGAATTAAATACGGTATCACATACACGCATTATTCTCGGTCCCGCACATATCTCATATGCACTCCTATTTCGTTTCGCTTGAACCAGGAAACCTCTGTGTAGGACTCTAAAGACTCGTCAATACGCCGGTAGCAGATGATGATCATATCATGCACCCACAAGCCGCAAGCGGTCTGCTAAACGTAACGGCCACCCGGGTATTGAGCGATCAGAAGATCGACGAGCTAGCCCGCTCACACTCCTGCGAATCCGATCAGTAACACTTACCATACAGTCAAGTCTCTTCGTCTGATACGTCGCATATCAAGTCTAGGGGTGGTATACGTCAGACCCCAATAACCTGATAAGTCGTGCCGATGTGAGGCTCGTAACGGGTCGAGAAACTACTGGTAACACTTACCAGCAAATCTCTGATCAGCCCTGGCCAGGGACTTCCCTGTTACGGCCAATCGAGCACAGCGCAACATCAACTCCCAATACCGGGAGAGACGAAACCCCTCCTATCGCTCATTGCCTCCATGTGACTCGGGACTGTACCCAAAGACCACCGTTTTGCACGCCCTCATGGACGTGGTAAGGTGGAGATCAAAGCACAGTGGGAATCACACAAGACTCTATGACGATCTCGGGTCTACAGACTAACCTGTACAAGTGTCACCTGAGAACTGCCATCTGACGTGAGGTATAATACCATCTGGGAGTTCTCGGCGAGTCCGTCCAGTGTACCCAGTTTCCACTAAGCACCCGTATACCATCTCTGATGTCAAACACCAATGGATATGGGATCATCCATCGCCCATCACATGGGTCGAGAAGCGTATACGCTAGTCTACTCTGGTAAATCGATGCCCCATCTCGAGATACCCACGACTAGGGACCTTGAAGGATGTACTTATGGACTACCATGTTCCCACTAGTATGATCTGCATCATAGTCTAGGTAGTCAAGTACAAATCCTAAGGGCTTTACCAACATGTAACTATAAGACAGTATAAAGAGACTAGTGTACATGTTAAGATAAATGGCAACCAGATAGCATACTATCATGTCGAGCAAGAAAGTCATCTCTATATATGTCCAAGCATCCAATATAATATACATCATCTGTACAATACTGGCCTCTAGGGCATACATACAACTAACAATCTCCCACTTGCACTAGGGCCAGCTGCTGTAGTATCTCATACCGAGCATCCCGAAGAGTCTCTCAAACTGTATCTGGGGAATGGCCTTCGTGAGTGGATCCGCCGTGTTGTTCTTCGTGTCAACTCTCCTGACCTCGATCTCCCGGCGATCAACTATCTCCCGGATCAGGTGATACCGCCTCAGAATATGCCTGGACCGCTGATGGGACCTGGGTTCCTTGGCCAAAGCCACCGCTCCATTGTTATCGCAATACAAAGGTATTGGATGCTCAATGGATGGAACCACACCAAGTTCATAAATGAACTTCTTGATCCAGACAGCCTCTTTCGCAGCATCGTTGGCAGCGATGTATTCAGCCTCCATCGTCGAGTCTGCCACGGTTTCCTGCTTGGAACTCTTCCAGCTAACCGCCCCTCCGTAAAGGGTAAAGACAAAGCCCGACTGCGACTTAGAGTCGTCCTTATCACTCTGGAAGCTCGAATCGGTAAAGGACTCCACTTGGAGTTCTCCGTTACCATACACCAAGAACATATCTCTAGTCCTTCGCAAGTACTTGAGAATGCTCTTCACAGCTGTCCAGTGACTCTCTCCAGGATCAGCTTGATACCTACTCACTACACTTAGTGAGTATGCTACATCGGGTCTGGTACATAGCATCGCATACATGATAGAGCCTACTGCCGAAGCATAGGGTATCCCTTGCATGCGAGCTCTCTCCAAATCAGTCTTGGGAGACATCTCTTTGGAGAGAGTGACTCCAGAGATCGTGGGTAAGTTCCCACGCTTGGACTCTTCCATACTAAACCTCTTTAGTACGGTGTCAATGTACCTGGATTGGGATAATCCCAAAATCCGTTTGGATCTATCTCTATAGATCCTGATTCCCAATATGCAGGAGGCATCACCAAGATCTTTCATTGAGAATCTTTGTGATAAGAAGAGCTTGACCGATTGCAGCATAGGAATATCATTTCCTATCAAGAGTATGTCGTCCACGTACAATACGAGGAAGACAACCTTACTCTCTGCCACCTTCTTGTAGATACAAGGTTCATCTGGATTTTTGACGAAATCAAACTCTTTGATTACGACGTCAAAGCAGATGTTCCAACTCCGCGATGCTTGCTTTAATCCATAAATGGATTTAAGCAGCTTGCACACCTTCCCGCTGCTCCCACTGTCTACGAAGCCCTCTGGCTGAGTCATGTACACGCACTCTTCTAAATCACCATTTAGAAAGGCGGTCTTAACATCCATTTGCCAGATTTCGTAGTCATGAAAGGCAGCAATGGCAAGCATGATTCGGATGGACTTAAGCATAGCCACTGGAGAAAAGGTCTCATCATAGTCCACACCTGGTCTTTGACGAAAACCCTTTGCTACAAGTCTAGCTTTGAAAGTCTCCACTTTCCCATCTACACCAAGTTTCTTCTTGAAGATCCACTTGCTCCCAATGGGTTTTACCCCTTCAGGAGCAGCTTCCAAAGTCCATACTTTGTTGGTGTACATGGAATCCATCTCGGACCGCATAGCATCCAGCCATTTTACTGAGTCCCCACTAGTGATGGCCTGCTCGAAGCTAGTTGGGTCATCATCCTCCATGATGCAATCCTCACTTCCACCATCCATGAGAAAACCGTAGTATCTCTCAGGTTGGCGAGGAACCCTACTAGATCGGCGGAGTGGCTGGGGTTCATCGGGAACTTCGGAATCCTCGGGTTCAACCAAATCTTCTGTTGTTGTCTGTGTCGCTGGAACCTCTTCCAGTTCTACCTCAATGCCACTTATCTGTTTCATAAGAAAACCTTTTTCTAAGAAAGTGGCATGTCGAGAAACAAACACCTTTTGTTCCTCGGGGTGGTAGAAGATATACCCTTGTGAATTTTTTGGGATATCCTACAAACTTACATAAGACAGATCTTGCCTCGAGTTTGTCCGGATTTTGTCTTTTGACATAGGCTGGACAACCCCATATCTTAATATAATTAAGATGTGGTCTCTTCCCTTTCCATATCTCATATGGAGTGGTAGGCACTGATTTGGTAGGAACTCTATTCAATAGGTCCATGGCTGTCTCAAGCGCATGTCCCCAGAAGGAAATAGGTAACTCAGCTGCACTCATCATTGAGCGCACCATATCTAATAGGGTGCGGTTTCTCCGTTCAGATACACCGTTGTGCTGTGGTGTATAAGGAGGAGTCAGCTGAGAGAGAATCCCATTCTCTTTTAGGAAGTCCAGGAATTCATTGCTCAAGTATTCACCTCCCCGATCTGATCGAAGGATTTTAATACTTTTTCCGGTTTGGTTCTCGACTTCTTGTTTATATTCTCTAAATTTCTCAAAAGCTTCTGATTTGTGTTTCATCAGGAACACATATCCGAATCTTGAGAGATCGTCAGTGAATGTAATGAAGTACGAAGAACCATCCCTGGCATGTGTAGACATGGGACCGCATACATCACTATGTATCAGTCCTAAGAGTTCGGTAACTCTTTCTCCGTGTCCCGTAAACGGAGTCTTGGTCATCTTGCCTTTGAGACATGACTGGCAAGTGTCATAAGATGAAAATTCAAAGGGATTTAAATATCCATCTTTATGCAACTTAGCTAGTCGTGTCGCATTGATGTGACCCAGTCTACAATGCCACAAGAAGGATTCATTGAGTTCAGAACTCTTCCTCTTGTGTGTGTTTGTTATGCTCAGAACTGTTGATTGATTTAGAACATAAATGCCATTGCACAACGTGCCTGATCCAACCAACTTTTGGTTACGGAAAATGTTCATAACATTGTCCTGTAATACAAAATTATATCCCTCTTTACTTAATAAAGAAACCGATATAATGTTGCATATCAGGTTCGGCATGTAATAGCATTCGTTCAGAACCAATGTATTACCAGTTGGTAATACAAGGTGATATTCCCCGACAGTCTTGGCTGCAACAATTGCACCATTTCCAACTCTAATGTCTTTATCACCTTCTCCAAGTTCTCTACCTTTCCTTAGCCCATGTAACTGATTACATATATGGGATCCCGACCCGGTATCCAATACCCAGGACGTAGAGCAAATGGAGAAACAGTTCTCAGTAACGAACACACCCGAAGAAAATGCATCATCATGTACTTTCTTCATTCGGGTGGCATGGGAATCCTGGTATTCCCCTATATCCTGTTCATTCCTATAACTCTTACAGGAAAGAACGGAACCAACGTTCCCCAGCACAGTATAACATGCGGGTTCGGTCAATACATCCATTTTATTATCTTTATTAAGGCATGAAATGGTCGCTACCTGGAGAGAGAGAGAAGAAAACACTTTAGCGTAAGCTCGTGCAAGATCAGATTGGTTTTTATCTTATCTAATCAGGATGGCTCCCACTGCTTTTTATCAAATCTTCCTCCAAACCCTAAAAGGAGAGACTAGCCGGGATTAATTACACACTACAAGTTCGCCAATCTTTCAGCCAGGCCAGTGTCGGTACTTTGAGGGAGGTCCCCCGTGCTTTCGCACGAACCTAATTACTGTAAACCTCGTTTTCCCAGAGGCGTAACCTCGTTAACACCTTTCTAGACACCTACTTGATCGATTAATTGCAATGTGTAAAACTCTCCCAGGAGTAACTCTTACTCGCAGCGGGTATCGGGATCCAACTATCTCATAGAAGGTATGCAATCTCATTGCAAATTTCAACACTTGAAATTCCCGATAATATTTTGCCCCTAGCTCGCTATGACCTTGACGCATGCCAAACAACCCATAGTCTGCTAGTCAAGTTCAACCCGTCATTTCTTGATTGAATTAAACCCACCCGCACGACCCTTGACGCATGCCAAACAACGCCGTACGAATACCCTAATCCAATCGCATCATATGCTGGCAGATAAGCACTAGTTAGCTACCGTACACTACGCCTTGACGCATGCCAAACAACCGCAGCACGAATACTAACTAATACTTATCTGAAATGACGGAGGGCTACGCAGGTTTTCATAAAACCATAAGCGTAATGAACTTGATATCGTTGTAGAATCAAATGAAGTTTTAAAATGGAGTGATTTTGAGGCTTTTCCAGTTTTGCTAAAGGAGTCACTCCCGGTGAAGGGATCTCGGTCCTTTCCTCGTCGAATGAGGTGCGGGATATATCATATATATCGCTATGCAAAGCAAAATCGCAAAAGCAGTCAAAAGCAAACCGAATGTGTAGCATCTGCCAGTTATTGCTAAAGGAGTCACTCCCGGTGAAGGGATCTCGGTCCTTTCCTCGTCGAATGAGGTGCGGGATATATCATATATATCGCTGTGCAAAGCAAAAACTATAGCTACCTGTTTTATTTTAAAATTCGATTCTACAACATCTTAGGTTTCTTATCTTTCATTAATCACATTAATGAAGTCCCATCATTTAATACCTAAACATCACAGATAGATATGACGTACACTTATGCCATCCGCATTCGCCTCGATGTCCCCTCGTGCACCGTTAGGTTAGGTAACTAACGACAGAGCAGGGCAGGGCTAGCGCGGGTGTAAAACATAAGTAACGTCTATATAATATATCATATATATTATATACTATATCCATCACAGAATCACATCACAGATATCGCAGCAGAATAAACATATGAAATATTGGATATACTAGGACGTCCGTGTTTTTAATACGAGCCAGTATAAAACACGGATTCCACGGTCGTGATGAATAGCCAATCCCACACCCCTAGACCCCTACGAGAGCGGCAAGCAACCCTGCCAATTCTAGGGTTAGGAGACCCGGACTCGACACCTCGAGTTGGTCTCCCACTGGACCCCAGAACCCGGTTACTTGTGCTCCCCTCCTTGGGTCTATCCTAGTGCAGAAAAGTAAATAATATACAAAGGGTGACAACTCCCGCATCCTGGAAGTGCCCCGAATAAAAGAATATTACATACAAGTTTTTACATGAATGAAAAAGAAAAACACTCATCTCACATAAAAACCCCCGGCTATTCTAATACGACGATCCAATATAACATATCCAGCAACACATAACATCACATGTCATCAACGTAAGTAAGTATGCATACCCCAATTTTCGTTGACGTATAGCAACGAAACCGGCGATATGAACATACTACACTTACGGTCACAGAAAAGAAAGTGTAAAACTACAACAATTGGAATCCGCAATCTCTTTAGACACCACATGCCTAACAGTTATAAATCCCGCATTTTAGTCCCATCATCGAAAACTCTTTTCGATATCTTGTGAAACTAAACTGCTAGATCTATAACATTCATCCAGTTATCTCATAACCTTTTGTGAATTCCAATTATTGTATCCAATTCCGGATAAATAGAATATATCAAACTTTCCGATCGAACTTTTGAACACCCAAGTTTTCCCGACACCGATCAACACATGAAATAGGTTCAAAGACATTCACTTCATACCTCAGTACCAACGGTCCAGCCGTAGAAGGGTCAAGCCAACGCCTCACATGTGGCACGCCGTACTGCCCCAAACCCGAAGGTTCAAAGGGCAGTTCAAGACGGTCACATAATCGAGTTAAGGTTTGTGTCTTCTAGAGGGACCATCGCGTTACTTGCACTACTCAGAACGTCTTTTAACCACACAATAATCCAACACTTGGATATTCCGGCAGGGGAAAACCTGGGTATTTATATCCGGTCGAACTCTTTAACATATTCTACAATTATCTGGAAAAACACTAAAAACGAAATTTGATAATCCGATCGAAATACAGATTCCCAATAGTACCCCAAAATACTCTTCTGTAAAGTCACAATAAAAATATCCCAGAATACACAGCATTGAATTATATGAGTTACTGTGAAGAAATAATTATTCAAGGGAACAGTAACGCCGCGGAAGCGCCGCACATGCCTAGCATGTGCCGCCCTTCCGCGGTGTAAAAGTGGAATTACCCCCTCGTATTTCACAGTAATTCTAATAACACCCTGCTTGATTTTCTACATATTTTCAATTGACAAAAATCCGAATTTTTAGAAAAAGTCCAGAGAGCATTTTTAGGTTTTGGATTTCGGTTCGATCGGGTTTCAAACGTCGTCGGGACTTCGCCTAAGGCTCTAGCTAGGCTCTGATACCAGTGAAAGGTTCCTAGGCACCCTAGTGGGTTCTCACAAGGCATCGAACATGCCAAATTAAAATTTTTAGTGCCGAGAAACCCTAGACTACGGATCTTTAACTAGATGTTTCGGCGAAAATGAAAACTAGTTAACTGTTAACTACTAGGATACGGATATACAACCTTTGTAGATCCGGATATCCACCTCCACGGCTCCGCAACGTCATGTCCTCGCTGTCCATCATGAATCCTTGACTCGATCATCGGCTTCATCGGGAAAGCAAGCGGAATAGCTCGTCGGCTTTGTGTCAAAGACGATCTACGTCGAGGTTGCACAAACTCAAGCTCCGACTTCACAAACTTGTGAAACTTGTGAAGTAAACACCCAAAACAACTTGGCAAGAGGTAGAAGGTGAAGAAATAGGAGGTGGGTTCACTTTAGATTTGGATTTAACTCACTAGATCACAACTTGCCATTAAAGTAGCAAGCTTTCTCACTTTTTGAAGAAGAAGAAGATGATAGAATTCTTTTTCAAGTGTTAAGTAAAAATGAATAATAAAATCCATTCTTATCATCTTCTAACCATGGTCAAGTGTAGAGAATAGACCATGGTTAGTGGGAGTGGTTAGGGTTAAGCAAAATGACAAAATGGTTATCATTAGTCAAAGCTTCATGAAGCTTCAACAAGCTTCAAGACAAAATGAAACCATTTTGTATTACATAAATCCATTTAATAAATAATGAATGGATTAAATAAAAAGAGAATAAACCATAAACCCTAACCACTCTCATAACCATGGTTGCATTCTTTACACAAAACCAAAACTATATGCATCATCAAACATGATACATACAAGTGTACACAAAACATATCACATATACAATGTGCACATCAAGTGAGAAAAATCCGTTTAAAGTGAACCTATACTAGTTAATGCAAAGTAATATATCAAATATATAATTATACATTAAATCATTAAATCAACACTTGATTCAATGATCCGGTCATGTCGCACATAACCGACTAGTATTGAATGTATCGACTTATCGAATCGATCTTCGATTCGATAACTAGGTTATATCATATACAACCAATCGAAACATTAATCGCGAGAATTAAATACGGTATCACATACACGCATTATTGTCGGTCCCGCACATATCTCATATGCACTCCTATTTCGTTTCGCTTGAACCAGGAAACCTCTGTGTAGGACTCTAAAGACTCGTCAATACGCCGGTAGCAGATGATGATCATATCATGCACCCACAAGCCGCAAGCGGTCTGCTAAACGTAACGGCCACCCGGGTATTGAGCGATCAGAAGATCGACGAGCTAGCCCGCTCACACTCCTGCGAATCCGATCAGTAACACTTACCATACAGTCAAGTCTCTTCGTCTGATACGTCGCATATCAAGTCTAGGGGTGGTATACGTCAGACCCCAATAACCTGATAAGTCGTGCCGATGTGAGGCTCGTAACGGGTCGAGAAACTACTGGTAACACTTACCAGCAAATCTCTGATCAGCCCTGGCCAGGGACTTCCCTGTTACGGCCAATCGAGCACAGCGCAACATCAACTCCCAATACCGGGAGAGACGAAACCCCTCCTATCGCTCATTGCCTCCATGTGACTCGGGACTGTACCCAAAGACCACCGTTTTGCACGCCCTCATGGACGTGGTAAGGTGGAGATCAAAGCACAGTGGGAATCACACAAGACTCTATGACGATCTCGGGTCTACAGACTAACCTGTACAAGTGTCACCTGAGAACTGCCATCTGACGTGAGGTATAATACCATCTGGGAGTTCTCGGCGAGTCCGTCCAGTGTACCCAGTTTCCACTGAGCACCCGTATACCATCTCTGATGTCAAACACCAATGGATATGGGATCATCCATCGCCCATCACATGGGTCGAGAAGCGTATACGCTAGTCTACTCTGGTAAATCGATGCCCCGTCTCGAGATACCCACGACTAGGGACCTTGAAGGATGTACTTATGGACTACCATGTTCCCACTAGTATGATCTGCATCATAGTCTAGGTAGTCAAGTACAAATCCTAAGGGCTTTACCAACATGTAACTATAAGACAGTATAAAGAGACTAGTGTACATGTTAAGATAAATGGCAACCAGATAGCATACTATCATGTCGAGCAAGAAAGTCATCTCTATATATGTCCAAGCATCCAATATAATATACATCATCTGTACAATACTGGCCTCTAGGGCATACATACAACTAACAAGAATCACTGGAAGTGTTCCAGGATGATGAGAACGACTGAATGTCAGTCACAGGCATTGTCTTTACCCTCAGTACAGGGACGGTATGTTGGAAGAGTTCCAAGCTAGATACCGTGGCATACTAGAAGATAAAGGCTGGATACATCGATACTTAAGATGCTACCAAAGAGGCAGTCTGGATGTATATTTGTTCATGAGATGAACTTAGTTCCTTCCATTGTGTGACAATGGAATTGTGGCTTATGCCAAGAAACGTCCGTCCCGTCAGTGATCCAGACATATTCTAAGGCAGTATCACCTGATCATGGAGATGGTTGATCTCCAGGGTGATCGAGGTTAGGAGAACAGACTCAGAGGACAACATGGCGGATCCACTCACAAAGGCCTTTTCCCAGAGAGAGACTTTTATGGGATGGTTGAGTATGAGATACTACAACCACTGCTATCAGATGGCCCTAGTGCAAGTGGGAGATTGTTAGTTATATGTATGCCCTAGAGGCCATTACTATACATAGGATGTATATTGTAGTGGATGCTTGGACATATATAGGGAGGACTTTCTTGCTCGACATGATAGTATGCTATCTGGTTGCTCTTTACCTTAACGTGTATACTGATTGTCTCTCTGTTACATGTTGGTAAAGCCCTTAGGATGTGTACTTGACTACCTGGACTATGATGCAGATCATACTAGTGGGGACATGGTAGTCCATAAGTACATCCTTCAAAGTCCCTAGTCATGGGTGTATCGAGACGGGGCATCGATATACCTGAGTAGACTAGCGTATACCTTCTCGACCCATACAGATGGGCGATGGATGATCCCATATCCATTGGTGTTTGACATCAGATATGATATACGGGTGCTCAGTGGAGACTGGGTACACTGGACGGACTCGCCGAGAACTCCCAGATGGTATTATACCTTACGTCAGATGGCAGTTCTCTGGTGACACTGGTACAGAGTAGTCTGTTGACCCGAGATCGTCATAGAGTCTAGTGTGGTTCCTACTGTGCTTTGATTTCCACCTTACCACGTCCAAGAGGGCGTGCAAAACGGTGGTTTTTGGGTGCAGTCCCGAGTCACATGGAGGCAATGAGCGATAGGAGGGGATTCGTCTCTCCCGGTATAGGGGGTTGTGTAGGGTTCCTAGGCACTCTAAGGTAGTCTCACAAGTGATCAAACATGCACAAATCAAATTTTATGGGTGCCTACAAACCAGACTACGGATCGTTTACTAGATATTTAGGCGAAACAAACAAACTAGTTAACATTTTAACTAAGGGAACGGACATACAACCTTTGTAGATCCGGTCCACCACCTCCACGGCTCCGCAACGAAGTCCCCTCCGCTGTCCAAAAAGAATCCGGACTCCAACGTCGGCTTCGTCGAAGAATGGGCGGGCTTGATCGTCGGTTCGATGCCGAAGATGATCTACGTCGAGGCATCGCTAGAACAAGCTCCAACTTCACCAAGTCGGAAAAAACTTGTGAAGGAAACACCCTATACTACTTGGCAAGAGGTAGAGGATGATGAAATAGGAAGTGGGTAAACTTTAGTTTTGGATTTCTCACTAGATTTCATGACTTGCCATTGGAGTAGCAAGCTTTCTCCATTGAAGAAGAAGATGAAGAAGAAGAAGAAGAAGAAGATATGATGAGTTAAATTAAAATAGAAAAGAAAATACAATACTTATCATATCTTTGACCATGGTTTAGTGTAGAGACTTAACTTAGGTTAGATGAGTGGTTAGGGTTAGGTATGAGACAAGAATGGTGACTAAAACAATGCTACATGAATCTTCAACTAAAAACAAGAATAGCCACCATTCATTTCTCATTTTCTTTTTCTTTTGAAATAAATAAAATAAAAAGATAAATGAAAAAGATGAAACCCTAATCACTAACTAACCATGGTTTAATACTTTACACAAAACCAAACAAGAATGTATCATCAAACATGATACAATCATGTGCACAAAGAAATATATCACATATACAACTTGCACAATTCAAGTGAGAAAATCCTTTTAAAGTGAACCAATACTAGTTAATGCAAAGTAATATATCAAATATATAATTATACATTAAATCATTAAATCAACACTTGATTCAATGATCCGGTCATGTCGCATATAACCGGCCAGTATCCTATGTATCGGCTTATCGAATCAATCCTTGATTCGATAACTAGGTTATATCGCATATAACCAATCGATACATAGATCGCGAGAATGGAATACGGTATCACATACACGCATTATTCTCGGTCCCGCACATATCTCATATGCGCTCCTATTTCGTTTCGCTTGAGCCAGGAAACCTCTGTGTAGGACTCTAAAGACTCATCAATACGCCGGCAGCAGATGATGATCATATCAAACACCCACAAGCCGCAAGCGATCTGCTAAACGTAACGGCCACCCGGGTATTGAGCGATCAGAAGATCGACGAGCAAGCCCGCTCACACTCCTGCGAATCCGACCAGTAACACTACCGTATAGTCCGGTCTGTTCGTCTGATATGTCGCATATCTCGCCTAGGGGTGGTAAACGTCAGACGCCAATAGCTCGATAAGTCATGCCGACGTAGGGTCCATAACATTCGTGAAACTACTGATAACTCTTACCAGTATATCACTGCAACCCTGGCCAGGAATTTCCTGTTATGGCCAGTCGAGCATAGCACAACATCAACCCCCAATACCGGGAGAGACGAATCCCCTCCTATCGCTCATTGCCTCCATGTGAATCGGGACTGTACCCAAAAACCACCTGTTTGCACAACTCAGTAGAGCCGTGGTAGGGTGGAAATCAAAGCACAGTGGGAGACACACAAGACACTATGACGATCTCGGGTCAACAGACTAAGCTGTACCAGTGTCACCAGAGAACTGCCATCTGACGTGAGGTATAATACCATCTGGGAGTTCTCGGCGAGTCCGTTCAGTGTATCCAGTCTCCACTGAGCACCCGCATACCATCTTCGATGTCAAACACCAATGGATATGGGATCATCCATCACCCATCGCATGGGTCGAGAAGATATGCGCTAGTCTACTCTGGAATATCGATGCCCCGTCTCGATATTCCCTCGACTAGGAACATTTCAAGGATGTACTCATGGACTACCCAGGCCCCACTAGTATGATCTTTATCATAGTCCTGGAAGTCGAGTACACATCCTATGGGCTTTATCAACATGTAATCAGAGAGACAGAAAGTATACATATTAAGATAAAGAGCAACCAGATAGCATACTATCATGTCGAGCAAGAAAGTCCTACCTATATATGTCCCAGCATCCACTACAATATACATCCAATGTACAGTAATGGCCTCTAGGGCATACATATAACTAACAATCTCCCACTTGCACTAGGGCCATCTATAGCAGTGGTTGCAGTATCACATACTCAACCATCCCCTAAAAGTCTCTCTTTGGGAAAAAGGCCTTCGTGAGTGGATCCGCCGTGTTGTCCTCTGAGTCTACTCTCCTAACCTCGATCAACCTGGAGATCAACTATCTTCATGATCAGGTGATGCTTCCTCAGAATATGTCTGGGTCACTGATGGGACCAGGGTTCCATGGCCTAAGCCACACTTCCATTGTCATACAATGGCAGGAACCAAGTTCATCTTATGAACCAATATACACCCAAACTGCCTCTTTGGTAGTATCTTCAATAGCGATGTTACCAGCCTTTATCGTCTAGTTTGCCACGGTATCTAGCTTGGAACTCTTCCAACATACCGTCCCTTCACTGAGGGTAAAGACAGTGTCTGTGACTGACATTCAGTCGTCTTTATTACCCTGGAACACTTCCAGTGATTCTCCTCAGGATCGATTGATACCATCTCACTACATCTAGTGAGAATCCTAACATCCAATTACATCTATCTCATAGATGAAAACTCAGGATTTAGGAGGTATCACTTTGATTCTATTTGGGGAATCCTAGTGATAATAGGAGATTGACCGATCGTAGTATAGGAAACTCTTTTCCTATCAAGAGTATCTTGTCTACGTACAATACGAAGATGACCACCTTACTCTCTACTACCCTTTTGTATATACAAGGTTAGTCTACCATTTTGATGAAGTCAAACACTTTGACTATCATATCAAAACAGACGTTCCAACTCCGCGATGCCTGCTTCATTATGTAAAGCAACTTGCACACGTTTCCGCTGCTCCCACTGTTTACGAAGACCTCTGGCTGTGTTCTTATAGACGTTCTCTTCTAAATCAGTATTTAGAAAAGCAGTCAGGGCACCCAACCACCAGATATCGCAGTCATGGTATGTAGCCGTAGCAAGTAGGATCTGGATAGACTTAAGCATAGCTACTGGAAAAAGGTTTCATCATTATCCATGCCTGGTCGATGACGAAAACCTTTAACAAGTCTAGCTTTGAAAGTCTCAACTTTTCCATGTACACCAAGTAATCTTCTCAAGATATACTTGCTCCTGATGGGGATTTAACCCTTCAGATATAGCAACCAAAGTACATACTTTGTTGGTGTATAAGGATTCCATCTCAGATCACTAAGCATCCAGCCATTCTTACAGAGTCCCTACTCTCGATGGCCTGCTCGAAACTGGTTGGGTCATCATCTCATGATGCAATCCTTGCTCCCACTGTCATCGAGAAACCGAGGTATCTCTCAGGTGGGTGAGGAACCCTACTAGATCGGCGGAGAGGCTGAGGTTCGTCGGAAACTATAGAATCTTATGGTTCTGTCAAATCATCAACTGCAGTTTTGTATAGCTGGAACCTTTCCAGTTCTACAGAACTGATCCTGCCTTGATCTTGTCCGGATTTTGCTTTAAACATAGGCCGGACAACCCCAAATCTTAACTTACTTAAGAGATAGGATCTTCCCGCACCATATCTTATATGGAGTGGTAGGCACTGATTTGATTCGAACCTAATTCAATAGGTATGCAGCTTCTCAAGTGCATAACCCCCAAAAAGGAAATAGGTAACTCATTAGTACTCATCATAGAGCACACCTTATCATATAGGGTGTGATTGCTCCGCCCCGATATACCATCGTGTTATGGTTTATACGGAGGAGTAATGCTGAGAGAGAAACTCATTTTCTTTTAGAATAGTCCAGGAATGCTATGCACAAGTATTCTCCTCCCTGATCTCATCATAGGACATAATACTTATACCCGTATTTTGGTTCTCTACTTCCTACTTATATTCTGTGAATACCTCAAAAGGTTCGGACTTATATTTCAACAGGAATATATGACTGAATCTTGAGAGATTATCATAGAATATAATGAAGTATAAAGAACCAGTCCTGGCATGTGTAGACCGGAGACCTTACATACATTGTCATGTATCAATCCCAAGAGTTTACCAACTCTTTCTCTGCTTCCAGTAAACAGAGCTAGTGTCATTATATCTTTGTGACATGACTGGCAAGTTTCACAAGATGTAAATTCAAACTGATTTAAATATGCATCTAAAATGTAACTTCAGCCAGTCGGGTCGCATTGATATGACCTAGTCTACAATGCCTCAAGAAGAATTCGTTCATTTCTGAACTCTTCCTCTTGTGTGTGTTCTGTATACTAGGAACTGCAGTTTGATTTAGAACGTCAATGCTTTTAGATAACGTGCCTGAACCGATCAACTTTTGATATAGGAAATGTTCAAAACATTATCCATCAATACAAAATTATATCATTTCTTTACTAATAAAGAGACTGATATGATTTTGTATATCAGGTTCGATATCTAATAGCATTTGTTCAGAATCAATGTATTTGTAATACAGGGTGACAGTGACCGACAGACTTGGCTGCAACACTTGCCCCGTTTTCTGTCTCATGAAACTTATCACCCGTTCTCAGTTTTTCTACCTTTTTGTAGCCCTATGTAACAGATTACATATCTGGGATCCTGATCCGGTATCACATACCAAGGATGCGGAGGATACTGAGAAACGGTTCTGTATAATGAACACACCCGAAGATGATGCATCAGCATGCACTCTGTTCGTTTGGGCGGCATAGGAATCTTGGTATTCCCCTATTTCCTGCTCTGTCTTATAACAATTATAAGTTGGAGCGGGACCAACGTTCCCCAGCTCAGTATAACAAGCGGGTTCGATCAATATATCCATATTATTATCTTGATTAAGGCGTGATAAGGTCGCTACCAGGAGAGAGAGAGAAGAAAACACTCTGCGTGTGCTCTTTGCAAGAGTAGATTGGTTATTATTTTATCTAATCAGGATGGCTCCCACTGCTTTTTATCAAATCTTCCTTCAAACCTTAAAAGGAAAGACTAGCCGGGATTAATTACACTCTACAAATTCGTCAATCTTTCAGCCAGGCCAGTGTCGATACTTTGAGGGAGGTTCCCCGTGCTTTCGCACGGACCTAATTACTGTAAACCTCGTTTTCCCAGAGGCGTAACCCCGTTGACACCTTTCTAGACACCTACTTGATTGGCTAATTGTAAAGTGCAAAACTCTCCCAGGAGTAACAATTACTCGCAGTGGGTATCGGTTCCAACTATCACATAGAAGGTATGCAATCTCATTGCAAATTCCAACACTTGAAACTCCCGATAAAGGTTTTTACCCCTAGCACCTATGACCTTAACTATGGTCAACAAATCATAAGTACTAGTCAAGTTCTACCCGTCATTTCGTGATTAATTAGACCCACCCACATGACCCTTAACTAAGGTCAACAAAGTCACGCGACTGTCCTAACTAATCGCATCATATGCGGTGTAGGAAGACATCATTTAGCTACCGTACACTGTGCCTTGACTATGGTCAACAAACACAGGACGAATACTAAGTACTCTACTTCCTAAAATGACGGAGGGTTGCGGCTGGTTTTTGTGAAAACCTGTAACGCTTTGAACTTGATCTCGTTGCGGAATCAAATGGTTTTTAAATGGAATGTTTTCGAGGCTTTTCTAGTTTTGCTAAAGGGGTCACTCCCGGTGAAGGGATCGTCGGCCCTTTCCTCGTCGAATGAGGTGCGGGATATATCATATATATCACTGTGCAAAGCGGAAACTATAGAATCGATCAAAGACAAACCGAGAGTTGTAGCATCTGCCAGTTATTGCTAAAGGAGTCACTCCCGGTGAAGGGATCTCGGTCCTTTCCTTATCGAATAAGGTGCAGGATGTTCTATAATGAACACCGCGATGCAAAGCAAGAACTGTAGCTACCTGTTTTATTTTGAAATTCGAATCCACAACATCAATTAGGTTTATTTTCTTTCATTAATCTCATTAATGAATATCCCATCATTTAAATTACCTAAACATCACAGATAGATATGACGTACACTTATGCCATCCGCATTCGCCTCGATGTCCCCTCGTGCACCGTTAGGTTAGGTAACTAACGGCAGAGCGGGGCAGGGCTAGCGCGGGTGTAAAACATAAGTAACGTCTATATAATATATCATATAAACTATATTTAATATCTGTCACAGAACATCACATGATCACTGATAAAACACAGCAGAAGAAACATATGAAATATTGGATATACTAGGACGTCCGTGTTTTCAACACGAGCCAGTATAAAACACGGATTCCACGGTCGTGATGAATAGCCAATCCCACACCCCTAGACCCCTACGAGAGCGGCAAGCAACCCTGCCAATTCTAGGGTTAGGAGACCCGGACTCGACTCCTCGAGTTGGTCTCCCACTGGACCCCAGAACCCGGTTACTTGTGCTCCCCTCCTTGGGTCTATCCTAGTGCAGAAAAGTAAATAATATACAAACGGTGACTACTTCCGCAACCTGGAAGTGCCCCAATAAAAGAATATTACATACAAGTTTTTACATGAATGAAAATGAAAAACACTCATCTCACATAAAAACCCCCGGCTATTCAAGTACGACGATCCAATATAACATATCCAGCAACACATAACATCACATGTCATCAACGTAAGTAAATATGCGCATCCCAATTGTCGTTGACATATAGCAACGAAACCGGCGACATCACATATTACACTTACGTTCACAGAAAAGAAAGTGTAAAACTACAACAGTTGGAATCCGCAACCATCTCAGACATCGCATGCCTGACCAAATGAATTCTTAAGACATCGCATGCCTAACAATTATAAACCCCGCATTTTGGTCTCATTATCGAAAACTCTTTTCAATATCAAGTTGGGCAATTCAACAGGATTCCTGACATACTGATCGAATGCTCGTCGCAAACTTCAGTAGACGGCCGCACCCCTGATACCGTCGACGAAGTGCACCAAGACGGAACACCGCTACCGCGAGCACCCGAACGGATGCTTTCGGCGACGGGGTTCTCCTACAGTCACTTGGTCGGGGCTATGGAGTGAGGCTGTCTATTAAGTTTACCTGGCGAGTATCCGCGTACGCTACGTGATTGCGACGGACTTTTGATCAAATCAAAATTCCGTGGCAACCGATCAAGTGAGACTAAACTGCTATGTTTATAACATTCATCCCGTTATCTTATAACTATTTGCGAATTCCAATTATTGTATCACATTCCAGACAATTAGAAAATGTTAAACTTTCCGATTGAACATTCGAACACCCAAGTTTTCCCGATACAGATCAACACATGAAATAAGTTTAACAACATTCAGTTCGTGCCTCAGTAGCAACGGTCCAGCCGTAGAAGGGTCAAGCCAACGCCTCACATGTGGCACGCCGTACTGCCCCAAACCCGAAGGTTCAAAGGGCAGTTCAAGACGGTCACATAATCGAGTTAAGGTTTGTTGTCTTCTAGAGGGTCCATCGCGTTACTTGCACTACTTAGAACGTCGTTAAACTTCGGAAAAATCCAACACTTGGAAATTTCCCGACAGGGGAAAAATTGGGTATTTATATCCGGTCGAACTTTTTAACATATTCTAAAATTTATCCGGAAAGCCACATAGAGAAAATTTGATACCCCGATCGAAACACCGAATCCCCAAAACAATCCCAGAAAATACAACTCTGGAAACAGTATTAAAAATTCCCAGAAAATCCAGCATAAAATAATAAGAGTTACTGTGCAAATCTTGGAGGATGACGTCATCATTGTGCGGCGGAAGCGCCGCATAAGGCAGGATTATGCCGCTCTTCCGCCGCGAGATTTACTGTTCATCCAAAACATTTTGCATGGTAATTCTTATTTTTGCCTGCTGAAATTTTTAGCAATTTTTAATATGGAAAAATCCACGTTTTACAAAACCGGACAGAAAGCATGTTTTGAGACGGGTTTCGGGTTTGTTCGGGTTTTAGATTCCGTCTAGACTTCGCCTAAGGCTCTAACCTGGCTCTGATACCACTGTAGGGTTCCTAGGCACTCTAAGGTAGTCTCACAAGTGATCAAACATGCACAAATCAAATTTTATGGGTGCCTACAAACCCGACTACGGATCGTTTACTAGATATTTAGGCGAAACAAACAAACTAGTTAACATTTTAACTAAGGGAACGGACATACAACCTTCGTAGATCCGGTCCACCACCTCCACGGCTCCGCAACGAAGTCCCCTCCGCTGTCCAAAAAGAATCCGGACTCCAACGTCGGCTTCGTCGAAGAATGGGCGGGCTTGATCGTCGGTTCGATGCCGAAGATGATCTACGTCGAGGCATCGCTAGAACAAGCTCCAACTTCACCAAGTCGGAAAAAACTTATGAAGGAAACACCCTATACTACTTGGCAAGAGGTAGAGGATGATGAAATAGGAAGTGGGTAAACTTTAGTTTTGGATTTCTCACTAGATTTCATGACTTGCCATTGGAGTAGCAAGCTTTCTCCATTGAAGAAGAAGATGAAGAAGAAGAAGAAGATATGATGAGTTAAATTAAAATAGAAAAAAAAATACAATACTTATCATATCTTTGACCATGGTTTAGTGTAGAGACTTAACTTAGGTTAGATGAGTGGTTAGGGTTAGGTATGAGACAAGAATGGTGACTAAAACAATGCTACATGAATCTTCAACTAAAAACAAGAATAGCCACCATTCATTTCTCATTTTCTTTTTCTTTTGAAATAAATAAAATAAAATGATAAATGAAAAAGATGAAACCCTAATCACTAACTAACCATGGTTTAATACTTTACACAAAACCAAACAAGAATGTATCATCAAACATGATACAATCATGTGCACAAAGAAATATATCACATATACAACTTGCACAATTCAAGTGAGAAAATCCTTTTAAAGTGAACCAATACTAGTTAATGCAAAGTAATATATCAAATATATAATTATACATTAAATCATTAAATCAACACTTGATTCAATGATCCGGTCATGTCGCATATAACCGGCCAGTATCCTATGTATCGGCTTATCGAATCAATCCTTGATTCGATAACTAGGTTATATCGCATATAACCAATCGATACATAGATCGCGAGAATGGAATACGGTATCACATACACACATTATTCTCGGTCCCGCACATATCTCATATGCGCTCCTATTTCGTTTCTCTTGAGCCAGGAAACCTCTGTGTAGGACTCTAAAGACTCGTCAATACGCCGGCAGCAGATGATGATCATATCAAACACCCACAAGCCGCAAGCGGTCTGCTAAGCGTTACGGCCACCCGGGTATTGAGCGATCAGAAGATCGACGAGCAAGCCCGCTCACACTCCTGCGAATCCGACCAGTAACACTACCGTATAGTCCGGTCTGTTCGTCTGATATGTCGCATATCTCGCCTGGGGGTGGTAAACGTCAGACCCCAATAGCTCGATAAGTCATGCCGACGTAGGGTCCATAACATTCGTGAAACTACTGATAACTCTTACCAGTATATCACTGCAACCCTGGCCAGGTATTTCCTGTTATGGCCAGTCGAGCATAGCACAACATCAACCCCCAATACCGGGAGAGACGAATCCCCTCCTATCGCTCATTGCCTCCATGTGAATCGGGACTGTACCCAAAAACCACCTGTTTGCACAACTCAGTAGAGCCGTGGTAGGGTGGAAATCAAAGCACAGTGGGAGACACACAAGACTCTATGACGATCTCGGGTCAACAGACTAAGCTGTACCAGTGTCACCAGAGAACTGCCATCTGACGTGAGGTATAATACCATCTGGGAGTTCTCGGCGAGTCCGTTCAGTGTACCCAGTCTCCACTGAGCACCCGCATACCATCTTCGATGTCAAACACCAATGGATATGGGATCATCCATTGCCCATCGCATGGGTCGAGAAGATATGCGCTAGTCTACTCTGGAATATCGATGCCCCGTCTCGATATTCCCTCGACTAGGAACATTTCAAGGATGTACTCATGGACTACCCAGGCCCCACTAGTATGATCTTTATCATAGTCCTGGAAGTCGAGTACATATCCTATGGGCTTTATCAACATGTAATCAGAGTGACAGAAAGTATACATGTTAAGATAAAGAGCAACCAGATAGCATACTATCATGTCGAGCAAGAAAGTCCTACCTATATATGTCCCAGCATCCACTACAATATACATCCAATGTACAGTAATGGCCTCTAGGGCATACATATAACTAACAGGTTGATGTTGCGCTGTGTTCGATTGGCTATAACCGGAAATCCCTGGCCAGGGTTGCTGAGATTTACTGGTAAGTGTTACCAGTTGTTTCTCAAACTGTTATAGATCTCATATCGACACGACTTATCGAGCTATTGGGGTCTGACATTTACCACCCCTAGGCGAGATATGCGACATATCAGATGACGAGACCGGACTGTACGGTAAGTGTTACTGGTTGGATTCACAGGAGTATGAGCGGGCTTGCTCGTCGATCTTCTGATCGCTCGATACCCGGGTGGCCATTACGTTTAGCAGACCGCTTGCGGCTTTTGGGTGTTTGATATGATCATCACCTGCTGCCGGCGTATTGACGAGTCTTTAGTGTCCTACACAGAGGTTTCCTGGCTCAAGCGAAACGAAATAAGAGCGCATATGAGATATGTGCGGGACCGAGAATAATGCGTGTATATGATACCGTATTTCATTCTCGCGATGAATGTATCGAATGGTTGTATGCGATATAACCTAGTTATCGAATCATGGATTGATTCGATAAGTCGATACATTGGATATTAGTCGGTTATATGCGATATGACCGGATCGTTAAATCAAGTGTTGATTTAATGATTTAATGCATAATTATATATTTGATATATTACTTTGCATTAACTAGTATTGGTTCACTTTAAAAGGATTTTTTTCTCACTTGATGTACACAAATTGTATATGTGATATACTTTTGTGCACTTGTTTGTATCATGTTTGATGATACATGCTCACTTGGGTTTGTCTAAAGATTAAACCATGGTTGTGAGAGTGGTTAGGGTTTTATTTATTCACTTATTATCTATTTATTTATTTATCATTCTTTTGGAAACGATAAAGAGAAAAGAATGGTGGCTTGTTTTGTTTGTTTGTTGAAGCTTCTTGAAGCTTTGAACAAGTCCACCATTCTTGTCTCATGTCTAACCCTAACCATTCTTCTAACCTTAGTTAAATCTCTACACTAAACCATAGTTGAATATATGATAAGTATCATATTGTTTTATTATTATTCAACACTTATCATAATATGATCTTCTTCTTCTTCAAGAAGAAGCTTGCCTCCTTCAATGGCAACTTGAAAAAATGAGTGAGAAATCCAATTCTAAAGTGAACCCACCTCCTATTTCTTCATCCTCTACCTCTTGCCAAGTAGTATAGGGTGTTCTCTTCACAAGTTTCATGACTTGGTGAAGTGGGAGCTTGATCTTGTGATGCCTCGACGTAGATCATCTTCGGCACGAAGCCGACGACCTTGCCCGCCCATTTCTCCGATGAAGCCGATGCTAGAGCCCGGGTTTCCATTTGGACAGCAAGGAGACTTCATTGCGGAGCTATGGAGGTGGAGGACCGGATCTACAAAGGTTATATTTCCGTTCTTTTAGTTAAATTGTTAACTAGTTGCATTTGTCGCCTATATATCTAGTTAACGATCCGTATTAGGGTTTCTCGGCACCCGTAAAAATTGAAATTGGCATGGTTGATGCCTTATGAGACCTCATTAGTGTGCCTAGGAACCCTTCAGCTCGTATTGAAAACACGGACGTCCTAGTATATCCAATGTTTCATATGTTTCTTCTGCTGCGTTATCTGTGATGTGATCATGTGATATGTTCTGTGATAAATCCTGTATATAGTATATATGATATATTATATAGGCGTTACTTATGTTTTACACCCGCGCTAGCCCTGCCCCGCTCTGCCGTTAGTCACCCAACCTAACGGTGCACGAGGGGACATCGAGGCGAATGCGGATGGCATAAGTGTACGTCGTATTTATCTGTGATGTTTAGGTACTTAAATGATGGGACTTCATTAATATGATTAATGAAAGTAAAAGAAACCTAAGATGTTGTAGAATCGAATTTCAAAATAAAACAGGTAGCTACATTTCTTTCTTTGCTCAGCGGTATATATGATATATCCTGCACCTTATTCGATGAGGAAAGGGCCGACGATCCCTTCACCGGGAGTGACCCCTTTAGCAATAACTGGCAGATGCTACACACTCGGTTTGTCTTTTGATTTCTTCTATAGTTTCTGCTTTGCACAGTGATAAATATGATATATCCCGCACCTCATTCGATGAGGAAAGGGCCGACGATCCCTTCACCGGGAGTGACCCCTTTAGTAAAACTAGAAAAGCCTAAAAAACACTCCATTTCAAAATCATTTGATTCTACAACGATATCAAGTTCATTACGCAATAGGTTTTCAGAAAAACCTGTCGTAGCCCTCCGTCATTTCAGATAAGTCTTACTTAGTATTCGTGCTATGTTTGTTGGCCTACGTCAAGGCGTAGTGTGCGGTAGCTAACTAGTATTTATCTGTTTATGCATATGATGCAGATTGGATTAGGGTAGTCGTGCGACTTTGTTGGCCTGCGTCAAGGGTCGTGCGGGTGGGTTTAATTCAATCAAGAAATGACGGGTTGAACTTGACTAGCGGACTATGGTTTGTTGGCCTGCGTCAAGGTCATAGGACGCTAGGGGCAAAATCTTATCGGGAATTTCAAGTGTTGAAATTTGCAATGAGATTGCATACCTTCTATGAGGTAGTTGGATCCCGATACCCGCTGCGAGTAAGAGTTACTCCTGGGAGAGTTTTACACATTACAATTAGCCGATCAACTAGGTGTCTAGAAAGGTGTCAACGGGATTACGCCTCTGGAAAAACGAGGTTTACATTAATTAGGTTCATGCAAAAGCACGGGGGACCTCCCTCAAAGAACCGACACTGGCCTGGCTGAAAGATTGGCGAATTTGTAGCGTGTAATTAATCCCGACTAGTCTTTCCTTTTAGGGTTTGAAGGATGATTTGATAAAAACAGTGGGAGCCATCCTGATTAGATAAAATAATAACCAATCTATTCTTGCAAGAGCGCACGCTGAGTGTTTTCTTCTCTCTCTCTCCAGGTAGCGACCATATCACGCCTTAATCAAGATAATAATACGGATATTTGACCGAACCCGCTTGTTATACTGAGCTGGGGAACGTTGGTCCCGCTCCAACTTATAATTGTTATACGACAGAGCAGGAAATTGGGGATTACCAGATTCCCATGAAAAACGAAGAAAGTGCATACTGATGCATCATCTTCGGGTGTGTTCATTATACAGAACTGTTTCTCAGTATTCTTTATGTCCTGGATATGAGATACCGGATCAGGATCCCGCATATGTAATTTGTTACATGGGCTACAGATAGGTAAAGAACTGAGAACGGGTGATAAGTTTCATGAGACAGAAAACGGTGCAAGTGTTGCAACCAAGTCTGTTGGTCACTGTCACCCTGTATTCCAAATACATTGATTCTTAACGAATGTTATTAGATACCGAACCTGATATACAAAATCATATCAGTCTCTTTATTAGTAAAGAAATGATAAAATTTTGTATTGTTGGATAATGTTTTGAACATTTCCTATATGAAAAGTTGATCGGTTCAGGCACGTTATCTAAAAGCATTGATGTTCTAAATCAGACTGCAGCTCTTAGTATACAGAACACACACAAGAGGAATAGTTCACAACTGAACGAATCCTTCTTGAGGTATTGTAGACTAGGTCATATCAATGCGACTCGACTGGCTAAAGTTACATTTAGATGCATATTTAAATCAGTTTGAATTTACATCTTGCGAAACATTGCCAGTCATGTCACAATGATTAGATGACCATAGCTCTGTTTATTGGAAACAGAGAAAGAGTTGGTAAACTCTTGGGATGATACATGTTGATGTATGTAGGTCCTCTATCTACACATACCAAGACCGGTTCTTTATACTTCATTACATTCTCTGATGATCTCTCAAGATTCAGTCATATGTTCTTGTTGAAACACAAGTCCGAACCTTTTGAGATATTCACAGAATATAAGTTAGAAGTAGATAACCAAATATGGGTATAAGTATTATGTCCTTTGATGTGATCAGGGAGGAGAATACTTAAGCACAGAATTCTTGGACTTTTCTAAAGGAGAATGAGATTCTCTCTCAGCATTACTCCTCCGTATACACCATAGCACGTTGGTATATCGGGGCGGAGCAATAACACCATATGTGATATGGTGTGCTCCATGATGAGTACTACTGAGTTTCCTATTTCCTTTTGGGAGTTATGCACTTATGAAGTTGCATACCTATTGAAAAGGGTTCAAATCAAATCAGTTGCCTACCACTTCATATGTGATATGGAAAGGGAAGAGCCTATATCTTAAGTTAGTTAAGATTTGGGGTTGTCCAGCCTATGTCTGAAAAGCAAAATCCGGACATTGTCGATGCAAGATCTGTTATGTAGAACTGGAAATGTTTCAGCTATACAAACTGCAGCTGATGATTTGATAGAACCAAAGGATTCAGTAGATTCCAACGAACCTCTGACTCTCCGCCGATCTAGTAGGGTTCCTCACCCACCTGAGAGTTACTTCGGTTTCTCTATGACAGTGGGAGCGAGGATTGCATCATGAGATGATGACCCAATGTTCATATCAGAATACTGCATTTTATACCACCCATTCTTACGCTCGTGTGTTTATAGGTAAGTGCTTTTTATCCGTGTTTATCACATATTTGCAGAATACAGGTTCTCGGTTCTAAAACGGTGAAATTCATGGAAAACACGACAAAATCCGGGTTCCTGCCAACCACAGATAAAACACGGTCTCCGCTCTTCATCCGTATGCTGCCAGATACCAGTTTAGGAAGACAAAATGTCAAATCGATGTCATCCTCATGCACAAGGCTCAATGGTAGCACAAGATCCAAGAGATCTACGCGGAGCTCGAGGCAATCATGACAAAAACATCCACAAAAAGTCCACCTTTCCTCAACAGAAATTCTGGAAGAAATGTGAAAGTAATTTCAGAAACTACATGTATCAGACAACAGGGGACACCAAACCAGGAACCCACAGAAAAGACCACTGCCCAACTCCACCAAACGGCCGCGGAAGCGCGGCCAAATGGGGGTTTTGGCCGCCCTTCCGCGGCCATGTGGGGCCCACTTGCCGACGGTTTTTGGGGGTATTCTTGGAACTTCATCTCTGGTCTGCTGGTTGCCCTAGAACCATATTTCCCTGCCTATAAATACAGCAGAACTTGCCAAAGCCAAGGGTCATTCTTTGCATTCTTTTTGTTCCTCTTTTGTAGTGTTTTGTATAGTTGTTCTTCTTCTTCTTCATTCCTCTTCCATGAATTGTAGTGAGAGCTTTTTGTGGATATGAATAAAGATGAGGGTTTTGTATCATTCTCTTGTGCTTCTTCTTCCCCTTTGAGATTTTTGCTTTCTCTTGCTCATTCAACCTCTTCATTGAGCTTGAATGGTTAAGGGTTAGTTATTGATCTCAAAGGTCGTATTTTCTCCCGGGACTAGTTCTTCACTTCACATGCGTTCTCTACCCTTCCCTTGATCTTGCAACCTCTTCATTGAGCTTGCAAGTTTAAGGGTTGGCTATTGAGCACATGCTTGGCTTGGGTTCTACTTCCGTGTTCTTTTCTTGTTCTTTTTATTACTCGCTTTTTATTACTTGTCTTTCTATTTCATGCAATTTTATTCATGCACTTTAATACTTGTATCTTTTCCTTTCTTTGTTCTTTTCTTTTTGTTCTCTTTTGTTCATTTTGTGAATGTTGTAATTATTATTGTTAAGAAGAAATACGGTATTGTAAGTTAACACATTTCTTTGCCAATTCCTTTTCCCGTTATTTTCCATTTGAACTTCGCCCAAACCATACGCAAGCGCTCCGTTAGGCACCGTACCCTGACAAGGTAACGGTGATTCCTAACCACGACCGGTTGCGTTCGGTTTGGCCGGAGGCGAAAGCAAGAGACAAGAACGGAAGGACAAGGGTAAATAAGCCGGATTCCACGAATACCGCGCTTAATCCCCTAATCCACGTTGTTGCCGATTGCTTAGCTTCAATTGGTCAAGACTCGGCTCAAAGGTTTTGAGTACGGATTTCTTAGCTTACAATTTCGTATCTTTTCTTAACAACTTTATACTTGCAGATAAACACATAGGTTAGAACAAACAAACATACAAGATTCTTTATTGACTCGTCTAAAGCAAGAAGGTAAGATAACACCATCTCCCTGTGGACCGACCCGTGCTCACCGGCTAGCTGCATAGCGACACCGTCCTGATCGCGGTAAACTTTAATTCTTTCATCCGACACGCCAAAAGCGTGCGACCAAATGGCGCCGTTGCCGGGGAGACGGTAGCGTATTTTCTTTCTTGTTATTCGGGTTAATATTCTTTTTGTATATAAAAAAAAATATATTCTTTTTTTTGTTTTTTTGGACAATATTTTTGTGGGCAAGTGTGCAGATTTTGCAAGTTTGCAAACTGCAATAGTGGGGAAGCAAAGTGTGCATTCAAGGCAAAGGTGATTACGAAGTACAGTGCCAAAGATCCGGGTAGTTTGACCCGCGCAAGCGAACCTTTCAAGCTTACCGGATTTGATTCAACGGGGGTTTCCTAACCCAAAACTTAACGGTACGTACTTTACTAACACCTTCTTCTCAAATCCGACGCTTCCAATATACTATTCTTTGCAGGATTCTTTGCAAGTTCGCTAGCAAATGCTAAAAAAATTGACTAACCCGTATTTGTTGCAGCGCCGCGCTTAAACTAAAAAACGATTGTTTGATTCTTTATAGAATTTTTGAATTGCGCATTGCATACATTAATACGGACTTAAGGGCAAGCGAACCCCACAACATACGGTAAAGGATTTCATCACCTTTTTCCGTGGCCCACAAATCACGAACTTGAGCATAACGTTTACCCGCACAAATTTAAAAGAAACTAGACTTTAAGCCTTAAGGACTTCGCGCTCACTAGGAGAAGTTAACTGTATTTAGAAGCTTGCTTAACGGTATAGTGTTTACGGGGTGTCTAGGAAAGTGTTAACGGCGAAACCGCCAAAAGAGAAAGGGTTATTTAATTAAGGAACTTCGCGAAAGCGTTGGAAAACCTCCCCTTATCTCTGCCCTTACCTGGCCTCGTGATCAGTGTATCTTGAGCCTGTTTCTCGACACAGTTTTACTTCGACAATCAAGTTCTCGAGCAGGTCTAGTTGACCTAGGTGAACCCTAGAACGATTAGGTGTGTGGTATTTTTGTGTCGTGATTTTTGTCCATATTCTTTTTTGTGTATATTTCATTCTTTTGCTAACAACTAACTAAAATAACACAAAAAAAATAAAAAAAATCACATTCTTTTCCCCTCCTTTTTCTCTACCTTTCTTTCATTCTATCATGGGTACTCCACCTCGCAAAACTCTTGCCGAACTTTGGTACCCACAACCAGACATTACTTCATACGGTTCTTGTTTTGGCCGAACATCGAACGACCCCTCCATGCCAAAAATTTCTTTGAAAGATCGGATAGACGCGTCTAGGACAAACAATTTGACTCCGCAATCCACTTCATATCAACCATTTCAAACAGTCACCCCTTCTTACGTTGATACCCCTTCTTCGAGTCATGTTGCAATTCCACGACCTATGTCTATTGCAGAACGTATTGAACAATCTCGTAGCCGATCTTTCACTCCTTTCACCACTTCAAATTCTTGGAATCAACAATTCCATTCACCTTCTTATCACAATGTTGATCCCACTCCTGTCCAGCCATGCAATTCCTACCAATCCTACCCTACTTATGCACCTTCCCTAGACATTGCTTCAGAACCGCCTTTTGGGAGTTTTCAGTATCCATACAACTGTGAATCTTTCACTGAAACCCCTTCACAACCAATGTCTAGTCTAGAAAAGTCGTTGGAAGACTTTAGGGTAGCGTCAAGCCAACAAATGATGGATTTGAATGCGTCCATGGCCGCCCTCATACAACCTAGTGATCCGGTAGCTAGTTTTCAACTAGCTCCAACTTTTTCAATATATGATGAGGCGGCAGGACAGGCTGTGAATTTGAGTGGAGAGAGTGAGATGTACCCCCTTCCAAATCAAACCTACCCGTCTCAAGTTGAATCCCACAACTCTTGTTTTGAAAGTCTATCGAGTATCCCACATGATTTATCAATTGAAGATAGAATGATGAATGAGTTGTGCGACTTCGTAGTGTTTGATTTGCCCGATTGTGAAGGGACTCATCCAAGTGAAACCGATCCTAAACTTTTTGACCTCTACACCTCCACTCTACAACCCGGATCGATTGATATCCATGCTTTTGTTGAGGTGTCGGAGAATTTTGATTTTCACTTGATTGAGGATATCGACGCTGGGAATATTTTGGATGATGAAACCGTAGATTTGGCTGAGTTTATCTCTTCAAGTCATCATCCCGATTCTTTAAATGTTTTTCCCGAACCCCATATGCGTCTTGATTTTGATGAAATTTGCATGGATAAGCTGAATTTTGAGGAGAATATTGAGGATAGCACTGAGGATGATACAGTTTTAATTGATGAGTCGGATTTTCCAATTCATCCTAATCCTTCCACTGACTGTGTACACCCTCCTGAACCCTTAACCGATACCCTTCCTCAACCACTTCCCTCCATCCTTTCCATCGTTCCGACCTTGCAAGAACCCGTATCACTTACATTTCATATGTCTGGTTTACCAAGTTCGGCGTACCCATGGTTTCTCACAAACATTGAGGGATTTGACCCAATCTCTCGACGGGTAAATATATTAGCACAATCGCTTTCCACACATCGGTCATCACAAATTGTGCTAATCTATTCACTCCATTTGCACCCTCAAGTTCGTATTCCACTTCTTTTTCCCTTCCGCCATTCTTCTTCTTCTCATCTACCGAGACCACATTGCACTTCTCTCCACAGGCGGTCTCGCGTATTTTCCATCTCTTTTCTCTACGCCTTCTTCCACCAGCCACCTCTCTACAGAGATAAGATTTTTGAATGGTTGGTGCTAACTTTTGGCCTGTGTAAGGCCTTGTATAGATGGATACTGTTCTTTTCCCCCCTAATCCTGAATTTCAACGCTTAACAGTGGAAACACTGTTTAACTTAAGTTTGGGGGGGCTCCTTTTTTGTATATATATATATATTTTTTTTTTGTTTTGTATATAATTTGTCTTTAGGGGGAGCGCCGACAATTTTGACCCTCTTGGTATAGCCTGACAGTGAGGGCACTGTCAAGTTTAAGTTTGGGGGTGTGCTCGGTAAGCTTTCTTCCTTCGCATTCATTTGTATATTTTGCATCTGCATACCTTATTCATAAAACCCATAAAAATCAAAAAATTTCTAAAAATATAAAAACTTTTTTGTCAAGTTAGCTTGTGGAAAAACTCTGATTCAACATTCGACGGTTTTTGTTTGAAAAAATAGGAATAACTAGATCTTATGTTTGGATTTTGAAAACCTGAAAGATAACTCTCCTTTGAAGTTAACTATAGCTGATATACGTCTTTACATCACACTACACGTGTCGTGAGTTTTTGGGAATTAGATGACAAGTCTTTTATGTTTAAAAAACTTTTAAATAAGATAAATGATTTTCTGAGGATCAAATAGGTTTGTTCTGAAATAAGTAATATATCAAGAATAGTTTATGAAGTAAGTGAATATGAAGGAATGTTATTGATGCCTTAATTGGAACTAAGTCTGAAAAATAACCCATCTGAAACTTGAGTGGAATGATTACACACCGAACCCACTAAACACGTCTTTTATCCAAAAAATAATTGAACTACCGGTTATATCTCCGTTCGTATTGAATCATCTGATTTTCACGTCAAAATGTCTTTTGTTTTTCGACCTAGGTAACTTGAGTAATTAAGTCCGCTGGGGTGTTTCTACACCTAATGCCCTAAAACCAACTGGTTTGGGTGCATTGGCCCAAAGCTCGCTAAGAAGCCTAGAAAGTCCAATTTAAAACAAAGTCAAGCAAGTGTTCTCTCCGAGTTAAAATTCCTAACGGTTCTTTGTGTGAGAATAATCTTGATAAAAGACAGGCTTTTACAAAAATTTTAACGGAGATATGAGGGTTTTATTCTATGATAAAGACTATTGCACATTCACAGAGGTGTGTATGAAATGAAAACAAGAATAAGGTGGAGTGAAAAATACGACTTAGTTTCCTGTTAAGGAAGATAGAAATTCTGAAGTTGAAACCTTACTGGAAAACGAAACTTGAAAAATGCTTAACTCTCTATAAAACTTATTTGATCCTTTTAAAATCGTTATTTGGGCTTTATTGTGTGACATAATGACTTTATTCGACCTTTCGGGAATTTAACGACACTATTTTGCACTGCACGTAAAAACATATAAAATCTGTAGTTGAATAAGAAGTGAGGTGTGAAAAATAAAGGTTCGATAATCTAGACTTAGGATCATAGAATTGTTATTTTCTAAAACAAAACTTTAGGGGCTTGAATCTTAGTATTTTACAAAACTAGCTTGACCGGATTTTGTGGGTAGTATCCGCTGAAAACCCTCAGGAGACAACACTCCTCCTACTAGGGACACCTAGAGGTTTAACGGCTTGTTGCACGCGCTCAGTGCAATCGCGTTCCCTGCGAAAGTGCGGTTATCATTTTTGTGAATAATTGGTTTTGCTCGGGACGAGCAAAAGTTAAGTTTGGGGGTATTTGTTCATATCAGAATACTGCATTTTATACCACCCATTCTTACGCTCGTGTGTTTATAGGTAAGTGCTTTTTATCCGTGTTTATCACATATTTGCAGAATACAGGTTCTCGGTTCTAAAACGGTGAAATTCATGGAAAACACGACAAAATCCGGGTTCCTGCCAACCACAGATAAAACACGGTCTCCGCTCTTCATCCGTATGCTGCCAGATACCAGTTTAGGAAGACAAAATGTCAAATCAATGTCATCCTCATGCACAAGGCTCAATGGTAGCACAAGATCCAAGAGATCTACGCGGAGCTCGAGGCAATCATGACAAAAACATCCACAAAAAGTCCACCTTTCCTCAACAGAAATTCTGGAAGAAATGTGAAAGTAATTTCAGAAACTACATGTATCAGACAACAGGGGACACCAAACCAGGAACCCACAGAAAAGACCACTGCCCAACTCCACCAAACGGCCGCGGAAGCGCGGCCAAATGGGGGTTTTGGCCGCCCTTCCGCGGCCATGTGGGGCCCACTTGCCGACGGTTTTTGGGGGTATTCTTGGAACTTCATCTCTGGTCTGCTGGTTGCCCTAGAACCATATTTCCCTGCCTATAAATACAGCAGAACTTGCCAAAGCCAAGGGTCATTCTTTGCATTCTTTTTGTTCCTCTTTTGTAGTGTTTTGTATAGTTGTTCTTCTTCTTCTTCATTCCTCTTCCATGAATTGTAGTGAGAGCTTTTTGTGGATATGAATAAAGATGAGGGTTTTGTATCATTCTCTTGTGCTTCTTCTTCCCCTTTGAGATTTTTGCTTTCTCTTGCTCATTCAACCTCTTCATTGAGCTTGAATGGTTAAGGGTTAGTTATTGATCTCAAAGGTCGTATTTTCTCCCGGGACTAGTTCTTCACTTCACATGCGTTCTCTACCCTTCCCTTGATCTTGCAACCTCTTCATTGAGCTTGCAAGTTTAAGGGTTGGCTATTGAGCACATGCTTGGCTTGGGTTCTACTTCCGTGTTCTTTTCTTGTTCTTTTTATTACTCGCTTTTTATTACTTGTCTTTCTATTTCATGCAATTTTATTCATGCACTTTAATACTTGTATCTTTTCCTTTCTTTGTTCTTTTCTTTTTGTTCTCTTTTGTTCATTTTGTGAATGTTGTAATTATTATTGTTAAGAAGAAATACGGTATTGTAAGTTAACACATTTCTTTGCCAATTCCTTTTCCCGTTATTTTCCATTTGAACTTCGCCCAAACCATACGCAAGCGCTCCGTTAGGCACCGTACCCTGACAAGGTAACGGTGATTCCTAACCACGACCGGTTGCGTTCGGTTTGGCCGGAGGCGAAAGCAAGAGACAAGAACGGAAGGACAAGGGTAAATAAGCCGGATTCCACGAATACCGCGCTTAATCCCCTAATCCACGTTGTTGCCGATTGCTTAGCTTCAATTGGTCAAGACTCGGCTCAAAGGTTTTGAGTACGGATTTCTTAGCTTACAATTTCGTATCTTTTCTTAACAACTTTATACTTGCAGATAAACACATAGGTTAGAACAAACAAACATACAAGATTCTTTATTGACTCGTCTAAAGCAAGAAGGTAAGATAACACCATCTCCCTGTGGACCGACCCGTGCTCACCGGCTAGCTGCATAGCGACACCGTCCTGATCGCGGTAAACTTTAATTCTTTCATCCGACACGCCAAAAGCGTGCGACCAAATGGCGCCGTTGCCGGGGAGACGGTAGCGTATTTTCTTTCTTGTTATTCGGGTTAATATTCTTTTTGTATATAAAAAAAATATATTCTTTTTTTTGTTTTTTTGGACAATATTTTTGTGGGCAAGTGTGCAGATTTTTGCAAGTTTGCAAACTGCAATAGTGGGGAAGCAAAGTGTGCATTCATGGCAAAGGTGATTACGAAGTACAGTGCCAAAGATCCGGGTAGTTTGACCCGCGCAAGCGAACCTTTCAAGCTTACCGGATTTGATTCAACTGGGGTTTCCTAACCCAAAACTTAACGGTACGTACTTTACTAACACCTTCTTCTCAAATCCGACGCTTCCAATATACTATTCTTTGCAGGATTCTTTGCAAGTTCGCTAGCAAATGCTAAAAAAATTGACTAACCCGTATTTGTTGCAGCGCCGCGCTTAAACTAAAAAACGATTGTTTGATTCTTTATAGAATTTTTGAATTGCGCATTGCATACATTAATACGGACTTAAGGGCAAGCGAACCCCACAACATACGGTAAAGGATTTCATCACCTTTTTCCGTGGCCCACAAATCACGAACTTGAGCATAACGTTTACCCGCACAAATTTAAAAGAAACTAGACTTTAAGCCTTAAGGACTTCGCGCTCACTAGGAGAAGTTAACTGTATTTAGAAGCTTGCTTAACGGTATAGTGTTTACGGGGTGTCTAGGAAAGTGTTAACGGCGAAACCGCCAAAAGAGAAAGGGTTATTTAATTAAGGAACTTCGCGAAAGCGTTGGAAAACCTCCCCTTATCTCTGCCCTTACCTGGCCTCGTGATCAGTGTATCTTGAGCCTGTTTCTCGACACAGTTTTACTTCGACAATCAAGTTCTCGAGCAGGTCTAGTTGACCTAGGTGAACCCTAGAACGATTAGGTGTGTGGTATTTTTGTGTCGTGATTTTTGTCCATATTCTTTTTTGTGTATATTTCATTCTTTTGCTAACAACTAACTAAAATAACACAAAAAAAATAAAAAAAATCACATTCTTTTCCCCTCCTTTTTCTCTACCTTTCTTTCATTCTATCATGGGTACTCCACCTCGCAAAACTCTTGCCGAACTTTGGTACCCACAACCAGACATTACTTCATACGGTTCTTGTTTTGGCCGAACATCGAACGACCCCTCCATGCCAAAAATTTCTTTGAAAGATCGGATAGACGCGTCTAGGACAAACAATTTGACTCCGCAATCCACTTCATATCAACCATTTCAAACAGTCACCCCTTCTTACGTTGATACCCTTTCTTCGAGTCATGTTGCAATTCCACGACCTATGTCTATTGCAGAACGTATTGAACAATCTCGTAGCCGATCTTTCACTCCTTTCACCACTTCAAATTCTTGGAATCAACAATTCCATTCACCTTCTTATCACAATGTTGATCCCACTCCTGTCCAGCCATGCAATTCCTACCAATCCTACCCTACTTATGCACCTTCCCTAGACATTGCTTCAGAACCGCCTTTTGGGAGTTTTCAGTATCCATACAACTGTGAATCTTTCACTGAAACCCCTTCACAACCAATGTCTAGTCTAGAAAAGTCGTTGGAAGACTTTAGGGTAGCGTCAAGCCAACAAATGATGGATTTGAATGCGTCCATGGCCGCCCTCATACAACCTAGTGATCCGGTAGCTAGTTTTCAACTAGCTCCAACTTTTTCAATATATGATGAGGCGGCAGGACAGGCTGTGAATTTGAGTGGAGAGAGTGAGATGTACCCCCTTCCAAATCAAACCTACCCGTCTCAAGTTGAATCCCACAACTCTTGTTTTGAAAGTCTATCGAGTATCCCACATGATTTATCAATTGAAGATAGAATGATGAATGAGTTGTGCGACTTCGTAGTGTTTGATTTGCCCGATTGTGAAGGGACTCATCCAAGTGAAACCGATCCTAAACCTTTTGACCTCTACACCTCCACTCTACAACCCGGATCGATTGATATCCATGCTTTTGTTGAGGTGTCGGAGAATTTTGATTTTCACTTGATTGAGGATATCGACGCTGGGAATATTTTGGATGATGAAACCGTAGATTTGGCTGAGTTTATCTCTTCAAGTCATCATCCCGATTCTTTAAATGTTTTTCCCGAACCCCATATGCGTCTTGATTTTGATGAAATTTGCATGGATAAGCTGAATTTTGAGGAGAATATTGAGGATAGCACTGAGGATGATACAGTTTTAATTGATGAGTCGGATTTTCCAATTCATCCTAATCCTTCCACTGACTGTGTACACCCTCCTGAACCCTTAACCGATACCCTTCCTCAACCACTTCCCTCCATCCTTTCCATCGTTCCGACCTTGCAAGAACCCGTATCACTTACATTTCATATGTCTGGTTTACCAAGTTCGGCGTACCCATGGTTTCTCACGAACATTGAGGGATTTGACCCAATCTCTCGACGGGTAAATATATTAGCACAATCGCTTTCCACACATCGGTCATCACAAATTGTGCTAATCTATTCACTCCATTTGCACCACCAAGTTCGTATTCCACTTCTTTTTCCCTTCCGCCATTCTTCTTCTTCTCATCTACCGAGACCACATTCCACTTCTCTCCACAGGCGGTCTCGCGTATTTTCCATCTCTTTTCTCTACGCCTTCTTCCACCAGCCACCTCTCTACAGAGATAAGATTTTTGAATGGTTGGTGCTAACTTTTGGCCTGTGTAAGGCCTTGTATAGATGGATACTGTTCTTTTCCCCCCTAATCCTGAATTTCAACGCTTAACAGTGGAAACACTGTTTAACTTAAGTTTGGGGGGGCTCCTTTTTTGTATATATATATATATATTTTTTTTTGTTTTGTATATAATTTGTCTTTAGGGGGAGCGCCGACAATTTTGACCCTCTTGGTATAGCCTGACAGTGAGGGCACTGTCAAGTTTAAGTTTGGGGGTGTGCTCGGTAAGCTTTCTTCCTTCGCATTCATTTGTATATTTTGCATCTGCATACCTTATTCATAAAACCCATAAAAATCAAAAAATTTCTAAAAATATAAAAACTTTTTTGTCAAGTTAGCTTGTGGAAAAACTCTGATTCAACATTCGACGGTTTTTGTTTGAAAAAATAGGAATAACTAGATCTTATGTTTGGATTTTGAAAACCTGAAAGATAACTCTCCTTTGAAGTTAACTATAGCTGATATACGTCTTTACATCACACTACACGTGTCGTGAGTTTTTGGGAATTAGATGACAAGTCTTTTATGTTTAAAAAACTTTTAAATAAGATAAATGATTTTCTGAGGATCAAATAGGTTTGTTCTGAAATAAGTAATATATCAAGAATAGTTTATGAAGTAAGTGAATATGAAGGAATGTTATTGATGCCTTAATTGGAACTAAGTCTGAAAAATAACCCATCTGAAACTTGAGTGGAATGATTACACACCGAACCCACTAAACACGTCTTTTATCCAAAAAATAATTGAACTACCGGTTATATCTCCGTTCGTATTGAATCATCTGATTTTCACGTCAAAATGTCTTTTGTTTTTGGACCTAGGTAACTTGAGTAATTAAGTCCGCTGGGGTGTTTCTACACCTAATGCCCTAAAACCAACTGGTTTGGGTGCATTGGCCCAAAGCTCGCTAAGAAGCCTAGAAAGTCCAATTTAAAACAAAGTCAAGCAAGTGTTCTCTCCGAGTTAAAATTCCTAACGGTTCTTTGTGTGAGAATAATCTTGATAAAAGACAGGCTTTTATAAAAATTTTAACGGAGATATGAGGGTTTTATTCTATGATAAAGACTATTGCACATTCACAGAGGTGTGTATGAAATGAAAACAAGAATAAGGTGGAGTGAAAAATACGACTTAGTTTCCTGTTAAGGAAGATAGAAATTCTGAAGTTGAAACCTTACTGGAAAACGAAACTTGAAAAATGCTTAACTCTCTATAAAACTTATTTGATCCTTTTAAAATCGTTATTTGGGCTTTATTGTGTGACATAATGACTTTATTCGACCTTTCGGGAATTTAACGACACTATTTTGCACTGCACGTAAAAACATATAAAATCTGTAGTTGAATAAGAAGTGAGGTGTGAAAAATAAAGGTTCGATAATCTAGACTTAGGATCATAGAATTGTTATTTTCTAAAACAAAACTTTAGGGGCTTGAATCTTAGTATTTTACAAAACTAGCTTGACCGGATTTTGTGGGTAGTATCCGCTGAAAACCCTCAGGAGACAACACTCCTCCTACTAGGGACACCTAGAGGTTTAACGGCTTGTTGCACGCGCTCAGTGCAATCGCGTTCCCTGCGAAAGTGCGGTTATCATTTTTGTGAATAATTGGTTTTGCTCGGGACGAGCAAAAGTTATGTTTGGGGGTATTTGTTCATATCAGAATACTGCATTTTATACCACCCATTCTTACGCTCGTGTGTTTATAGGTAAGTGCTTTTTATCCGTGTTTATCACATATTTGCAGAATACAGGTTCTCGGTTCTAAAACGGTGAAATTCATGGAAAACACGACAAAATCCGGGTTCCTGCCAACCACAGATAAAACACGGTCTCCGCTCTTCATCCGTATGCTGCCAGATACCAGTTTAGGAAGACAAAATGTCAAATCAATGTCATCCTCATGCACAAGGCTCAATGGTAGCACAAGATCCAAGAGATCTACGCGGAGCTCGAGGCAATCATGACAAAAACATCCACAAAAAGTCCACCTTTCCTCAACAGAAATTCTGGAAGAAATGTGAAAGTAATTTCAGAAACTACATGTATCAGACAACAGGGGACACCAAACCAGGAACCCACAGAAAAGACCACTGCCCAACTCCACCAAACGGCCGCGGAAGCGCGGCCAAATGGGGGTTTTGGCCGCCCTTCCGCGGCCATGTGGGGCCCACTTGCCGACGGTTTTTGGGGGTATTCTTGGAACTTCATCTCTGGTCTGCTGGTTGCCCTAGAACCATATTTCCCTGCCTATAAATACAGCAGAACTTGCCAAAGCCAAGGGTCATTCTTTGCATTCTTTTTGTTCCTCTTTTGTAGTGTTTTGTATAGTTGTTCTTCTTCTTCTTCATTCCTCTTCCATGAATTGTAGTGAGAGCTTTTTGTGGATATGAATAAAGATGAGGGTTTTGTATCATTCTCTTGTGCTTCTTCTTCCCCTTTGAGATTTTTGCTTTCTCTTGCTCATTCAACCTCTTCATTGAGCTTGAATGGTTAAGGGTTAGTTATTGATCTCAAAGGTCGTATTTTCTCCCGGGACTAGTTCTTCACTTCACATGCGTTCTCTACCCTTCCCTTGATCTTGCAACCTCTTTATTGAGCTTGCAAGTTTAAGGGTTGGCTATTGAGCACATGCTTGGCTTGGGTTCTACTTCCGTGTTCTTTTCTTGTTCTTTTTATTACTCGCTTTTTATTACTTGTCTTTCTATTTCATGCAATTTTATTCATGCACTTTAATACTTGTATCTTTTCCTTTCTTTGTTCTTTTCTTTTTGTTCTCTTTTGTTCATTTTGTGAATGTTGTAATTATTATTGTTAAGAAGAAATACGGTATTGTAAGTTAACACATTTCTTTGCCAATTCCTTTTCCCGTTATTTTCCATTTGAACTTCGCCCAAACCATACGCAAGCGCTCCGTTAGGCACCGTACCCTGACAAGGTAACGGTGATTCCTAACCACGACCGGTTGCGTTCGGTTTGGCCGGAGGCGAAAGCAAGAGACAAGAACGGAAGGACAAGGGTAAATAAGCCGGATTCCACGAATACCGCGCTTAATCCCCTAATCCACGTTGTTGCCGATTGCTTAGCTTCAATTGGTCAAGACTCGGCTCAAAGGTTTTGAGTACGGATTTCTTAGCTTACAATTTCGTATCTTTTCTTAACAACTTTATACTTGCAGATAAACACATAGGTTAGAACAAACAAACATACAAGATTCTTTATTGACTCGTCTAAAGCAAGAAGGTAAGATAACACCATCTCCCTGTGGACCGACCCGTGCTCACCGGCTAGCTGCATAGCGACACCGTCCTGATCGCGGTAAACTTTAATTCTTTCATCCGACACGCCAAAAGCGTGCGACCAAATGGCGCCGTTGCCGGGGAGACGGTAGCGTATTTTCTTTCTTGTTATTCGGGTTAATATTCTTTTTGTATATAAAAAAAAATATATTCTTTTTTTTGTTTTTTTGGACAATATTTTTGTGGACAAGTGTGCAGATTTTTGCAAGTTTGCAAACTGCAATAGTGGGGAAGCAAAGTGTGCATTCAAGGCAAAGGTGATTACGAAGTACAGTGCCAAAGATCCGGGTAGTTTGACCCGCGCAAGCGAACCTTTCAAGCTTACCGGATTTGATTCAACGGGGGTTTCCTAACCCAAAACTTAACGGTACGTACTTTACTAACACCTTCTTCTCAAATCCGACGCTTCCAATATACTATTCTTTGCAGGATTCTTTGCAAGTTCGCTAGCAAATGCTAAAAAAATTGACTAACCCGTATTTGTTGCAGCGCCGCGCTTAAACTAAAAAACGATTGTTTGATTCTTTATAGAATTTTTGAATTGCGCATTGCATACATTAATACGGACTTAAGGGCAAGCGAACCCCACAACATACGGTAAAGGATTTCATCACCTTTTTCCGTGGCCCACAAATCACGAACTTGAGCATAACGTTTACCCGCATAAATTTAAAAGAAACTAGACTTTAAGCCTTAAGGACTTCGCGCTCACTAGGAGAAGTTAACTGTATTTAGAAGCTTGCTTAACGGTATAGTGTTTACGGGGTGTCTAGGAAAGTGTTAACGGCGAAACCGCCAAAAGAGAAAGGGTTATTTAATTAAGGAACTTCGCGAAAGCGTTGGAAAACCTCCCCTTATCTCTGCCCTTACCTGGCCTCGTGATCAGTGTATCTTGAGCCTGTTTCTCGACACAGTTTTACTTCGACAATCAAGTTCTCGAGCAGGTCTAGTTGACCTAGGTGAACCCTAGAACGATTAGGTGTGTGGTATTTTTGTGTCGTGATTTTTGTCCATATTCTTTTTTGTGTATATTTCATTCTTTTGCTAACAACTAACTAAAATAAAAAAAATAAAAATAAAAAAAATCACATTCTTTTCCCCTCCTTTTTCTCTACCTTTCTTTCATTCTATCATGGGTACTCCACCTCGCAAAACTCTTGCCGAACTTTGGTACCCACAACCAGACATTACTTCATACGGTTCTTGTTTTGGCCGAACATCGAACGACCCCTCCATGCCAAAAATTTCTTTGAAAGATCGGATAGACGCGTCTAGGACAAACAATTTGACTCCGCAATCCACTTCATATCAACCATTTCAAACAGTCACCCCTTCTTACGTTGATACCCCTTCTTCGAGTCATGTTGCAATTCCACGACCTATGTCTATTGCAGAACGTATTGAACAATCTCGTAGCCGATCTTTCACTCCTTTCACCACTTCAAATTCTTGGAATCAACAATTCCATTCACCTTCTTATCACAATGTTGATCCCACTCCTGTCCAGCCATGCAATTCCTACCAATCCTACCCTACTTATGCACCTTCCTTAGACATTGCTTCAGAACCGCCTTTTGGGAGTTTTCAGTATCCATACAACTGTGAATCTTTCACTGAAACCCCTTCACAACCAATGTCTAGTCTAGAAAAGTCGTTGGAAGACTTTAGGGTAGCGTCAAGCCAACAAATGATGGATTTGAATGCGTCCATGGCCGCCCTCATACAACCTAGTGATCCGGTAGCTAGTTTTCAACTAGCTCCAACTTTTTCAATATATGATGAGGCGGCAGGACAGGCTGTGAATTTGAGTGGAGAGAGTGAGATGTACCCCCTTCCAAATCAAACCTACCCGTCTCAAGTTGAATCCCACAACTCTTGTTTTGAAAGTCTATCGAGTATCCCACATGATTTATCAATTGAAGATAGAATGATGAATGAGTTGTGCGACTTCGTAGTGTTTGATTTGCCCGATTGTGAAGGGACTCATCCAAGTGAAACCGATCCTAAACCTTTTGACCTCTACACCTCCACTCTACAACCCGGATCGATTGATATCCATGCTTTTGTTGAGGTGTCGGAGAATTTTGATTTTCACTTGATTGAGGATATCGACGCTGGGAATATTTTGGATGATGAAACCGTAGATTTGGCTGAGTTTATCTCTTCAAGTCATCATCCCGATTCTTTAAATGTTTTTCCCGAACCCCATATGCGTCTTGATTTTGATGAAATTTGCATGGATAAGCTGAATTTTGAGGAGAATATTGAGGATAGCACTGAGGATGATACAGTTTTAATTGATGAGTCGGATTTTCCAATTCATCCTAATCCTTCCACTGACTGTGTACACCCTCCTGAACCCTTAACCGATACCCTTCCTCAACCACTTCCCTCCATCCTTTCCATCGTTCCGACCTTGCAAGAACCCGTATCACTTACATTTCATATGTCTGGTTTACCAAGTTCGGCGTACCCATGGTTTCTCACGAACATTGAGGGATTTGACCCAATCTCTCGACGGGTAAATATATTAGCACAATCGCTTTCCACACATCGGTCATCACAAATTGTGCTAATCTATTCACTCCATTTGCACCATCAAGTTCGTATTCCACTTCTTTTTCCCTTCCGCCATTCTTCTTCTTCTCATCTACCGAGACCACATTCCACTTCTCTCCACAGGCGGTCTCGCGTATTTTCCATCTCTTTTCTCTACGCCTTCTTCCACCAGCCACCGCTCTACAGAGATAAGATTTTTGAATGGTTGGTGCTAACTTTTGGCCTGTGTAAGGCCTTGTATAGATGGATACTGTTCTTTTCCCCCCTAATCCTGAATTTCAACGCTTAACAGTGGAAACACTGTTTAACTTAAGTTTGGGGGGGCTCCTTTTTTGTATATATATATATATATATTTTTTGTTTTGTATATAATTTGTCTTTAGGGGGAGCGCCGACAATTTTGACCCTCTTGGTATAGCCTGACAGTGAGGGCACTGTCAAGTTTAAGTTTGGGGGTGTGCTCGGTAAGCTTTCTTCCTTCGCATTCATTTGTATATTTTGCATCTGCATACCTTATTCATAAAACCCATAAAAATCAAAAAATTTCTAAAAATATAAAAACTTTTTTGTCAAGTTAGCTAGTGGAAAAACTCTGATTCAACATTCGACGGTTTTTGTTTGAAAAAATAGGAATAACTAGATCTTATGTTTGGATTTTGAAAACCTGAAAGATAACTCTCCTTTGAAGTTAACTATAGCTGATATACGTCTTTACATCACACTACACGTGTCGTGAGTTTTTGGGAATTAGATGACAAGTCTTTTATGTTTAAAAAACTTTTAAATAAGATAAATGATTTTCTGAGGATCAAATAGGTTTGTTCTGAAATAAGTAATATATCAAGAATAGTTTATGAAGTAAGTGAATATGAATGAATGTTATTGATGCCTTAATTGGAACTAAGTCTGAAAAATAACCCATCTGAAACTTGAGTGGAATGATTACACACCGAACCCACTAAACACGTCTTTTATCCAAAAAATAATTGAACTACCGGTTATATCTCCGTTCGTATTGAATCATCTGATTTTCACGTCAAAATGTCTTTTGTTTTTGGACCTAGGTAACTTGAGTAATTAAGTCCGCTGGGGTGTTTCTACACCTAATGCCCTAAAACCAACTGGTTTGGGTGCATTGGCCCAAAGCTCGCTAAGAAGCCTAGAAAGTCCAATTTAAAACAAAGTCAAGCAAGTGTTCTCTCCGAGTTAAAATTCCTAACGGTTCTTTGTGTGAGAATAATCTTGATAAAAGACAGGCTTTTATAAAAATTTTAACGGAGATATGAGGGTTTTATTCTATGATAAAGACTATTGCACATTCACAGAGGTGTGTATGAAATGAAAACAAGAATAAGGTGGAGTGAAAAATACGACTTAGTTTCCTGTTAAGGAAGATAGAAATTCTGAAGTTGAAACCTTACTGGAAAACGAAACTTGAAAAATGCTTAACTCTCTATAAAACTTATTTGATCCTTTTAAAATCGTTAATTGGGCTTTATTGTGTGACATAATGACTTTATTCGACCTTTCGGGAATTTAACGACACTATTTTGCACTGCACGTAAAAACATATAAAATCTGTAGTTGAATAAGAAGTGAGGTGTGAAAAATAAAGGTTCGATAATCTAGACTTAGGATCATAGAATTGTTATTTTCTAAAACAAAACTTTAGGGGCTTGAATCTTAGTATTTTACAAAACTAGCTTGACCGGATTTTGTGGGTAGTATCCGCTGAAAACCCTCAGGAGACAACACTCCTCCTACTAGGGACACCTAGAGGTTTAACGGCTTGTTGCACGCGCTCAGTGCAATCGCGTTCCCTGCGAAAGTGCGGTTATCATTTTTGTGAATAATTGGTTTTGCTCGGGACGAGCAAAAGTTAAGTTTGGGGGTATTTGTTCATATCAGAATACTGCATTTTATACCACCCATTCTTACGCTCGTGTGTTTATAGGTAAGTGCTTTTTATCCGTGTTTATCACATATTTGCAGAATACAGGTTCTCGGTTCTAAAACGGTGAAATTCATGGAAAACACGACAAAATCCGGGTTCCTGCCAACCACAGATAAAACACGGTCTCCGCTCTTCATCCGTATGCTGCCAGATACCAGTTTAGGAAGACAAAATGTCAAATCAATGTCATCCTCATGCACAAGGCTCAATGGTAGCACAAGATCCAAGAGATCTACGCGGAGCTCGAGGCAATCATGTCAAAAACATCCACAAAAAGTCCACCTTTCCTCAACAGAAATTCTGGAAGAAATGTGAAAGTAATTTCAGAAACTACATGTATCAGACAACAGGGGACACCAAACCAGGAACCCACAGAAAAGACCACTGCCCAACTCCACCAAACGGCCGCGGAAGCGCGGCCAAATGGGGGTTTTGGCCGCCCTTCCGCGGCCATGTGGGGCCCACTTGCCGACGGTTTTTGGGGGTATTCTTGGAACTTCATCTCTGGTCTGCTGGTTGCCCTAGAACCATATTTCCCTGCCTATAAATACAGCAGAACTTGCCAAAGCCAAGGGTCATTCTTTGCATTCTTTTTGTTCCTCTTTTGTAGTGTTTTGTATAGTTGTTCTTCTTCTTCTTCATTCCTCTTCCATGAATTGTAGTGAGAGCTTTTTGTGGATATGAATAAAGATGAGGGTTTTGTATCATTCTCTTGTGCTTCTTCTTCCCCTTTGAGATTTTTGCTTTCTCTTGCTCATTCAACCTCTTCATTGAGCTTGAATGGTTAAGGGTTAGTTATTGATCTCAAAGGTCGTATTTTCTCCCGGGACTAGTTCTTCACTTCACATGCGTTCTCTACCCTTCCCTTGATCTTGCAACCTCTTCATTGAGCTTGCAAGTTTAAGGGTTGGCTATTGAGCACATGCTTGGCTTGGGTTCTACTTCCGTGTTCTTTTCTTGTTCTTTTTATTACTCGCTTTTTATTACTTGTCTTTCTATTTCATGCAATTTTATTCATGCACTTTAATACTTGTATCTTTTCCTTTCTTTGTTCTTTTCTTTTTGTTCTCTTTTGTTCATTTTGTGAATGTTGTAATTATTATTGTTAAGAAGAAATACGGTATTGTAAGTTAACACATTTCTTTGCCAATTCCTTTTCCCGTTATTTTCCATTTGAACTTCGCCCAAACCATACGCAAGCGCTCCGTTAGGCACCGTACCCTGACAAGGTAACGGTGATTCCTAACCACGACCGGTTGCGTTCGGTTTGGCCGGAGGCGAAAGCAAGAGACAAGAACGGAAGGACAAGGGTAAATAAGCCGGATTCCACGAATACCGCGCTTAATCCCCTAATCCACGTTGTTGCCGATTGCTTAGCTTCAATTGGTCAAGACTCGGCTCAAAGGTTTTGAGTACGGATTTCTTAGCTTACAATTTCGTATCTTTTCTTAACAACTTTATACTTGCAGATAAACACATAGGTTAGAACAAACAAACATACAAGATTCTTTATTGACTCGTCTAAAGCAAGAAGGTAAGATAACACCATCTCCCTGTGGACCGACCCGTGCTCACCGGCTAGCTGCATAGCGACACCGTCCTGATCGCGGTAAACTTTAATTCTTTCATCCGACACGCCAAAAGCGTGCGACCACCCAACTAGTTTCGAGCTGGCCATCAGGAGTGGGACTCTGTAAGAATGGCTGGATGCTTAGCGATTTGAGATGGAATCCATGTACACCAACAAAGTATGGACTTTGGTTGCTATATCTTGTAAGTCCATGCTACCTCTCCCGGTACTTTCGGGAATGCGGAATTTGGTAAAAAATGATTTTTACGGAGGTGGTAACATGGACCTAAAACCCGGATTTTGGTTAAACATCTATCTAACAACCTAACTATGAGTTTCTAGCTACTCGGTTAGGGGGTTATACCTTGCTTGTCTTGAACTCCTTCGTCTTCAACCTCCGATGGTGGTCCGGACCGGCTTCTTCTCGTCGTCTCCGTACGCCGAAGATAGATCCACCTGAAAGCTCCAACCTTTAGCTCCTTCTTCGTTCTTCGAAGAAACTAGTTCACTTGGTTTGCTAAACCTAGTGAACTAGAATGAGTAGAGAAGAATTAGAATGGGATTTTATCTATGGTTCTTGATTCTCAACTCATGAGACAAGAGAACCATAGAATCAAGAGAGGGAGGAATAGGTTGAGTGTGAGAGCAAAACAAGAGAGCTCAAGAACAAGAGAGAGAATGAGCAAGAAAGAATGAGCAACTCTTTTGTCTCTCACCCTCTCATAATCCAAAACAATCATAACTCATCATACTAACAAAAGTCTTATGTGATGGTTGAAGCAACCATAACCATATCATTTCATGCACTCATTTTACATAAATGAGCAAGCTAGTAAAAGTCTTTGCCATGAAATGATGGCTCTGGTTATCATGATGGTCAACTAGTCAAGCCTAGTCAACCGGTCAACAAAGTCAACAAGTCAACAAAAGTCAACAAGTCAACAAAGTCAACAAAAGTCAACAACCATGTCACCATAATACTTAATTAATATAATAGTTAATCACATATCATATTCTCATTAGGGTTGAGCAAAAAGTCAAATAGTCAATGGTCAACTGTCAACAACCCTAATGAGAATCCGCTGCCTCTGCCACCCTGTCAACTGTGCATACACACCCGCATCCGCGTTCCGAGGAACACGAATGCACACTGGATAAATCCAATCCCAAAAGGTATACTAGGATCTGGCTCAAACCGAAGCCCGCTAGTATAAACTGTCCGGACACTGTACGTGCACAAGTGCACGGATGTGACCGAACCATGTCGCAAAACCATGCGACCTGTCGCAATACCATGCGACCTCTACTCTTTTGCCCAAAGGCGAAAAGCTTTCTGTGTGGGACTCTAAAGACTCGACACTACGCTGGCAGTGGGTTTAACCACAGACCGCAAGCGGCACTAGCTGTGCGTAACGGTCCCCAGGTAATGCCGACAAGAAGACCGACGAGGCGAAACCCATCTGAACTCCTACTGAGCCTGAGTGTGACATTCTCCGTACAGTCCGGTCTGTTTCTCTGATACATCGTATGGCGGGCCTAGGGGGCGGTAAACGTCAGTCCCCAATAGCGGTACAAGTCGTGCCGGAGCGAAGCCCAAAACACCCTGAGATAACACTGGAAGCCCACCAGTATATCTCGTTTGCCCTGGCCAGGGACTACTCATGTAATGGCTTTCCTAGACACAGCGCGATGTCAACCCCTAATACCGGGAGAGACGAATCCTGTCTAACCGTCACTGCCTCCAAGTGCTTTGGGACTGCACCCAACCACTACCTGTTTGCACGACTCCTTTGAGCCGTGGTAGGGTAGTGATCAAAGTACAGTGGGAACACACTCGAGGCGGAGTGACAGTGTCAAGTCAGCGGACTAAGCTGTACTCATGTCACCTGGGAACTGATAACTGACGATAGGCATAATACCAACTAGTCAGTTCCCGACGAGTCCTGTCCAGTGTACCCGTAACCTAACGAGCACCCGCATACTATCTCAAGTACGACGTACTGACGGCTGTGGGACAGACCGTCTCCCACACTGGGATTAGAAGTGTTGGAGATAGTGCCCTCAGAGTCAATTATTGGATCACAGGCACGTGATTACAATGATTGAGGGAGGACCTATCCCGGTAGGACAGTCTTACTCGAGATGATAGTTTGCTATCTGGTTTACCTTTATCATCGTGTACTGCTTTAGGTGACCTGACAGGTCGCTATTGCACGTTGATAGAGCCCCTAGGATTCTTGCTTGACTGCCAGTAGTATGAGGGCGATCATATAAGTGAGAGCTGGAGTCTACAAGCACATCCTTAAAAGGTCCCTAGTCGTGGGAGTTTCGAGACAGGGCATCGATTCTCCAGAGTAGACTAGTGTATACAGTCGAGACCCCGACGAGGGGCGGTGGCCGGTCTCACAGGCCACTGGTGTCCGTTGGTTCACCTAAGATGTATACATGTGCTCATTGGGTTATGAGTACACCGGACAGGACTCGCCGGGAACATGCTAGTTGGTCTTATACCTGACGTCAGATAGCAGTTCCCAGGTGACATGTGTACAGGATAGTTCATCGAACTGGGGATCGTCATTTGTCTCGTGTGAGTTCCCACTGTGCTTTGATTACTACCCTACCACGGCTCAAAGGAGTCGTGCAAACAGGTTTTAGTTGGGTACAGTCCCGAGCCACATGGAGGCAGTGAGCGGATCTTCGGCGGTTCGTCTCTCCCGGTATTGGGGGTGAGGTCGCGCTGTGTCTAGGAGAGCCATTACACAAAGTCCTTGGCCAAGGCAGGAGATTTACTGGTAGGTATTCCAGTAGTATCTCAGGGTGTTCTGGGCTACACTCTGACACGACCTGTACCGCTTTTGGGGGTCTGACTTTTACCAACCCCCTAGGCCCGACATGCGATGCTCATAGACGAACGGACCGGACTGTACGGATATTGTCACTGACAGGCTCAGTAGGGTGTCAGGATGAGTTCACTCATCGACGTCCCTTTTAGTCAATAGCTGGTGGCCCGTCACGTATTGGCTTATACCTCTGACATGCTAGTGGTTAAATCCACAGCCATAGTATTGACGAGTCTTTAGAGTCCACCACACTTTCGGTTACTCAAGCTTTCGGGCGAAACGCTGTAGAGGCCGTATGGAGATATGGCAGGGTTCGATCAGATACGTGCGGTATTGCACGGATCGTGATCGGACGGTTTTTACTAGCCGGCTTTGGCTTAAGCCGGATCCTAGTATTTGATAGTGTAGTTTTGTCTCTTTGCATTTGTATTTCGGTCGGAATACAAATGCGGGTGTGTATGCACAGTATCGGGGTTTTCCTGTAATTTATTATGGGACCATTTTTCTGGGGTTGCCAGTTTGCATTCCGTTCCGGCCGGTTTTCCTTTGTTCTTTCCCGGCCGGACTTTTCCGATGGAGGGGGTTATTTGCAAGTTTGCAAATAACACTTTGTGGAGGGGGTTTCTTGCAATTGTATTGATTTGGTGATGGAGATTGGATATGGGCCGGCCACTGTTGGGGTATGGAGTGTGGTTTAATTTTGTATAGTGGATTAATTTATTTGTGTGTGCTGGAATGATTATGTGAATTTATTTATTTTCCTTTGGGATTAATTTTATACACACATGCATTTAGATGAGAGCTTGCTTCATTCTTTTTCTTCCAGTGAGCAAAAAAAAATGAGTGGCTGCTTTCATTTTTGTTTTTCCTGTGAGCTCATTTTAAGTTGGCTGGCCGAGCTTAATTTGGAGATTGCATGCTCTTTTTCTCTTAGCATCCATCCATGAAAAATTCTTGTATAAATTCCTCCATCATGGCAACTATACAAAACCCCAAAGAGACAACGATTCTACATTATTCTACAGCAAATCTTGGGCGCGTCGGCTAGCCAACTTCGTGCCCGAGTTGTCTCGGTATTGAGGTGGGAGCCCGTAAAAGAATCCGGCTACATGGTGCCCTTCCGGCGAGGAGGCGACCACCGGAGTTTCCGTAGGAGATCGGGACGGCGACGAGAAGACCGGAGGACTCGGATCACTCGGTATATCTCTTCCCTATCTTGTTACTTTGCTAGATCTAGTTTAATGGGCCGATCCGGGGTTTAGTGCGCGGTGGTGCCGGTTTGCTAAGTTCGCAAAATTAAAGTTTTCACCGCTTCCGCATTTGACCGTCGGATTGACGGCCGGGGCGCCGCCGTGCACTTACAAGAAGCGCATGCGCTGGTCTACTCCGGAGTATCGATGCCCTGTCTCGATAGTTCTACGACCAGGGACCTGCATAAGGATGTGCTTATAGATTACCCAGCCCCACTAGTATGACGGCCATCACATCGCTGGTAATCAAGCAAAGATCCTAAGGGCTCCACTAATGTGTATAGGCGATATACTAAAATAAACACATGTACACATTGAAGTAGAAACAAACCAAGTAGCATACTACTATTTTGAGCAAGATTGTACATACAAGGTGAATATCCCAAGCTTCCATTAAGTAATATACAAACTAGTATGATACAGTAATGGCCTCTAGGGCATATACACTAACAATCTCCCACTTGCACTAAGGCCATGTACTGGCGTATCGAAGACCTATCATCTCGATCAGCCGCTCGAACTGAGTCTGGGGCAGGGCCTTGGTGAATGGATCTGCAGTGTTATCTTCTGAAGCGACTCTCCGAACCTCGATCTCCTGGCGATCTACGACCTCCCTGATCAGGTGATACCGCCTCAAGATGTGCCTGGATCTCTGATGGGACCTGGGTTCCTTCGCTAAAGCTATAGCCCCGTTGTTGTCGCAATACAGAGGTATTGGATCAACAATGGACGGAACCACCTGAAGTTCTTTCAAGAACTTCCTCATCCAGACAGCTTCTTTTGCGGCATCAGATGCAGCGATGTATTCCGCTTCCATCGTCGAGTCTGCAACGGTTTCTTGTTTGGAACTCTTCCAACACACCGCCCCTCCATTGAGGGTAAAGACAAAACCCGACATGGACTTGGAATCATCCTTGTCACTCTGGAAGCTGGAGTCAGCAAAGGCCTCGATCTGGAGGTCTTTTCCGCCATACACCAAGAACATCTCCTTAGTCCTTCTCAGGTACTTGAGAATGTTCTTTACCGCTATCCAGTGTTTCTCCCCAGGGTTTGACTGATACCGGCTTACCACACTCAGTGCATAAGCAACGTCCGGTCTGGTACACAACATCGCATACATTATAGAGCCTACCGCAGAAGCGTAGGGTATAATAGACATGCGATCCCTTTCCAAATCAGTCTTGGGAGACATCTCTTTGGAGAGGGTGATCCCGTGACAAGCCGGTAGGTTACCGCGCTTGGAATCTTCCATACTAAATCTCTTCAGTATGGTGTCGATGTACCTGGACTGTGAAAGTCCTAATATCCTCTTGGATCTGTCACGGTAGATCCGGATACCCAGAATGTATGAGGCATCACCCAGGTCTTTCATGGAGAACCTGTGTGACAAGAACCCCTTGACAGATTGTAGCATAGGAATGTCATTTCCTATTAAGAGAATGTCATCCACGTATAAAACGAGGAATACTACAGTTCTCGCTACAAATCTACTATAGATGCATGGTTCATCTGGATTTTTGATAAAGCCAAATTCTTTGACCGTCTCACCAAAACAGATGTTCCAACTCCGCGATGCCTGCTTTAGTCCATAGATGGACTTAAGTAACTTGCACACCTTTCCGCTGCTCCCACTCTGAATGAAACCCTCTGGTTGGTCCATATAGACACACTCCTCTAAATTTCCATTTAGAAAAGCGGTCTTTACGTCCATTTGCCAGATCTCATAATCGTGGAAGGTAGCAATGGCAAGAAGGATCCGAATGGATTTCAGCATGGCTACTGGAGAAAAGGTCTCTTCATAGTCCAAGCCAGGTCTTTGATGAAAACCCTTTGCTACCAGCCTAGCTTTATAGGTCTCAACCTGTCCATCTACACCAATCTTCCTTTTGAAGATCCACTTGCATCCTACGGGTTTTACCCCGTCTGGAGCAATGTCCAACGTCCATACCTTGTTGGTGTACATGGAATCCATCTCGGTCCGCATTGCATCCAGCCATTTCACTGAGTCAACGCTCTGAACGGCCTGCTGGAAGCTAGTAGGCTCATCATATTCTATGATGCAATCCTCTCTATCCCCGTCTATGAGAAAACCGTAGTATCTCTCGGGCGGATGAGACTGCCTACTACTCCTGCGGAGCGGCGTAGGAATGTCCTGTTCTTCTGAACCCTCTGGTTCCACTAAATTTTCAGTAATAGTCCGTGGTTCTGGAATTTCTTCCAGTTCTACTGCGCTCCCACTTATTTCCTTTTCTAAGAACTGGTGTTCTAGAAAGTGGGCATGACGAGAAACAAGAACTTTTTGTTCCTCTTCGCAGTAGAAGAAATATCCCTTGGAATTCTTTGGATATCCCACAAACTTGCACAGTACTGAGCGTGCCTCGAGCTTGTCCGCATGCTGCTTTTTAACAAAAGCTGGACTTCCCCATGTCTTAATGTGATTAAGATGGGGTCTCTTCCCACACCACATCTCATATGGTGTAGTAGGCACGGTTTTAGTAGGAACTCGGTTCAAAAGGTATGCTGCTGATTCTAGCGCATATCCCCAGAATGATCGCGGCAACTCAGCGTTACTCATCATGGACCGCACCATATCCAATAGGGTGCGGTTCCGTCTCTCCGATACACCGTTATGTTGCGGGGTGTATGGAGGAGTAAGCTGAGAGAGAATTCCGTTCTCTTTTAAATAGTCCAGGAACTCGGCACTTAAGTATTCTCCACCTCGATCCGATCTTAGAATCTTAATACTTTTGCCGGTCTGTTTCTCTACTTCATTCTTATACTCCTGGAATTTTCCAAAGGCCTCGGACTTATGTTTCATTAAGAAGACATAACCGTACCTTGAGAAGTCATCCGTAAAAGTAATGAAGTAAGAATGTCCGCTTCGGGCATGTGTAGACATTGGACCGCACACGTCACTGTGTACGAGTCCCAAGAGCTCGCTCGCTCTTACTCCATGTCCAGTAAACGGAGTCTTTGTCATCTTTCCTTTAAGACAGGATTGACAAGTGGCATACGACTGATATTCGAACGCATTCAAATACCCTTCTGTATGTAACTTCGTCAACCTTCTCTCATTGATGTGACCCAATCTACAATGCCATAAGAAAGTCTGATTTATTTCTGGAGACATTCTTTTGTGTGTATTCTGGACATTAAAAATCTGTGGTTGGTTTAACACGTATATACCATTACTCAATGTACCTGACCCAATCAGAACTTGATTAAGGTGAATGTTTACAACATTACTTACAAACGCAAATTCATAACCTTCTTTAGAAACTAAAGATACAGAAATGATATTACAAGTTGCGTTGGGTACAAAAAAGCAATTACGCAAAACCAAAACATGTCCATCTGACATTCCCAGGTGATAGTCCCCCACGGCTTTAGCATCCATGCTAGCTCCGTTCGCAACTCTGAGGGTCATGTCACCTGCTTTCAAAACACTACGGTTTCTCAACACCTGCAAAGAATTACAGATATGAGATCCTGATCCGGTATCCAATACCCAGGAAGTAGAGTTTATTGAAAGACAGTTTTCAATAACATACACACCTGAAGCTGAAGCTGCAACCTGCTTCAATTCCTGTGTTCTGGCCTTCCAGGCCCTGCAATCATTCTTCCAGTGTCCTTTCTTATGACAATAGAAGCATTCTTCCTTATCCATAAGCTTTCCCGCCAACTTTGTTGCTTTTGCTTTTCCCTTCGTATCCACTTTACTAACACCGCCCCTTGGTTTGGCGGGGGCTTTCTTCTTCTTTCCCTTGGCTTTCGCCTTGGACCTAGAAGAAGATGATCCTCCTACAAACAAAGTGGATGTTTTCCTACCTTTCTGTAGGGTGCCCTCTGCGCTCCTCAGCATGTTGAGGAGCTCTGAAAGTTCAACCTCTTTTTCTTGTAAGTTGAAGTTCAGTATAAACTGGGCGTAAGTGGAAGGAAGGGACTGGAGAACTATATCCGTATATAGCTCACTCTCCAATGTGATCCCTAGGTCCGCGAGCTCCTCAATGTAGCCGATCATCTTTAGCACGTGCTCGGCTACTGATGATCAGACGGCCATTCTTGTCGAAAATAACTTTTTCGACGCTTCGTATCTTGCGATACGAGATTGCTCTCCATACAGTTCTTTTGTATGAAGCAATATGGATTCCAAGTCCATATTCTCGTGCCTCCTCTGATGTTCGTTGTCCATCGAGGCAAGCAGGAGGCATTTGGCCTTCGCGCTATCAATCTCCCAAGTCTTGCGGATTTCCTTATCCGCGACGCTGGAAGTTGGACCAGGGACAGGGGGAGCTTTGGTAGTAAGAAGATACCCCAGCTTGTCGTAAGTGATTGCTATCTTGACATTCCTGAGCCAATCTTTGTAGTTTGGCCCTGTCAGTTTGTTTTTATCTAGGAGTAACTTAAGTCCAGTCATGTTGATTGGTCGCTGCAATTAGGAGAGAGAAGAAGAAACACTCAGCATGATGCTCTTGCAAGTTTAGAGTGGTTTTTAATTTGTCTAAACAGGATGGCTCCCACTGTTTCTCGAATCCCTCCTCAAACCATAAAGGAAGAATTAGCCGGGATCAATCCCACCGCACAATACTTGCTTAACCGTTCAGCCAGGCCGGTGTCGGTACTTCGAGGGAGGTTTTCCAACGCTTTCGCGAAGTTCCTTAATTAAAGAACCTCTTTTCCCTGGGGGCGTAGCCCCGCTAACACCTTTCTAGGCACCTACTAGGTTTATAGCATTGATCGATTAGTGAGAAATTTCCCGAGGAGTAGCATATACTCACAGTAGGATCGGGATCCAAATATCATTGCGTGACGAAACTGAAGGAATCCTACCAGAATCATCACACTCCAAATGGTATGCAAATCTAGCAAGTTTCAGTACTTATGAAACTCCCGATGGGGATTTCTGCCCCATGCTCTTATGACCTTGACTTTGGCCAAAATATCATAAGTCACATGTCAAGTTCTACCCGTCATTATCCAGGTTAATTTGGATCCATCCGTACCTACCCTTGACTTTGGCCAAAATGGCAGTACGACTGTCCCAAACCAACGCATCTATCTATGCTACACATGAACACCCAATAGCTACCAATCACTGTGCCTTGACTTTGGCCAACATACACAGCTTGAATACTATTAACTATTCATGTGAAACGACGGAGGGCTACGGATGGTTTTGGCAAAACCGTGAACGTAGTGAACTTGATATAGTCGATGGAACGAGATAGCTTTTAAAAGGTGTGGCTCAAGCTCCGTATTTAAAAGTTGGTTTTGAAAAGAACCGAGTGGTTTTTCGAAAGTGTTCCAACGACTTTAACTTGGTTTATTATCTTGCATTAGTTCTTTTAATGCGTGATATTCTTGCATTAGTTCTTTTAATGCGTCCCATCATTTAATCCTACTATTGCAGAAAACAACCAAAATATGACGTACGCTTATGCCATTCGCATTCGCCACGGGGCCCCGTCATTACACGTTAGGTTACTTAACTAACGACAGAGCGGGGGCTGGGCTAGCGCGGCTGTAAAACATAAGCAACGCCTAAATAATATCATATATAGATATACTGCAATGATAAACATTTCAGATCACAGATGAATACATTGGATATACTAGGAATCTGTAATTCGCACGAGCCTGTAACGACAAACAGATTACACGGTCGCGGTGAATAGCCAAATACCCCACCCAAGACCCCTACGGGTGCGGCAAACTACCCGCCAAGTACCCGAAGCGTAGTAACCTCCCTCATCTCCATGAGTAGGCCACTCGACACTTCGGCATACCCGGTAATTTGTGCACCCCCTCCATGGGTCTATCCTAGGAGCAAAAACAGTAAAAAGAAATTATACAATGACGGATACAACCCCGACCCGGTTGTGCGGCCATACAAATAATTATTACATCAATTTACAAATTTACATAAATTGAAAGAAAAGAAAACTCTCGTCTCACAACCCCCGGCTATTCACCTGCGACAATCCAACATATTCATATCCACATTCCATCAACATTACAGAAAAACACGTTAGCTAAAGTCTTTTAGAAGTTCGATCAAAAACACGGATTTCGGGACCCCAAAATAAAATTTTCGTTCTGGAAAATCTGGGTTGAAAATATATGTACTAAAAATCCCAAAATACCCCCAGAATAACACTGCACCAAAGATTGACCTCGGCCGAGTCAACTCGGCCGCGGATCCGCGGCGGGAGCGTGCTCCCGCCGCGCTTCCGCGGCGCTTTGACTCGATCGTGGGTCCATCTTTGGCGGTTATTCAAATAAAACCCTGAGCCGATTTTTGGTGTGTTCCAAAAAAATTTTCCAGTACTTTTGAAATCGACAGAAAGTTTAAAATTCATGGGTTCGTTTTTGGGACATTTTTTTTGATCGATCTTCTAGTTACTTGCTAACATGTTTGATAGAGTTTAACTAGGCTCTGATACCACTGTAACTCCATGCTACCTCTCCCGGTACTTTCGGGAATGCGGAATTTGGTAAAAAACGATTTTTACGGAGCTGGTAACATGGACCTAAAACCCGGATCTTGGTTAAACATCTATCTAACAACCTAACTATGAGTTTCTAGTTACTCTGTTAGGGGGTTATACCTTGCTTGTCTTGAACTCCTTCGTCTTCAACCTCCGATGGTGGTCCGGACCGGCTTCTTCTCGTCGTCTCCGTACGCCGAAGATAGATCCACCTGAAAGCTCCAACCTTTAGCTCCTTCTTCGTTCTTTGAAGAAACTAGTTCACTTGGTTTGCTAAACCTAGTGAACTAGAATGAGTAGAGAAGAATTAGAATGAGATTTTATCTATGGTTCTTGATTCTCAACTCATGAGACAAGAGAACCATAGAATCAAGAGAGGGAGGAAGAGGTTGAGGGTGAGAGAAAAACAAGAGAGCTCAAGAAAAAGAGAGAGAATGAGCAACTCTTTTGTCTCTCACCCTCTCATAATCCAAAGCAATCATAACTCATCATACTAACAAAAGTCTTATGTGATGGTTGAAGCAACCATAACCATATCATTTCATGCACTCATTTTACACAAATGAGCAAGCAAGTAAAAGTCTTTGCCATGAAATGATGGCTATGGTTATCATGATGGTCAAATAGTCAAGCCTAGTCAACCGGTCAACAAAGTCAACAAGTCAACAAAAGTCAACAAGTCAACAAAGTCAACAAAAGTCAACAACCATGTCACCATAATACTTAATTAATATAATAGTTAATCACATATCATATTCTCATTAGGGTTGAGCAAAAAGTCAAATAGTCAACGGTCAACTGTCAACAACCCTAATGAGAATCCGCTGCCTCTGCCTCCCTGTCAACTGTGCATACACACCCGCATCCGCGTTCCGAGGAACACGAATGCACACTGGATAAATCCAATCCCAAAAGGTATACTAGGATCTGGCTCAAACCAAAGCCCGCTAGTGTAAACTGTCCGGACACTGTACGTGCACAAGTACACGGATGTGACCGAACCCTGTCGCAAAACCATGCAACCTGTCGCAATACCATGCGACCTCTACTCTTTTGCCCAAAGGCGAAAAGCTTTCTGTGTGGGACTCTAAAGACTCGACACTACCCTGGCAGTGGGTTTAACCACAGACCGCAAGCGGCACTAGCTGTGCGTAACGGTCCCCAGGTAATGCCGACAAGAAGACCGATGAGGTGAAACCCATCTGAACTCCTACTGAGCCTGAGTGTGACATTCTCCGTACAGTCCGGTCTGTTTCTCTGATACATCGCATTGCGGGCCTAGGGGGCGGTAAACGTCAGTCCCCAATAGCGGTACAAGTCGTGCCGGAGCGAAGCCCAAAACACCCTGAGATAACACTGGAAGCCCACCAGTATATCTCGTTTGCCCTGGCCAGGGACTACTCGTGTAATGGCTCTCCTAGACACAGCGCGATGTCAACCCCCAATACCGGGAGAGACGAATCCTGTCTAACCGTCACTGCCTCCAAGTGCTTCGGGACTGCACCCAACCACTACCTGTTTGCACGACTCCTTTGAGCCGTGGTAGGGTAGTGATCAAAGTACAGTGGGAACACACTCGAGGCAGAGTGACAGTGTCAAGTCAGCGGACTAAGCTGTACTCATGTCACCTGGGAACTGATAACTGACGATAGGCATAATACCAACTAGTCAGTTCCCGACGAGTCCTGTCCAGTGTACCCGTAACCTAACGAGCACCCGCATACTATCTCAAGTACGACGTACTGACGGCTATGGGACAGACCGTCTCCCACACTGGGATGAGAAGCGCATGCGCTGGTCTACTCCGGAGTATCGATGCCCTGTCTCGATAGTCCTGCGACCAGGTGTTGGAGATACTGCCCTCAGAGTCAATTATTAGGTCACAGGTACGTGATTGTAATGATTGAGGGAGGACCTATCCCGGTAGGACAGTCTTACTCGAAATGATAGCATGCTATCTGGTTTACCTTTATCATCGTGTACTGCTTTAGGTGACATGACACGTCGCTATTACACGTTGATAGAGCCCCTAGGATTCTTGCTTGACCACCAGCAGTATGAGGGCGATCATATAAGTGGGAGCTGGGGTCTATAAGCTTATCCTTAAAAGGTCCCTAGTCGTGGGAGTTTCGAGACAGGGCATCGATACTCCAGAGTAGACTAGTGTATACAGTCGAGACCCCGACGAGGGGCGGTGGCCGGTCTCACAAGCCACTGGTGTCAGTTGGATCACCTAAGATGTATACAGGTGCTCATTGGGTTATGAGTACACCGGACAGGACTCGCCGGGAACATGCTAGTTGGTCATATACCAGACGTCAGATGGCAGTTCCCTGGTGACATGTGTGCAGGTTAGTTCATCGACCTGGGGATCGTCATTTGTCTCGTGTGAGTTCCCACTGTACTTTGATTACTACCCTACCACGGCTCAAAGGAGTCGTGCAAACAGGTTTTAGTTGGGTACAGTCCCGAGCCACATGGAGGCAGTGAGCGTATCTTCAGGGGTTCGTCTCTCCCGGTATTGGGGGTGAGGTCGCGCTGTGTCTAGGAGAGCCATTACACAAAGACCTTGGCCAAGGCAAGGAGATTTACTGGTAGGTATTCCAGTAGTATCTCAGGGTGTTCTGGGCTACACTCCGACACGACTTGTACCGCTTTTGGGGGTCTGATTTTTACCAACCCCCTAGGCCCGCCATGCGATACTCATAGACGAACGGACCGGACTGCACGGATATTGTCACTGACAGGCTCAGTTGGGTGTCGGGGTGAGCTTCCTCATCGACGTCCTTTTAGTCAATAGCTGGTGGCCCGTTACGTATTGGCTTATACCTCTGACGTGCTAGTGGTTAAATCCACAGCCATAGTATTGACGAGTCTTTAGAGTCCACCACACTTTCAGTTACTCAAGCTTTCGGGCGAAACGCTGTAGAGGCCGTATGGAGATATGGCAGGGTCCGATCAGATACGTGCGGTATTGTACGGATCAGGATCGGACAGTTTGTACTAGTGGCCGTATGGTTATATGGCAGGGTTCGATCAGATACGTGCGGTATTGCACGGATCAGGATCGAACGGATATTACTAGCCGGCTTTGGCTTAAGCCGGTCCTAGTTTAGTACAGTATAGATTTTGTCTCTTTGCATTTGTATCCGGACGGAATACAAATGCAGGTGTGTATGCACAGTATCGGGGTTATCCTGTAATTTATTACAGGACCAGTTTTCTGGAGTTGCCTGTTTGCTTTCCGTTCCGGCCGGTTTTCATTTGTTCTTTCCCGGCCGGACTTTTCTGATGGAGGGGGTAATTTGCAGTTTTGCAAATTACTTTTGTGGAGGATTTATTTGCATAAGGATTAATTATGAAAGCATCTTTGCTTTTCTTTCATTCATTGTGATTAGAAAGGATTAGAAATGAAGTGAGGTTGATAAGAAAGATTGTTATGATGATGTTTAGGATATAGTCACCTTTCTACTTTTCCTACACTCACCTTCCTTCTATGTTTATGCTATCATATTCATTCCTCCACCCTCTTGCTCTCACTTGATGAAATGGTTGAAGAAAAAGAAAAGAGAGAAGAAGAAAAGAAAAGAGAGAAGAAGAAAAGAAAAGAGAGGAAGAAAAATGAGAGTGATTCATTTTTGTGCATATCATTCTTCTTCTCATTCCATTGCTAGAAAATTGAAAGCACCAATTTTCTATACACCATTCCTCCATCATCCACAAATGGCAACCAAACCCCAAAAGAGAGACTATGATTCTACACTATATTCCTACAGCAAATCTTGAGCATGTCGAGTTGCCGGCTTCATGCTCGAGTTGCCTCAGTATCGAGGTGGGAGCCCGTAAAAGTACCCGGCTTCGTGGTGCCCTTTCCGACGAGGAGGAGACGGACGGAGATCCCGCGAGGAGATCGGAGTGGAGATGAAGACCGGAGGACTTGGATCGTATGGTATACTTCTCTACCCCCTCTCTAGATAGCTTAGACTAGTTTAATGGCACGATCCGGAGTTTAGTGCGCGGTGGTGCCGGTTTGCTAAGTCCGCAAATTTTAAGTTTACCACCGTTTCCGCGTTTGGCCGTCGGGTTGACGGCCGGGGCGCCGCCGTGCACTTACAGTGGTATCAGAGACTCGCCATTAACTTCGTCTAGCTTTTGTTTAATGTGTTTAACGTTTCCGATCGAACAAAATCCCGAAAACACGTATTTCAAGCACATCAGTTTCTGTCGAATTTTTTTTGAGTCCAAAAATTTTTCAGGTTGTCTCAGAATGATATGCAGGGAAATATAAGCATTCTGTAAAAAATTGGTACCATGATCTCACTGTTCCGCCGCGGAAGGGCGGCCAAACCCCTGCTTGGGCCGCGCTTCCGCGGCGGTTTTAACTGTTCATGATCCCAAATTTTTGTAGTATGTTACTGGTTGATAAATGTGGTTTCTGGATTATTAAAATTGGGCCCAGGTTTTCTGTGGTTGCTACAGTTTTGTTTGGGGGCCCACTTGTTAATGTTTGATCAATCGGAAATTTTTTAAACACATTTTTCACAGTATTTACATTATATCTGCGACCGTGAATGTCACTCGATCGGTAAATCCGGTCTAACTGCTATAGCCCGGTTAGACGGATTTGCGAACGTGACTTTCACGTTGATGTTCTATGTATTTGCTGTGATGTTGCGGATCGGTCGTGGGGATAGCCTGGATGCAATGCTAGTACTGTGCTGTTGTATTATGTACATTTGATATTGCGGGGCGAGCGTCCGACATGTGGACTGCCGTCACTGCCTGATTGTATTATTCTTTTGGGGCACGACCTGGTTGCGGTCGATGTACCCGGTGTATGTATATTTTACTTTCTGTACTAGGGTTACCCCGTGGAGGGGTGCACGGATAGCCGGGTTCTAGAGGGCAACGGGCCCGCATCTCAGGGCATTGAGACGGAGGGGCTTCAGTCTGGAATTGGCGGGCTATTCGCCGCACTCGTAGGGGGTACAGGTTGACCCAGGAGGGGTGCCCAAGTTACCGGATTCCGTGAAGTGCTGGGTGGTCCATTCACGGTGCTGAAGGGGGCTGCCTCGCTTCAGGTTTTGGCGGGTGACTTGCCGCGCCCGTAGGGGTCTAGGATTTCATTGCACAGGCTATCCACACGACCAGGGGAACGTCGGGTTTCAGTAGTGGCTCTGTGAAACCCGGGGATCCCAGATATCTGTATTGTTTCTGTGATGCTGTTCATTCTCTGTGATGTTGCATTCTATTCATGCCTTGAGCGAAATATAATATATTGGTATATATATTAGTAGATGTTGTATATGTTTTGCATCCGCGCTAGTCCAGTCCCCGCTCTGTCGTTAGTAAGCTAACCTAACGGGTAATGACGGGACCCAGTGGCGAATGCGGATGGCATATACGTACATCAGTATATTTTCGTTCTTTGTGGTGTGATCAATTGATGGGACTGCATTGATTCGGATCAATGCAAAGTTTAAAACAAACCTAATCTGATGTTGTTGGAACACTTTTTCAAAAGCTGTTATTGCAAGGACGTTTACTTTTGTTTTGCATCGTGGTATTCATTAGAATATCCTGCTCCTCAGTCGACGAGGCAAGGGCCGAGATCCCTTCACCGGGAGTGACCCCTTGGACAAAAGTTTGCGTCACGGCAATGACTTCACTATAGCCGATTACTTTTGCTTTGCACCGTGGTATTCAGTTGGAATATCCTGCACCCCATTCTACGGGGAAAGAGCCGAGATCCCTTCACCGGGAGTGACCTCTTTAGTAAAGGTTTTCGTCACTATATTTTCTAAAAAGCTATCCGTTCCTTCAACGATATCAAGTTCATTACGTTAAAGGTTTTCGCCAGAAACCATTCGTAGCCCTCCGTCGTTTCATATGGGTGGTCAATAGTATTCAAGCTGTGTATGTTGGCCAAAGTCAAGGCACAGTGATTGGTAGCTATTGGGGTATTCATATGCAGCATAGATAGATGCGTTGGTTTGGGACAGTCGTGCTGCCATTTTGGCCAAAGTCAAGGGTATGTACGGGTGGATTCAAATTAACCCGGAGAATGACGGGCAGAACTTGACATGTGACTTATGATATGTTGGCCAAAGTCAAGGTCATAAGAGCATGGGGCAGAAATCACATCGGGAGTTTCAAAAGTACTGAAACTTGCCAGATATGCGCATACCTTCTGGAGTGTGATACCGTGAGCGGATTCCGTCACGTTGTCATGCGATGAGAGTTGGATCCCGATTCCCACTGATGAGTTAGTATACTCCTCGGATGACCCCGACTAATTCTTCTTTCAGGTTTGGAGGAGAATTTGAGGTACAGTGGGAGGATTCCAGATTAGATAAATTGGTAACCATTCTGATCTAGGTTAGAGTGCACGCTGAGTGTTTCTTTTCTCTCTCTCTGGCAGCGACCATTGACCCGACCTTAGACTATGACTCAGTGACCAAGTTGACCGAACCTACTTAACACTGGCTTTTGGATTGTCCGAGTTGCAGACCTCATTGCCACTCCTACTTTTACCCTTTTCTCCAGGACACCCCGTATTACTACGAACGTCCACTTCCATTGGACAAAACCATCGTATGGTTAGATACGAACTCGAAGGAATTCGAGGATGGTTTCTGGTTCTGGAGAAAACGGATAGGATTATTCAGTTGTCTTTTCTTTTCACCCTCTCTCAGGTTGCGAGTACTCCTTGGTTTAGGAGTAGTACACCTATTGCGCAAATTGGATAGTCTTCTTCCAAACCATAGGCTGGTGCCGACCGGTAGGGAATGAAGAAAGCCAATTAGCCTAAACGGTGTACAGAAGGTATTAAGTTCAGACAAAGCAAGGGATTAGTAAGAGGGCAAAGTAAATTGCGACTGCTATTCACGACCAAACCAAGTATTTCTTCGCCAATCCTAAATCACCTTTGTATTTCTCCAGGACACTCCGTATCACTACGAAGATCCCATTTTATTGGATAATCCATCGTATGGTTATATACGAACTCGAAAGGAACTTGTTCCAGTTCGGGGATGGATCCTGGTTCAGGAGAAATAGGAATAAAGTACATTCAGGTGTCTTTTATCTTCACCCTCTCTCGCGATGCGAGTGCTCCTAGGATTAGGACAGTACACCCTTTATGCTTTTTGGATAGTCTTCTTCCAAACCATAGGCTGGTGCCGAACGGTAGGGAAGGAAGAAAACCATTTGGCCTAAAGGGGTGTACAGAAGGTAAAGACTAAAGACATATGAAGGGATTTGGAGAGGTGGCAAAGAATTATACGGTTATAGTTGTGAATCTGGATAATGGTAGAGGCATTACTAGGAATACCAGGATACCCCATCGAAACATTTCAATGTTTTAATTCAACTGTGTACTGTTAAAAGAAAACTGATTTCCCGATTAGACGCTTGCTCCAGGGTATGTATTTACCAGGTTTGATTCTCACATCTGTATGGTTTTACAGATGATGAGTGGGAGTAAGTTATTGGGAATTGGGTGATCATCCTCATTATATCGGAATTCGTTGAAATCGGTGATATTTGAGGAGATCATCTGGGCTGTTTGCCGGTCGGCAAATATTTGGTTTTGAATATCCGCTGTTATGCACCAATTTCAAATTGATATATCTGTACGTCTATTTTCATAGAGTGAGATATACCTTTCTGAAATTATGTCTACGACATTTACCTATATCAGTGGATGGTTAGGTAAGGAGCATTAAACAGCGGTGTAATTCTTCTTAACCATAAGTACAGTTTTCAACCTACGACACACAGTGAATGAGTTGTTAGACTCAAGGGACTTATACAGAGTATTGTATGTTGTCCAGGGTCCATCAGGACAGAGGGGTTGGTCCTCGTACTATATTCGGTTTACTTATGACTTCTCTAGTTTTTGGACAGGTGTTTCGTAGAAACACAGGGTCTAAGTTTTGAGGAGTTATAGGTATTTGAATAGAGTGGAGAACCAGGTGTCACAAGTATCAGGATTCTTCAAAGTGATCGAATATGTAGATACTTGTGTATGGTATTCAGTTGATAGTAATGATAAAGAGAAATTGCTTCTCTTTCAGGTTACTCATAATTGGAAGCATTCCTAAGTTGAGTAACGCTGATCGGCCTCTCTCCATTTAGTTGACATGCACTGGAGACAGCTGCATGATTTGAATCTGGTTCAATTATATCAGTGCCTCTGGTTCTATATTGGATATAGAACAGTTCATATCTTAACGTTGTTAAGGTATGGGGTGTTGTCCGGTTTATGATTAAAACCAGACTCTGGATAACTCACAGGCACGTTTCTGTAATGGCTGTTTGTGGGTTGACCCTGGCTATGACGAGGGTTGATTTTCTACCATCTGGCAGATCAATAGAAATATTGTTCTAGACTCGCCACAGTTTATTAAAAATAGATTTTTTCAAAAAACAGTAGTGGGAGTATGGTAGAACTGGAAGTGATTCCAGAACCGCAAACGATTACTGAAGATTTGATAAGGAACCTAAAGATTCAATCTGGTTTGACATTCCATTGGCCACTCCGCAGATATGGTGGGTAACCTCAGGCACTCGAGAGGTACTTCGGTATGCTCAAGGACGGTGGCAGGGAGGTTCTTGTTTACCCACACTTGCCATTGCTGTTGTTCCAGGATGCGAGACCCGGCGGGAGGATGAGTATAGCGTCGTTCTAAACTAGTTTTAGAAGTGTACGTCTATATGACTCTGCCAGAGGGTTGTCGTAGTCAGTGAGAGCAGCGGAAGCATTGGTGGACAGGTTGCTTATGTCTATTTATAGACTAAAGCAGATGTAGCGGAGATAGATCATCTATTTCTGACGTGACAGTCATGGGTTTGACTTCATCAGAATAAGGGATGGATCTGTTGAGAAGGTAGTAGGGTGTGATGTCATAGTATTTAGATGACATACACAAAGTAGGAAAAGAAACTCCTATACTACAATCGGTTATACTTTGGTCGTCACACAGTGGTTTCTCCACAGAGGAAATGGATTTTATATCTGACATACTGGTTACTGGATCTATGGTTTTAGATCTAGATTTGGGTGGTTTCCCAATCAGGGTACTTGACAGCATTCTAAGAGTATTTAGGATGGACGACTCCTGGCACGGTAGTGTACCTGCAGGTAATGGAGTCACCCTCTCCAAAGGTGTCTTACAGACTAAAGGGGAGAGGGACGTGCATGATTGGCAGATCACTTGCTCAGGCAATTGAGTCAATCGTGAGATGTCAAGTACCACACCAGATGTTGTTCTTGCACTAGATGCAATAAGTTGACATTAATCCAATCCTGGAGAAACAGTCGGAAGCAGTTTTAGAACATAAGTGGATGTTCTAGGGATATGATAACGACAGCCTTATTCGGGAGACAGTTATCATTCCAGGCTTCCAAGGTGACATGGACAACAAGGAGGTTGTCAGAGCTATAGTTTTTCCTTCTGATGAGGGGCAGTATTTTGGACAGGTGGTCCAAGGCAATACTGAGGGAGGCATGGCGCGCAGGATACTGATTAAGTTCAGTTGACGATACAGTCTAAGAAGTTTGGATTTGGAGTTCATTTATGAGCTAGGTCCCATCAGACATCCAGACATTCTAAGACAGGTATTGCTCATTTCGGGAGATGGCTTTCTCCGCGAACTTGAGATTTAGAGAGACATAGAAAGAAACAACTAAGCGGATCCACTCACTGAGGCTATTCCTCGAACGCAATAGTTTCGCAAACGGATTTTGTGAAACTGACTAGTAGGGGAGTTGGGTGTTCGGTATCACACGGGCTGTGAGTATGCGACATCGCAATAATTAGCCTTGAGTGCAAGTGGGAGATTGTTGGAGATAGTGCCCTCAGAGTCAATTATTAGGTCACAGGTACGTGATTGTAATGATTGAGGGAGGACCTATCCCGGTAGGACAGTCTTACTCGAAATGATAGCATGCTATCTGGTTTACCTTTATCATCGTGTACTGCTTTAGGTGACATGACACGTCGCTATTACACGTTGATAGAGCCCCTAGGATTCTTGCTTGACCACCAGCAGTATGAGGGCGATCATATAAGTGGGAGCTGGGGTCTATAAGCTTATCCTTAAAAGGTCCCTAGTCGTGGGAGTTTCGAGACAGGGCATCGATACTCCAGAGTAGACTAGTGTATACAGTCGAGACCCCGACGAGGGGCGGTGGCCGGTCTCACAAGCCACTGGTGTCAGTTGGATCACCTAAGATGTATACAGGTGCTCATTGGGTTATGAGTACACCGGACAGGACTCGCCGGGAACATGCTAGTTGGTCATATACCAGACGTCAGATGGCAGTTCCCTGGTGACATGTGTGCAGGTTAGTTCATCGACCTGGGGATCGTCATTTGTCTCGTGTGAGTTCCCACTGTACTTTGATTACTACCCTACCACGGCTCAAAGGAGTCGTGCAAACAGGTTTTAGTTGGGTACAGTCCCGAGCCACATGGAGGCAGTGAGCGTATCTTCAGGGGTTCGTCTCTCCCGGTATTGGGGGTGAGGTCGCGCTGTGTCTAGGAGAGCCATTACACAAAGACCTTGGCCAAGGCAAGGAGATTTACTGGTAGGTATTCCAGTAGTATCTCAGGGTGTTCTGGGCTACACTCCGACACGACTTGTACCGCTTTTGGGGGTCTGATTTTTACCAACCCCCTAGGCCCGCCATGCGATACTCATAGACGAACGGACCGGACTGCACGGATATTGTCACTCACAGGCTCAGTTGGGTGTCGGGGTGAGCTTCCTCATCGACGTCCTTTTAGTCAATAGCTGGTGGCCCGTTACGTATTGGCTTATACCTCTGACGTGCTAGTGGTTAAATCCACAGCCATAGTATTGACGAGTCTTTAGAGTCCACCACACTTTCAGTTACTCAAGCTTTCGGGCGAAACGCTGTAGAGGCCGTATGGAGATATGGCAGGGTCCGATCAGATACGTGCGGTATTGTACGGATCAGGATCGGACAGTTTGTACTAGTGGCCGTATGGTTATATGGCAGGGTTCGATCAGATACGTGCGGTATTGCACGGATCAGGATCGAACGGATATTACTAGCCGGCTTTGGCTTAAGCCGGTCCTAGTTTAGTACAGTGTAGATTTTGTCTCTTTGCATTTGTATCCGGACGGAATACAAATGCAGGTGTGTATGCACAGTATCGGGGTTATCCTGTAATTTATTACGGGACCAGTTTTCTGGAGTTGCCTGTTTGCTTTCCGTTCCGGCCGGTTTTCATTTGTTCTTTCCCGGCCGGACTTTTCTGATGGAGGGGGTAATTTGCAGTTTTGCAAATTACTTTTGTGGAGGATTTATTTGCATAAGGATTAATTATGAAAGCATCTTTGCTTTTCTTTCATTCATTGTGATTAGAAAGGATTAGAAATGAAGTGAGGTTGATAAGAAAGATTGTTATGATGATGTTTAGGATATAGTCACCTTTCTACTTTTCCTACACTCACCTTCCTTCTATGTTTATGCTATCATATTCGTTCCTCCACCCTCTTGCTCTCACTTGATGAAATGGTTGAAGAAAAAGAAAAGAGAGAAGAAGAAAAGAAAAGAGAGAAGAAGAAAAGAAAAGAGAGGAAGAAAAATGAGAGTGATTCATTTTTGTGCATATCATTCTTCTTCTCATTCCATTGCTAGAAAATTGAAAGCACCAATTTTCTATACACCATTCCTCCATCATCCACAAATGGCAACCAAACCCCAAAAGAGAGACTATGATTCTACACTATATTCCTACAGCAAATCTTGAGCATGTCGAGTTGCCGGCTTCATGCTCGAGTTGCCTCAGTATCGAGGTGGGAGCCCGTAAAAGTACCCGGCTTCGTGGTGCCCTTTCCGACGAGGAGGAGACGGACGGAGATCCCGCGAGGAGATCGGAGTGGAGATGAAGACCGGAGGACTTGGATCGTATGGTATACTTCTCTACCCCCTCTCTAGATAGCTTAGACTAGTTTAATGGCACGATCCGGAGTTTAGTGCGCGGTGGTGCCGGTTTGCTAAGTCCGCAAATTTTAAGTTTACCACCGTTTCCGCGTTTGGCCGTCGGGTTGACGGCCGGGGCGCCGCCGTGCACTTACACCAGGGACCTGCATAAGGATGTGCTTATAGATTACCCAGCCCCACTAGTGTGACGGCCATCACATCGCTGATAATCAAGCAAAGATCCTAAGGGCTCCACTAATGTGTATAGGCGATATACTAAAATAAACACATGTACACATTGAAGTAGAAACAAACCAAGTAGCATACTACTATTTTGAGCAAGATTGTACATACAAGGTGAATATCCCAAGCTTCCATTAAGTAATATACAAACTAGTATGATACAGTAATGGCCTCTAGGGCATATACACTAACATATCTGAAGGGTTAAATCCCCATCAGGAGCAAGTATATCTTGAGAAGATTACTTGGTGTAGATGGAAAAGTTGAGACTTTCAAAGCTAGACTTGTTAAAGGTTTTCGTCATCGACCAGGCGTGGATAATGATGAAACCTTTTCCAGTGGCTATGCTTAAGTCCATCCGGATCCTACTTGCCACGGATACATACCATGACTACGATATCTGGCGGTTGGGTGTCATGACTGCTTTTCTAAAATGATGTTTTAGAAGAGAGCGTCTATAAGTACACAGTCAGAGGGCTTCGTAGACAGTGGGAGCAGCGGAAACGCATGCAAGGTGTTTTATGTGATAAAGCAGGCATCGCGGAGTTGGAAGGTCTGTCTTGATGTGTTAGTCAAAGAGTTTGACATCATCAAAATGGTAGATGAACCTTGTATAAACAAAAAGGTAGTAGGGAGTATGGTGGTGATCCTCGTAGAGTACATGGATGACATACTCTTGACGGGGAAGGAGTTTCCTATGCTACGCTTGGTCAATCTCCGCTTATCACAATGATTCTCCATATAGGATCAGAGTGATACCTCCTAAATCCTGGATTTTGATCTATGAGATAGATCTAATTGGATGTTATGATACTCACTAGTTGTAGTGAGATGGTATCAATTGATCCTGGGGAGAATCACTGGAAAGGTTCCAGGGTGATAAGGACGACTGAATGTCTGTCACATGCATTATCTTTACCCTCAGTAAAGGGACGGTATGTTGGAAGAGTTCCAAGCTAGATACCGTGGCATACTAGACGATAAAGGCTGGATACATCGCTACTTAAGATGCTACCAAAGAGGCAGTCTGGGTGTATATTGGTTCTTGAGATGAACTTAGTTCCTCCCATTGTGTGACAATGGAGTTGTGGCTTATGCCAAGGAACGTCCGTCCTATCAGTGATCCAGACATATTCTAAGGTAGTATCACCTGATCATGGAGATGGTTGATCTCCAGGGTGACCGAGGTTAGGAGAGTAGACTCAGAGGATAACACGGCTGATCCACTCACAAAGGCCTTTTTCCAGAGAGAGACTTTTATGGGATGGTTGAGTATGAGATACTACAACCACTGCAATCAGATGGCCCTAGTGCAAGTGGGAGATTGTTAGTTATATGTATGCCTTAGAGGCCATTACTATACATAGGATGTATATTGTAGTGGATGCTTTGACATATATAGGGAGGACTTTCTTGCTCGACATGATAGTATGCTATATGGTTGCTCTTTACCTTAACGTGTACACTGATTGTCTCTCTGTTACATGTTGGTAAAGCCCTTAGGATGTGTACTTGACTACCTGGACTATGATGCGGATCATACTAGTGGGGACATGGTAGTCCATAAGTACATCTTTCAAGGTCCCTTGTCGTGGGTGTATCGAGACGGGGCATCGATATACCAGAGTAGACTAGCGTATACCTTCTCGACCCATACAGATGGGCGATGGATGATCCCATATCCATTGGTGTTTGACATCAGAGATGATATACGGGTGCTCAGTGGAGACTGGGTACACTGGACGGACTCGCCGAGAACTCCCAGATGGTATTATACCTTACGTCAGATGGCAGTTCTCTGGTGACACTGGTACAGAGTAGTCTGTTGACCCGAGATCGTCATAGAGACTTATGTGATTCCCACTGTGCTTTGATTTCCACCTTACCACGTCCAAGAGGGCATGCAAAACGGTGGTTTTTGGGTACAGTCCCGAATCACATGGAGGCAATGAGCGATAGGAGGGGATTCGTCTCTCCCGGTATAGGGAGTTGATGTTGCGCTGTGTTCGATTGGCTATAACCGGAAATCCCTGGCCAGGGTTTCTGAGATTTACTGGTAACTGTTACCTGTAGTTTCTCGAACTGTTATAGACCTCATATCGACACGACTTATCGAGCTATTGGGGTCTGACGTTTACCACCCCTGGGCGAGATATGCGACATATCAGACGACAAGACCGGACTGTACGGTAAGTGTTACTGGTTGGATTCACAGGAGTATGAGCGGGCTTGCTCATCGATCCTCTGATCGCTCAATACCCGGGTGGCCGTTACGTTTGGCAAACCGCTTGCGGCTTGTGGGAGTTTGATATGATCATCACCTGCTGCCGGCGTATTGACGAGTCTTTAGAGTCCTACACAGAGGTTTCCTGGCTCAAGCGAAACGAAATAGGAGTGCATATGAGATATGTGCGGGACCGAGAATAATACCAGTATGTGATACTGGATTCTATTCTCGCGATTTGTATCATCGGCAGGATATATGTGATATAGCCGAGTTACCGAATCAAGTGTTGATTCGATACATTGATACACTTGATATTAGTCGGTTATATGCGAAATGACCAGATCAATAAATCAAGTGTTGATTTAATGATTTTATGTATAATTATATATTTGATATATTACTTTACATTAACCAGTATTTGTTCACTTAAGATGTGTTAGTTATGTATATGCCCTAGAGGCCATTGTTGTACATATGATGTATATTATAATGGATGCTTGGATATATATAGAGATGACTTTCTTGCTCGTCATGATAGTATGCTATTTGGTTTCACTTTATCTTAACATGTTGACTTGTATTGGTTTACTGTTTTACTCTCACATGTTGATAAAGCCCTTAGGATCTGTACTCGACTACTGGGACTATGATGAGATCATACTAGTGGGGCCGCGGTAGTCGATGAGTACATCCTATAACTGTTCCTAGTCGAGGGTATATCGAGACAGGGCATCGATACACCAGAGTAGACTAGCGTATACGCATCTTGACCTATATGATGGGCAATGGATGATCCCATATCCATCGTTGTTTTTGACATCAGAGATGGTGCACGGGTGCTCAGTGGAGACTGGGTACAGTGGACGGACTCGCCGAGAACTCCCAGATGGTGATATACCACATGTCAGATGGCAGTTCTCCGGTGACACTGGTACAGAGTAGTCTGTAGACCCGAGATCGTCATGGAGTCTTGTGTGATTCCCACTGTGCTTTGATTTCCACCTTACCACGTCTAAGAGGGCGTGCAAAACGGTGGCTTTTGGGTACAGTCCCGAATCACATGGAGGCAATGAGCGATAGGAGGGGATTCGTCTCTCCCGGTATAGGGAGTTGATGTTGTGCTGTGTTCGATTGGCTATAACTGGAAGTCCATGGCCAGGGCTGATATAGAGATTTACTGGTAAGTGTTACTAGTAGTTTCTCGACCCGTTATGAGCCACACATCGACACGACTTATCGGTTACTGGGGTCTGACGTATACCACCCCTAGACTTGATATGCGACATATCAGACGAACAGACCGGACTGTACGGGAGTGTTACTGGTTGGATTCACAGGAGAACGCACAGGCTAGCTTGTTGATCTTTTGATCGCTCAATACCTGGGTGGCTGTTACGTTTAGCTGACCGCTTGCAGCTTGTGGGTGTTTGATATGATCATCACCTGCTACCGGCGTATTGACGATTCTTTAGAGTCCTACACAGAGGTTTCTTGGCTCAGGAGAAACGGAGTAGTGGCACATATGTGATATGCGCAGGAACGAGAATAATGCGATATGGGATACCGTATTATATTCTCGCGATATTTAGAAATGAACCGGGACATCGGATCAAGTGTTGATTCGATGAATCGGTACATGATATATTAGTCGGTAATATTCGATATAGCCGGATCGTCGGATCAAGTGTTGATTCGATGATTTAATGTATAATAATATATATGATATATTGTATTACATTATCTAATATTGGCTCGCTTTATTATTTCATTTTCTCAGTGGATGATACATTGATATATATGCGATATATGTTAATTGTATTATTTTCCTTTGTTGCAAATATATAATATATATGTGATATATATTATTGTGACATGATATGATTAATTGTTAAACATGTTTAAGGATGATTAATTGAGATTAGGGTTTGTTTTAGGTTAGATGTTTCATGCATCTTCTAGAAGTTTTTGCTTTTGTCATTCTTAAGATATTTTGGATGACACATTCTTTAACTCAACCAAACCCTAACTCTAGTTATTTCTCTACTAAATCCTAGCCACTCATCCTTGACCATAGTTTACAATTCAATCATATAGCTTTTATTCTATTCATCACAAAAGAAAATGATTCATAATCTTTTCCATGATCATCTTCTTCTCTCTTGAAGAAAGCTCACTAGATTTTCTTAAGTGATGAATAAATATGAGAAAATGATATAAAAAGAAAGCATAAATACTACTCTCTCATCCTCATCTCATCTAGCCCATGAGATTAGTGTGTTCATTTCTTTAGAGTGAGAAAGCTTGAGTCTTTGCAACTTCAAGGTAGATCATCGGAGATTTGGAATACTTCGAGCTAGCATGGATCGTTCGAGTCGTGGAGCCTCTCATGAGTCCGGGAGATCGTGGATCGCGGCAAAGGGAGTTCTACTCGGAGCTTGTGAAGCGAAGGAGCGGACTACAAAGGTTGTAATCCCTCACACTTAGATAAAAGTTATCATCTTGCATGTTGAACCCTAATAATCTAGCAAAGATCCCGGCTTTAGGTTGTTCGGCACGTCTAAATTTTTATCCGGGCATGTTTGATGCCTTATGAACCTTCACAAGAGTGCCTAGGAACCCTACAAGATGGATTTTCTCACTTGATGTGCACAAGTAGTATATGTGATATATTTTTGTGCACTAGATTGTATCATGTTTGATGATACATGCAAGCTTGGGTATATGTTTACTTTAAACCATGGTTAAGTGAATGGTTAGGGTTTTGAATTATTCACTTATTCATTTTATTTATTTATTTGTTTATTTTGGCAAGAATAAAATAGTGGCTTAATTTGTTTCATTCTTGAAACTTCATGAAGCTTTGAAAGCTTTGACCATTATGTTTTTTCCTTAACCCTAACCATTCAACTAAACCCTAGTTTGTTCTCTACACTTGTTAAACTAACCCAAGGTTGCATTATGATAAGAATCACATTATTTTCCATTTATTGATGATTCTTATCATATTCTTTTTCTTCTTCTTCTTCTTCTTCAAGAAGAAAGAAGCTTGCTAGCTTCAATGGTGACTTGAGAAAAAGAGTGAGAAATCCAATTCTAAAGTGAACCCACTTCCTATTTCTTCATCCTCTACCACTTGCCAAGTAGTATAGGGTGTTTTCTTCACAAGTTTCCTGTCTTGGTGAAGTTGGAGCTTGATCTTGTGTTGCCTCGACGTAGATCATCTTCGGCATCTAAGTCGACGACCTATCCCGATTATTTCTTCGACGAAACCATTACTAGAGTCCGGGATCCGATGATCGCAGCGGAGGGACGTCAACGCGGAGCTATGGAGGTGGAGGACCGGATCTACAAAAGTTGTATTTCCGTTCACTTAGCACTAAGGTAGTTTAGTAGCATTTCGTTTCGCCTAAAACTCTAGTTAACGATCGCATTAGGGTTTGTCGGTACCGGAAAAATTTGATTTTGGCATGGTTGATGCCTTGTGGAACCTCCTTAGTGTGCCTAGGAACCCTACAATAATTTTGTATAGTTGGATAATGTTTTGAACATTTTCTATATCAAGAATTGATCGGATCAGGTACGTTATCTAATGGCATATACGTTCTAAATCAAACTACAGTTCTTAACGTACAGAACACACACAAGAGGAAGAGTTCAGAACTGAACGAATCTTTCGTAAGGCATTGTAGACTAGGTCATATCAATGCGATACAACTAGCTAAATTACATTTAGATGCATATTTAAATCAGTTTGAATCTACATATTGTGAAACTTGCCAGTCATGTCTCAAAGATAAAATAACCACAGCTCCGTTTACTGGAAATAGAGAAAGTGTTAGTGAACTCTTGGGATTTATACATGATGATGTATGTAGGTCCCCTGTCTACACATGCCAGGACCAGTTCTTTGTAACTGCATTACATTGACTGATGATCTCTCAAGATTCGGACATATGTTCCTGTTGAAACAGAAGTCTGATGCTTTTGAGAAATTCAAAGAATATAAGTTAGAAGTAAAGAACTAAAACAGGTATAAGTATTATGTCCATTGATGTGATCAGGGAGGAGAAAACTTGAGCACGGAATTCCTGAACTATTCTAAAGGAGAATAAGATTCTCTCTCAGCTTTACTCCTCCGTATACACTATAACACAACGGCGTATCGGGGCAGAGCAATCACACCCTATTAGATATGGTGCGCTCTATGATGAGTACTACCGAGTTGCCTATTTCTTTTTTGGGAATTATGCACTCGAGAAGTTACATACCTATTGAATAGGGTTCCAACCAAATCAGGTGCCTATCACCCCATATGACATATGCTATGGGAAGAGTCCATATCTTAAGTAAGTTAAGATTTGGGGTTGTCCGACATATGTCTAAAAGCAAAATCCGGACAAGCTCGAGGCAAGGTCAGTTCTGTGGAAGTTTGTTGGGTATCCCAAGCATTCGCAAGGGAATATCTTCTACCAGACCGAGGAACAAAAGGTGTTTTATTTCTCGGCATGCCACCTTTTTAGAAAAGGAATTTTTTTAGAAGAAATTTGTGGTCATGAGGTAGAACTGGAAGGAGTTCTAGCTATAGAAACTATAGCTGACGATTTGTTAGAACCGAAGGATTCCATAGTTCCCGATGAACCCCAGCCTCTCCGCCGATCTGGTAGGGTTCCTTATCCGCCTGAGAGATACTTCGGTTTTCTCAATGACACTAGGAGAGAGGATTTCATCATGAGATGATGACCCAACTAGTTACGAGCAGGCCAACAGGAGTAGTGACTCTGTAAGAATGGCTGGATGCTAAGTGATCTGAGATGGAACCTACGTACACCAACAACGTATGCACTTTGGTTGCTATGTCTGAAGGGTTAAATCCCCATTAGGAGCAAGTATATCTTGAGAAGATTACTTGGTGTAGATGGAAAAGTTGAGACTTTAAAATATAGACTTGTTGTAAAAGGTTTTCGTCCTTGATCTGGTGTGGTTTATTGTCACGACCCGAAATTGGCACGTGACGGCCCTAATAATACGCAACGTCTACAGGCGTAACGCAGTAAAAGAAAGCCAAAGCCCAGAAATCTAAACCATTAAAAGATAAGAAAAGATAAGAAATATTGTTTAAAAGTCTTTGAAATCACAACCCAAATTCTTTAAAAGTCCAACTTTATTTCCTTTAAAATTTTGGCAGCACCTCCTTTGTAAAAGCTAGCCCCAAAAATGGGTACAACATAAATATAAAGTAAAGCATCCCCAAATGGGAACAAATACACGCCCAAAGGCGGAAAACAACCACCACAACAAATATATGACGCCGTAGCGAAGAAATAAAGTACGATAGAAAGGAAACTGTATAAAAGACAACAAGTCACAAATAATATATAATATCGTCCTCACCAAGTCTCTAAGTCAACAAGAAAATATAGTACATGGAGAGTACAAGGATACAACGAATATACAATACAACAAACGAATAACCACAAAACCCACCTAAGCAAACTGCACACTGTGAGCTGATGCGGTATCCGTAGCAAAAGATGATAGAAGAATAGCCTGCCTCGACTACTCTGGGGAACACCCTGCAAAACAAACTGTGGCACAATGGGGGTGAGTTGCCAACTCGTGAATAGTAAATAACATATGCAGGTAATCGCAAGTATGCACGTACAGCGTGAATCTATCATAAGCAATTAAAAGCAATAAAAGGTCATATGAATGCAATAATCATGAAAGGTACACTAACATGTACTACTAATACATGAAACAGTGCATAAATAAAGGAATGTAAATGCAACAGTCATGAAAGGTACTCTAACAGGTACTACTAATACATGAAGCAGTGCATAAACAATAAATATGGAGTATGCAATGAAATATGTCATTTCCACGGAATCCTGATATCGTGGTAGGATCACAATCCATCAAGACGAATCCAAATCCCAATTCCCCAAATCAGCCCCCAAATTGGCTCTCATATCATATAAGTCTCACAAATCCTGAATGTACAATATCGAATAAATCTCATATATCCTGAATGTACAAATCAGCAAATCTCATAAATATCCTGTATCCAATATCAAATGAATCACCTATATCCCAAATCCAAGATCGAGTAAAATTCTAACATCCTAAATATATTTGCATGAATAAATATGATGATGTAAATAAATTAAAGTCAATACACATATATTAGCATCCCATTCCACTAATATTGGTGTAAGGGCATATATAACAACGTCCTAACCTACTGTTATATATACAAAGAAGTAAAAATGTCAATACACATATATTAGCGTCTCATTCCACTAATATTGGTATAAGGGCATATATAACAGCGTCCTAACCCACTATTATATATACAATGAATTAAAAATGAAATATCATGAAAACAATGTGTCAAGCATCGACACAGAAATGCAGGTCTATCAGGTGCTGTCACCACGACTGGCACCCTGATAGGTACGTATCATACGCTATCCCGAAAGCTCGAGTGCCTAGCTCTGACCCTCGCCTCTCGACGTATCTATGCGTACATGACTCCCGTCGGTATCCCCACGATAACCGCTGAGTCATTGGTAATGTCACCGGATGGTATGGTTCCCCTGCAACTCATCGTCTGACACCATGACCTCATTCTTGCCTCGGAGTACCTCCGGGCCCCACCATGTACACGCACACGGACCCCTCCGTTCTTCGCATGGGGTATATAATCGGAACCGATAAATCTCATGGTGGCTGCTGAAATATCATATCAAGGGAAACCGGGTTTTTCAAATAATGCATAATTTCATGAACTCCCTGTTAGTTGTATGTATGCTCTAGAGGCCAGTATTGTACAAATGATGTATATTATATTGGATGCTTGGACATATATAGAGATGACTTTCTTGCTCGATATGATAGTATGCTATCTGGTTGCTCTTTATCTTAACATGTATACTTGTCTCTTTATACTGTCTTATAGTTACATGTTGGTAAAGCCCTTAGGATGTGTACTTGACTACCTGGACTATGATGCGGATCATACTAGTGGGGACATGGTAGTCCATAAGTACATCCTTCAAGGTCCCTAGTCGTGGGTGTATCGAGACGGGGCATCGATATACCAGTGTAGACTAGCGTATATGCTTCTCGACCCATGAGATGGGCGATGGATGATCCCATATCCATTGGTGTTTGACATCAGAGATGGTATACGGGTGCTCAGTGGAGACTGGGTACACTGGACGGACTCGCCGAGAACTCCCAGATGGTATTATACCTCATGTCAGATGGCAGTTCTCAGGTGACACTTGTGCAGGTTAGTCTGTAGATCCGAGATCGTCATAGAGTCTTGTGTGATTCCCACTGTGCTTTGATTTCCACCTTACCACGTCCATGAGGGCGTGCAAAACGGTGGTTTTTGGGTACAGTCCCGAGTCACATGGAGGCATTGAGCGATAGGAGGGGTTTCGTCTCTCACGGTATTGGGGGTTGATGTTGCGCTGTGCTCGATTGGCCGTAACAGGGAAGTCCCTGGCCAGGGCTGATTGGAGATTTACTGGTAAGTGTTACCAATAGTTTCTCGACCTGTTATGAGCCTCACATCGGCACGACTTATCAGTTATTGGGGTCTGACGTTTACCACCCCTAGACTTGGTATGCGACATATCAGACGAGGAGATCGGACTGCACGGTAGTGTTGCCAGTTGGCTCGATGGGAGTTGTAGCAGGTTCGCTTGTTCTCTTCTGATCGTTCAATACCCGGGTGGCCGTTAGGTTTAGCTGATCGCTTGCGGCTTGGGGGTGCTTGATATGATCAACACCAACTGCCGGCGTATTGACGAGTCTTAGAGTCCCACAATGGAGTTTCCTAGTCCAGGCGAAACGTTGTGGTGCGCGTATGCGATATGCGCATGGACCCGATTAAAATGCGCGTATAGGATACCGTATATTGATCGGGCGGCTTGCTTTTGGTGGGGTCATATGTGATATGACCGGATTGATAAATTAAATGTTGATTTATTAATTAACCATTTGTTTCTCACTTGAAATACTTTGTTGAGTTTGATGGATGTATGCATGCATGTATGCCTTCTTTTTTGATTCATGCACATATGGATTTACATATACACATACATACATACATACTGTAAGTCCACGTTGCCCACCCCGGTACTTGCGGGGAGGCGGAAAACGGAATAAAAATCGGATTTTTATGAGCATAGGCAACATGGACTAGAGCTAGAAGGATCTTTGCTAAACAAAAACTTGCTAAAGCTAACTAGAAACTAGCTAATTGCTAGAAAGGTTATACCTTGGGCTTTAAGTCCTTCTCTCCTTGCTCCTTGGAGTGGTGGAAGAAGGTCACCTTTGTCGTCTTCTCACGTCGAAGAAAGATCCACCCGAAAGCCTCAACCTTTGGCTTCAACTCCAAGTTAGAAGTAACTAGGGTTCAAGAAGTGCTAATCCTTCAACCCTAGATGAGAGTAAAGATGATCAAGATAGGGTTTTTCTCAAGCTCAAGTGTTTCTCAACACATGAGAGGGAGAGAGCTTGAGGGAGAGGAAGAACAAGAGAGAGAAATGAAATGATAGAATGAGAATTATGTGAACCATTCTCACTAATATGTGTATATTATTTTAATTGAATAATTAGCTAGATAATTGTCATGGCTTATCATGACATGACCATTATCATTTCAATTTGCAAGGATCAAAAAGCATCTTCCAAAAGAAATGATGATGGTCAAAGTGTCAACAAGGTCAACAAGTCAAGATGGGTCAAATGGTCAACAACCATAACCATGCACAATTATTAAACTAATATCAATTAACAATAATACACACATAAGCATTAGGGTTAATAAAATGACAATAGCCATTAACCCTAATCAAGGTCCTCTCCCTCAATCTCAAGCAACTGTGCATACGCACCCGCATTCGTGATCCGAGGAACACGAATACAATGAGAAAAACCAATCCCAAATCATATACTAGGATCCGGCTTAAACCAAAGCCCGCTAGTATAAACTGTCCGGACAGCAAACGTGCACAAGTGCGCGGATGCGAACGAACCCTGTCGCAAAACCATGCGACCTCTACACATTTTGCCTAAAGGCGAATAACTCTCTGTGTGGGACTCTAAAGACTCGACACTACGCTGGAAGTGGGTTTAACTACAGACAGCAAGCGGCACTAGCTGTACGTAACGGTCCCCAGGTAGATGTCGATAAGAAGACTGACGAGGTGAACCCCATCTGAACTCCTACTGAGCCTGTATGTGACAATCTCCGTTCAGTCCGGTCTGTTCGTCTGATACATCGCATGGCGGGCCTAGGGGGGCGGTGAACTTCAGTCCCCTAATAGCGGTACAAGTCGTGTCGGAGTGTAGCCCAGAACACCCTGAGATAACATTGGAAACCTACCAGTATATCTCGCTTGCCCTGGCCGGGGACTACTCGTGTAATGGCTCTCCTGGACACAGCGTGATGTCAACCCCCAATACCGGGAGAGACGAATCCTGTCTAACCGTCACTGCCTCCAAGTGCTTCGGGACTGCACCCAAAAACTACCTGTTTGCACGACTCCTTTGAGCCGTGGTAGGGTAGTAATCAAAGTGCAGTGGGAACACACTCGAGGCGAAGTGACAGTGTCAAGTCAACGGACTAAGCTGTACTCATGTCACCTGGGAACTGATAACTGACGATAGGTATAATACCAACCAACAGTTCCCGACGAGTCCTGTCCAGTGTACTCGTAACCTAACGAGCACCCGTATACTATCTCAAGTACGACGTACTGACGGCTGTGGGACAGATCGTCTCCCACGCTGGGATGAGAAGCGCATACGCTAGTCTACTCCGGAGTATCGATGCCCTGTCTCGATAGTCCAACGACTAGGGACCTGTATAAGGATGTGCTTATAGATCACCCAGCTCCCACGAGTGTGAGCGCCATCACAACGTTGGTTATCAAGCAAAGATCCTAAGGGCTCTATAATATGTATAACAGCGATATGCTAAAAGAAACACATGCACATATTAAAGCAGAGACAAACCAAGTAGCATACTACCATTTCGAGCAAGATTGTATATACAACTGTGAATATCCCAAGCTTCCATCAAGTAATATACAAACTAGTATGATACAGTAATGGCCTCTAGGGCATATACACTAACAATCTCCCATTTGCACTAAGGCCATGTACTGGCGTATCGAAGACCTATCATCTCGATCAGCCGCTCGAACTGAGTCTGGGGTAGGGCCTTCGTGAGTGGATCTGCAGTGTTGTTCTCTGTATTTACTCTCTTCACCTCGATCTCCTGGCGATCTATGATCTCCCTGATCAGGTGGTACCGCCTCAAAATGTGCCTGGACTTCTAATGGGACCTGGGTTCCTTCGCTAAAGCTATAGCTCCGTTGTTGTCGTAATACAGCGGTATTGGATCAACAATGGTAGGAACCACCTGAAGCTCCGTGAGGAACTTCTTCATCCAGACAGCTTCCTTTGCGGCATCGCAAGCAGCTATGTACTCCGCTTCCATAGTTGTGTCAGCAACGGTCTCCTACTTGGAACTCTTCCAGCAAACCGTCCCTCCATTGAGGGTAAAGACATAACCCGACATGGACTTGGAGTCATCCTTGTCACTCTGGAAGCTGGAGTCAGCAAAGGCCTCGAGATGGAGGTCTTTTCCGCCATACACCAAGAACATCTCCTTAGTCCTTCTCAGGTACTTGAGAATGTTCTTTACCGCTATCCAGTGTTTCTCCCCTGGGTTTGACTGATACCGGCTTACAACGCTCAATGCGTATGCTACATCTGGTCTGGTACACAACATCGCATACATTATAGAGACTACCGCAGAAGCGTAGGGTATAATAGACATGCGATCCCTTTCCAAATCAGTCTTGGGAGACATATCTTTGGAGAGGGTAATCCCGTGACAAGCCGGTAAATTACCGCGCTTGGAATCTTCCATACTGAACCTTTTCAGTATGGTGTCAATGTACCTTGACTGTGAAAGTCCAAACATCCTCTTAGATCTATCACGATAGATCTGGATCCCCAGAATGTAGTTGGCATCGCCCAGGTCCTTCATGGAGAACCTCTGCGACAAGAATCCTTTGACTGACTGTAACAAAGGAATATCATTTCCTATTAGGAGAATGTCTTCCACGTACAAGACGAGGAATACCACAATTCTCCCTACAATCTTACTGTAAATGCATAGTTCATCTGGATTTTTGATAAAGTCGAATTCTTTGACAGTATCATCAAAGCAGATGTTCCAACTCCGCGATGCCTGCTTAAGTCCATAAATGGACTTGAGCAACTTGCACACTCTACCGCTGCTCCCACTCTGATTGAATCCCTCCGGCTGATCCATATAGACGCACTCTTCCAAATTTCCATTTAGGAAAGCCGTCTTTACGTCCATCTGCCAGATTTCATAATCGTGGAAGGCAGCAATGGCAAGAAGGATCCGAATGGATTTCAGCATAGCCACTGGAGAAAAGGTCTCGTCATAGTCCAAACCAGGTCTTTGACGAAAACCCTTTGCAACAAGTCTAGCTTTATAGGTCTCAACCTGCCCATCTACACCAATCTTCTTTCTGAAGATACATTTGCAGCCTACTGGTTTTACCCCTTCTGGAGCAAAGTCCAAAGTCCAAACTTTGTCGGTGTGCATAGACTCCATCTCGGCCCGCATTGCATCCAGCCATTTTACCGAGTCACCGCTCTGAATGGCTTGCTTGAAGCTAGTAGGCTCACCATAATCCATGGTGCAATCCTCTCTATCCCCGTCAATGAGAAAACCGTAGTATCTCTCGGGCGGATGAGACTGCCTACTACTCCTGCGGAGTGGCGCTGGGATGTCCTGTTCTCTCGAACCCTCTGGTTCTACCAAGCTTTCAGTAATAGCTTGTGGTTCTAGAATTTCTTCCAGTTCTATTGCGCTCCCACTTATCTGATTTTCCAAAAACTCAGTTTCCAAGAAGCGGGTATGACGAGAAACAAAAACCTTTTGTTCCTCTGCGTAATAGAAAAGATACCCTTTGGAGTTCTTTGGGTATCCCACAAACTTACACTGTACCGAACGTGCCTTGAGCTTGTCCGCATGCTGCTTTTTTACAAAAGCTGGACACCCCCATGTCTTAAAGTGTTTAAGACTGGGTTTCTTCCCACTCCACATCTGATATGGTGTGGTAGGCACTGACTTAGTAGGAACTTGGTTCAAAAGATATGCAGCTGTTCCTAGTGCATAACCCCAGAAGGATCGCGGCAACTCAGCCTTACTCATCATGGAACGAACCATATCCAATAGGGTTCGATTCCTTCTTTCCGATACACCGTTGTGTTGTGGTGTGTATGGAGGAGTAAGTTGAGAGAGAATTCCATTCTCTTTTAAGAAGCCCAGAAACTCGGCACTCAAGTATTCGCCACCTCGATCAGATCTTAGTGTCTTGATACTTTTGCCTGTTTGTTTTTCAACTTCATTCTTGTATTCCTGAAATTTCTCAAAGGCCTCGGATTTGTGCTTCATTAAGAAGACATGCCTATACCTAGAGAAATCATCTGTGAAAGTAATGAAGTATGAATAACCACTTCGCGCATGTCTAGACATTGGACCACACACATCACTGTGTATGAGTACCAAGAGCTCGCTCGCTCTTTCTCCGTGTCCAGTGAACGGAGTCTTTGTCATCTTTCCCATGAGACAGGATTCACAAGTGGCATAAGACTGGTACTCAAACGGATCCAAGTATCCTTCTTTATGTAACTTTGTCAACCGTGTCTCATTAATATGACCCAGTCTATAATGCCATAAGAAAACCTGATTTAATTCCGGAGACTTTCTTTTAAGTGTGTTCTGGACACTGAAGACCTGAGCTTGATTCAAAACGTATATACCGTATTTCAATGTACCTGACCCAATCAGCACTTGATTTAGGTGGATGTTTACTACATCGCTTACAAAAGTAAAATCATATCCTTCCTTAGAAAGTAAGGATACAGATATGATGTTACAAGTCGCACCTGGCACATAAAAACAGTCACGCAGAATCAATATCTGCCCAGTTGTCAGTCCTAGATGATATTCCCCTACGGATTCAGCATACATGCTCATTCCGTTAGCAACCCTAAGAGACATATCACCTTTCCTGATAACCCTACGGTTTCTCAAAGCCTGTAACGAATTACAGATATGAGATCCTGATCCGGTATCCAATACCCACGAAGTAGGGTTAACTGACATACAGTTCTCAATCACAAACACACCCGAAACCGAAGCCACAACATGTTTCGAATTCTGGCTACTGGCTTTACAAGCCCTGCAATCTTTCTGTCCATGTTCATTCCCGTAACAATAGGAACATCCTTCTTTTACTACATCTGTTCCTGAAACTTCTGCCCTTCCCTTTCTTTCTACTTCCCTAGTTTCCTTTAGGGTATTAGGTAGAGACTGTTGAACTGAGTCAGCATCTGACCCGTTTTTCAACGTGGTCTTCAGGTCCGAGAGCTCAAAAGAGCTGGTCTCTGTAAGGACGTTGCCCCTTACAGATGACCCGATAGCCAACCTCGCCGGAAGCAATTCGTTCGAGGTCTCATATCTTGCGATACGAGATTGCTCTCCATATAAAACTTTGTTATGGAGGAAGATAGAAGCCGAGTCCATCTTCTCGTGCTGCCTCTGGTATATACCATTAACTGAGGCTAACACGGGGCACATGGCTTTCGCATAGTCTTCTTCCGATGTCCTACGAATATCAATATCCGTGACAGGGGAAACTGGACCTGAGACGGCAGGGGTTGGATCAGTTAAGAGGTGTCCCAGCTTGTCCTGGGCAATGGACATCTGGACAGACCTTTGCCAGTTATAACAATCAGATTCAGTCATCTTATTATCTAGATGTAACCTAGGTGCGGTCACTGGGTCGCTGCAATTAAGAGAGAGAGAAGAAAACACTTAGCATGATGCTCTTGCAAGTTTAGATTGGTTTTTAATTTATCTAAACAGGATGGCTCCCACTGTCTCTCGAATCCCTTCTCAAACCATAAAGAAAGGATTAGTCAGGATCAATCTCACCGTACAATACTTGCTTAACCGTTCAGCCAGGCCAGTGTCGGTACTTCGAGGGAGGTTTTCCAACGCTTTTGCGAAGTTCCTTAATTAAGTAACCTCTTTTCCCTGTAGGCGTAGCCCCGCTAACACCTTTTTAGACACCTACTAAGTTTATAGCATTGATCGTTGAGTGAGAGTTTTCCCGAGGAGTAGCATATACTCACAGTAGGATCGGGATCCAAATATCATTGCGTGATAAAACCGAAGGAATCCTACCAGAATCATCACACTCCAAATGGTATGCAGCTCTAGCAAGTTTCAGTACTTTTGAAACTCCCGATGTAGATTTTTGCCCCATGCTCTTATGACCTTGACTAAGGCCAACAAATCATAAGTCACATGTCAAGTTCTACCCGTCGTTATCCAGATTAATTTGAACCCACCCGTATATACCCTTGACTATGGCCAACAAAGCAATACGACTGTCCCAAACCAACGCATTCTATCTATGCAATATATGAATACCCACCAGCTACCAAACACTGTGCCTTGACTAAGGCCAACAAACACAGCTTGAATACTGTTGAATATTCATATGAAACGACGGAGGGCTACGGATGGTTTTGGCGAAACCGTGAACGTAGTGAACTTGATATAGTCGATGGAACGAGATAGCTTTTAAAAGGAGTGGTTCAAGCTCCGCGTTTTAAAATGCTTGTTTTTGAAAAGAACCGAGTGGTTTTCAAAGTGTTCCAATCGACTTTTACTTGGTTTATTTTCTTTCATTTGTTCTTTTAATGCGTCCCATCATTTAATCCTACCATTGCAGAAAACAACCAAAATATGACGTACGCTTATGCCATTCGCATTCGCCACGGGGCCCCGTCATCACCCGTTAGGTTACTTAACTAACGACAGAGCGGGGGCTGGGCTAGCGCGGCTGTAAAACATAAGCAACGCCTAAATAGTTATCATATATAAATATATAGCAATGATAGACATTACAGATCACAGATGAATACATTGGATATACTAGGAATCCGCAATCCGTTCGAGCCTGCAACGAAAAGCGGATTACACGGTCGCGGTGAATAGCCAATACCCCACCCAAGACCCCTACGGGTGCGGCAAACTACCCGCCAAGTATCCGAAGCGAAGCAACCTCCCTCAACACCGTGAGTAGGCCACTCGGCACTTCGAGATACCCGGTAGTTTGTGCACCCCCTCCATGGGTCTATCCTAGGAGCAAAAACAGTAAAAAGAATTATAAAATGACGGCTACAACCCCGACCCGGTTGCGCGGCCATACAAATAATAATATTACATCAATTTACATATTACAATGAATGAAAGAAAAAGCAGCACTCATCTCACATCCACCCCGGCTATTCATCCGCGACAATCCAACCCATTCATATACACATACCAATCATCAATCACAGATAACAGATATGTATAACCCCGACTAATCGACATATAGCGATTAGCCGACGTTCAATACATGCAAACATCACAGATATAACCTTCATAGTCAAAGTGTAGTGAAGTTCGGAAAAAAACACGGATTTATAGGCCCTCAAAAATAAATTTCTATTCTGGAAAATCTGGGCACATATAAACCATCTTAAAAATCCTAAAACCAAGCCGTAATAAAACTGCACCAAACCCGACTCGGTGAAGAGTCCAAACGGCGGCGGTTCCGCGGCAATAGCTTGCTATTGCCGCGGAAACGCGGCGGTTTAGACGAATCACTGGACCGGGTTTGGTGGTTTTCTTTAGAAAACCCTGAGACGATTTTTGGTGTATAACAAATTTTGTTTTGACCAGAAAAATTTTTAACAGAAACTAGGGTTTTTGAAAACTCGGTTTTTGGATTTTCCGGTTTCGAACTTCGTTACACTTCACTACCTAGCTCGTTTAAGTTTAGTTAGGCTCTGATACCACTGTAAGTCCACGTTACCCACCCCGGTACTTGCGGGGAGGCGGAAAACGGAATAAAAATCGGATTTTTATGAGCTTAGGCAACATGGACTAGAGCTAGAAGGATCTTTGCTAAACAAAAACTTGCTAAAGCTAACTAGAAACTAGCTAAGTGCTAGAAAGGTTATACCTTGGGCTTTAAGTCCTTCTCTCCTTGCTCCTTGGAGTGGTGGAAGAAGGTCACCTTTGTCGTCTTCTCACGTCGAAGAAAGATCCACCCGAAAGCCTCAATCTTTGGCTTCAACTCCAAGCTAGAAGTAACTAGGGTTCAAGAAGTGCTAATCCTTCAACCCCAGATGACAGTAAAGATGATCAAGAGAGGGTTTTTCTCAAGCTCAAGTGTTTCTCAACACATGAGAGGGAGAGAGCTTGAGGGAGAGGAAGAACAAGAGAGAGAAATGAAATGATAGAATGAGAATTATGTGAACCATTCTCACTAATATGTGTATATTAATTTAATTGAGTAATTAGCTAGATAATTGTCATGGCTTATCATGACATGACCATTATCATTTCAATTTGCAAGGATCGAAAAGCATCTTCCAAAAGAAATGATGATGGTCAAAGTGTCAACAAGGTCAACAAGTCAAGATGGGTCAAATGGTCAACAACCATAACCATGCACAATTATTAAACTAATATCAATTAACAATAATACACACATAAGCATTAGGGTTAATAAAATGACAATAGCCATTAACCCTAATCAAGGTCCTCTCCCTCAATCTCAAGCAACTGTGCATACGCACCCGCATTCGTGATCCGAGGAACACGAATACAATGAGAAAAACCAATCCCAAATCATATACTAGGATCCGGCTTAAACCAAAGCCCGCTAGTATAAACTGTCCGGACAGCAAACGTGCACAAGTGCGCGGATGCGAACGAACCCTGTCGCAAAACCATGCGACCTCTACTCATTTTGCCTAAAGGCGAATAGCTCTCTGTGTGGGACTCTAAAGACTCGACACTACGCTGGCAGTGGGTTTAACCACAGACCGCAAGCGGCACTAGCTGTAAGTAACGGTCCCCAGGTAGATGTCGATAAGAAGACTGACGAGGTGAACCCCATCTGAACTCCTACTGAGCCTGTATGTGACAATCTCCGTTCAGTCCGGTCTGTTCGTCTGATACATCGCATGGCGGGCCTAGGGGGGCGGTGAACGTCAGTCCCCTAATAGCGGTACAAGTCGTATCGGAGTGTAGCCCAGAACACCCTGAGATAACACTGGAAACCTACCAGTATATCTCGCTTGCCCTGACCAGGGACTACTCGTGTAATGGCTCTCCTGGACACAGCGCAATGTCAACCCCCAATACCGGGAGAGACGAATCCTGTCTAACCGTCACTGCCTCCATGTGCTTCGGGACTGCACCCAAAAACTACCTGTTTGCACGATTCCTTTGAGCCGTGGTAGGGTAGTAATCAAAGTGCAGTGGGAACACACTCGAGGCGAAGTGACAGTGTCAAGTCAACGGACTAAGCTGTACTCATGTCACCTGGGAACTGATAACTGACGATAGGTATAATACCAACCAACCATTCCCGACGAGTCCTGTCCAGTGTACTCGTAACCTAACGAGCACCCGCATACTATCTCAAGTACGACATACTGACGGCTGTGGGACAGACCGTCTCCCACGCTGGGATGAGAAGCGCATACGCTAGTCTACTCCGGAGTATCGATGCCCTGTCTCGATAGTCCAACGACTAGGGACCTGTATAAAGATGTGCTTATAGATCACCCAGCTCCCACGAGTGTGAGCGCCATCACAACGCTGGTAATCAAGCAAAGATCCTAAGGGCTCTACTAATATGTATAACAGCGATATGCTAAAAGAAACACATGCACATATTAAAGCAGAGACAAACCAAGTAGCATACTACCATTTCGAGCAAGATTGTATATACAACTGTGAATATCCCAAGCTTCCATCAAGTAATATACAAACTAGTATGATACAGTAATGGCCTCTAGGGCATATACACTAACAAATACATCCTTCATGGTTGTACATACATGAAAATGGTGGCAATATAAGACTCACACCATGGTTTTATTTATGTATTTTATTGCATTTGATTTAAAACAAAAAGGAAAAAGTAAAATGGTCATTATTGATTTGTTTCTAGACTCTACTTTTGACCTAACCTTCCTCACCCACCGTTTAACCTAGGGTAAACTTTCCTTTTGTGTTTTAACTCAAGTTCAATTATATATTCATTGTTTAAACCATGGTTTGAGGTGAGAACAAGAAAATATATAAACATATATTTTCATTTTTCTTGAACAAGAGTTATTCTTTTCACTCTTATAAAAGGATATAGCCATCATCTTCTTCTTCCTCTCTCATTTGCTCTCTAGATTTTTGTTCTGAGCGATATACTCATCAATAAAGGATTTTGAAGTGAGAAAGAGAGCCACAACACCTTTCTACACAAGTATAGCCCACTTGCTTAGAGTGTTAGCTTCACTTTATTCTTTTGATCGGGTGAAGTTGCAAGCTTGGACAAAGCGGACTCCGGGTGGATCATCGGTGACCTAGAGGAGATCAAGCGGAGATTTTCCAAACCCCAAGTTGCCAAGGTGTCCAGCGTAGGGAACTACAAAGTTTGTACTCTCCAAACCCTAGCTATTCTTTCATATGATGATATGCAAGTTTTAGAAACCCTAATTTTCTAGGAATGATCCGATGTTTGTTAACTTAGCACCCTAAAGACTCCATCTTTGGTACATGTGATGCTTCCAAACCCTTCATGAGGTGCTAGGCTAACCCAATATTGGTATCAGAGCCGACCTAGAACATTAGGCGACACTTTAACGAAGTTAAAACTCCGATCGAACCGGAAAATACGGATTTTAAGCGCTCTCTGGTAATTTTTTCAAAACTGCTATTTTTCAGAATTAAAAATATGTAAGAAATTCAGCAGGTAAATATAAGAATTACGGTATAAAAATGATGCAATGGACAGTTATTATTGCCGCGGAAACGCGGCCGTACACATCAATCACTGCATCATTTTTATACAGTAATGCTGGCTTCTGCTTGTATATTTTTTAGGGTATTTTTAATCTGAATTTAGTGCTGAAAATTCTGGAGATGGTTTTGGACTCGACGATTCGATCGGAATTTTGATTTTGTGACTTTTCTGGGTAAATTAGAAAGTATTGAAGTGTTTGAACGAGTATCATTTGCTCACTTTTCACGGGGTTTAAATCCATCGGAGGTATGTGCAAGTTTTGTGGTGGTCCCTCTAGAAGACAACAAACCTTAACTCGATTATGTGACCGTCTTGAACTGGCCTTTGAACCTTAGGGTTTAGGGCAGTACGGCGTTCCACATGTGAGGCGTTGGCTTGACCCTTCTACGACTAGACCTCGACTACTGTGTCACACTCCGGGTTTGTGAACTCCGCTCAAGTGTTGAGCTTTAGTGAATCTTGGGTATTTGATCGTTCGTTCGAAAAATTTAATACTGTCTAATTATCTGGAATGTGATGCAATGTGTGGAATTCATATTACTAGACATGAAATACGAAGTATGTGATATTTTGCATTTACGATGTCTAAAGAGAATGTGGATTCCAGATATTGCAGTTTTACACTTTCTTTTCTGTGACCGTAAGTGTAGTATGTCGATATCGCCGGTTTCGTTGCTATACATCAACGACAATTGGGGTACGCATACTTACTTACGTTGATGATATATGATATTATGTGTTGCTGAGATATGATGTGCTGGATTGTCGCAATTGAATAGCCGGGGGGTTTTATTTGAGATGAGAGTTTTATATTTTCATTCATGTAAATTCAAATGTAATGAAATATTCTTTTATTTGGGGCACTTCCGGGTTGAGGTCGATGCCACCAGTGTTGTATATTATTTACTTTTCCGCATTAGGATGGACCCAAGGAGGGGAGCACGGGTGACCGGGTTCTGGGGTTCTGTGGGAGGCCATCTCGAGGAGTCGAGACCGGGTCTCCTAAACTCCAGAATTGGTAGGGTCGCTTGCCGCTCTCGTAGGGGTCCAGGGTGTGAGCTTGGCTATTCATCGCGACTGTGGAATCCGTATTTTCTATTGTTGGCTAAATACTAAATACGGACGTCCTAGTATATCCCACATTATATCTATGTTTCTGCTGCGATATCTGTGATGTGATCATGTGATGTGCTGTGATATATACTTTATATAGTATATATGATATATTATATAGACGTTACTTATGTTTTGCACCCGCACCAGCCCTGCCCTGCTCTGTCGTTAGTTACCTAACCTAATGGTGCACGAGGGGACATCGAGGCGAATGCGGATGGCATAAGTGTACGTCGTATTTATCTGAGATGTTTAGGTGACTTAAATGATGGGACTTCATTAATGTGATTAATGAAAGAAAAGAAACCTAAAAGATGTTGTAGAATCAAATTTTAAAATAAAAGGGTAGCTACAGTTTTGCTTTGCATAGCGGTATATATGATATACCCTGCACCTTATTCGATGGGGAAAGAGCCGAGATCCCTTCACCGGGAGTGACCTCTTTAGCAAAACTGGCAGATGCTACAACACTCGGTTTGATTTTTGACTGCTTTTGGAGTTTTGCTTTGCACAGTGATATATATGATATATCCCGCACCTTATTCGATGAGGAAAGAGCCGAGATCCCTTCACCGGGAGTGACCTCTTTAGCAAAACTAATGAAAGCCTCAAAATCTCTCCATTTCAGAAATTCACTCGATTCTACAACGATATCAAGTTCATTACGCAATAGGTTTTCAGAAAAACCTGTCATAGCCCTCCGTCATTTTAGATAAGTCTTGCTTAGTATTCGTGCTGCGTTTGTTGACCTTGTCAAGGCGCAGTGTGCGGTAGCTGACCAGTATTTATCTGCTTATGCATATGATGCAGATTGGATTAGGGTAGTCGTACGGCCTTGTTGACCTTGTCAAGGGTCGTGCAGGTGGGTTTAATTCAATCAAGAAATGACGGGTTGAACTTGACTTACGGTCTATGGTTTGTTGACTTTGTCATGGTCATAGATTGTTTGGGGCAAAATATTATCGGGAATTTCAAGTGTTGAAATTTGCAATGAGATTGCATACCTTCTATGAGATAGTTGGATCCCGATACCCACTGCGAGTAATTGTTACTCCTGGGAGAGTTTTATACAGGACAATTAGCCGATCAAGTAGGTGTCTAGAAAGGTGTCAACGGGGTTACGCCTCTGGGAAAACGAGGTTTACTTTAATTAGGTCCGTGCGAAAGCAAGGGGGACCTCCCTCAAAGTACCGACACTGGCCTGGCTGAAAGATCGGTCAAGTTGTAGGGTGTAATTAATCCCGGCTAGTCTTTCCTTTTAGGGTTTTAAGGAAGATTTGATAAAAAACAGTGGGAGCCATCTTGATTAGATAAGATAATAACCAATCTGATCTTGCAAAAGTATACGCTAAAGTGTTTTCTTCTCTCTCTCTCCAGGTAGCGACCATGTCATGCCTTAATCAAGATAATAATATGGATGTATTGACCGAACCCGCATGTTATACTGTGCTGGGGAACGTTGGTTCCGTTCTTTCTTATAAGAGTAATAGGACTGAACAGGACATAGGGGAATACCAGGATTCCCATGCCACCCGAATGAAGAAAGTACATGATGATGCATTTTCTTCGGATGTGTTCGTTACAGAGAACTGTTTCTCCATTTGCCCTACGTCCTGGGTATTAGATACCGGGTCAGGATCCCATATATGTAATCAGTTACATGGGCTTAGGAAAGGTAGAGAACTTGGAGAAGGTGATAAAGACATAAGAGTTGGAAATGGTGCAATTGTTTCAGCTAAGACTGTCGGGTAATATCACCTTGCATTACCAACTGCTAATACATTGATTCTGAACGAATGCTATTACATGCCGAACCTGATATGCAACATTATATCGGTATCTTTGTTGAGTAAAGAGGGATATAATTTTGTATTACAGGATAATGTCATGAACATTTTCCGTAACCAAAAGTTGGTTGGATCAGGCACGTTGTGCAATGGCATTTATGTTCTAAATCAATCAACAGTTCTGAGTATAACAAACACACATAAGAGGAAGTGTTCAGATCTGAACGAATCCTTCTTGTGGCATTGTAGACTAGGTCACATCAATGCGACACGACTAGCTAAGTTGCATAAAGATAGATATTTGAAACCGTTTGAATTTTCATCTTATGACACTTGCCAGTAATGTCTCAAAGGCAAGATGACTAAAACTCCGTTTACGGGACACGGAGAAAGAGTTACCGAACTCTTGGGACTGATACATAGTGATGTATGCGGTCCCATGTCAACACATGCCAGGGATGGTTCTTCGTACTTCATTACATTCACTGACGATCTCTCTAGATTCGGATATGTGTTCCTGATGAAACACAAATCAGAAGCTTTTGAGAAACTTAGAGAATATAAACAAGAAGTCGAGAACCAAACCGGAAAAAGTATTAAAATCCTTCGATCTGATCGAGGAGGTGAATACTTGAGCAATGAATTCCTGGACTTCCTAAAAGAGAATGGGATTCTCTCTCAGCTGACTCCTCCATATACACCACAGCACAACGGTGTATCGGAACGGAGGAACCGCACCCTATTAGATATGGTGCGCTCTATGATGAGCACAGCTGAGTTACCTATTTCCTTCTGGGGATATGCGCTGGAGATAGCAACATACCTATTGAATCAAGTTCTATCTAAATCTGTACCTACCACACCATATGAGATGTGGAGTGGGAAGATGCCATATCTTAAACGAGTTAAGATATGGGGTTGTCCGGCCTATGTCAAAAGACAAAATCCGGACAATTTCGAGGCACGGTCAGTTCTCTGCAAAGTTTGTGGGATATCCAAAGAACTCATATGGGTATTTTTTCTACCACAGTGAGGAACAAAAAGTGTTTGTTGCTTAACATGCCACCTTTTTAGAAAAGGAATTTCTTGTAAAAGAAATTAGTGGCAGAGTGGTGGAGCTGGAAGAGGTTCCAGATACACAAACCATAACTGAAGATTTAGTGGAACCGGAAGATTCAGTAGCTCCCAACGAACCTCAGCCTCTCCGCCGATCTAGTAGGGTTCCTCGCCAACCTGAGAGATACTACGGTTTTCTCATGGATGGTGGGAGCGAGGATTGCATCATGGAGGATGATGACCCAACTAGCTTCGAGGAGGCCATCACGAGTGGGGACTCAGTGAAATGGCTGGATGCTATGCGGTCCGAGATGAAATCCATGTACACCAACAAAGTATGGACTTTGGAAGATGCCCCTGAAGGGGTAAAACCCATTGGGAGCAAGTGGATCTTCAAGAAAAAACTTGGTGTAGATGGGAAAGTGGAGACTTTCAAAGCTAGACTTGTTGCAAAGGGTTTTCTTCAAAGACCAGGTGTGGACTATGACGAAACCTTTTCTCCAGTGGCTATGCTTAAATCCATCCGGATCATGCTTGCCATCGCTGCATATCATGACTACGAAATCTGGCAAATGGATGTTAAGACCGCCTTTCTAAACGGTGATTTAGAAGAGTGCGTGTACATGACTCAGCCAGAGGGCTTCGTAGATAGTGGGAGCAGCGGGAAGGTGTGCAAGCTGCTTAAATCCATTTATGGATTAAAGAAAGCATCGCGGAGTTGGAACATCTGCTTTGACGTCGTTATCAAAGAGTTTGATTTCTTCAAAAACGTAGATGAACCTTGTATCTACAAGAAGGTGGCAGAGAGTAAGGTTGTCTTCCTCGTATTGTACGTGGACGACATACATTTGATATGAAATGATATTCCAATGCTGCAATCAGTCAAGCTCTTCTTATCACAAAGATTCTCAATGAAAAATCTTTATGATGCCTCCTGCATATTGGGAATCAGGATCTATAGAGATAGATCCAAACGGATATTGGGATTGTCCCAATCCAGGTACATTGACACCATAATAATGAGATTTAGTATGGAAGAATCCAAGCGTGGGAACTTACCCACGATCTCTGGAGTCACTCTCTCCAAAGAGATGTCTCCCAAGACTGATTTGGAGAGAGCTCGCATGCAAGGGATACCCTATGCTTCGGCTGTAGGCACTATCATGTATGCGATGCTATGTACCAGACCCGATGTAGCATACTTATTAAGTGTAGTGAGCAGGTATCAAGCTGATCCAGGAGAGAGTCACTGGACAGCTGTGAAGAGCATTCTCAAGTACTTACGAAGGACTAAGGAGATGCTCTTGGTGTATGGTAATGGAGAACTCCAAGTCGAGTCCTTTACCGATTCCAGCTTCCAGAGTGATAAGGACGACTCTAAGTTACAGTCGGGATTTGTCTTTACCCTTTACGGAGGGGCGGTTAGCTGGAAGAGTTCCAAGCAGGAAACCGTGGCAGACTCAACGATGGAGGCTGAATGCATCGCTGCCAACGATGCTGCCAAAGAGGCTGTCTGGATCAAGAAGTTCAGTACTAAACTTGGAGTGGCTCAATCCATTGAGAATCCAATACCTTTGTATTGCGATAACAATGGAGCGGTGGCTTTGGCCAAGGAACCCAGGTCCCATCAGCGATCCAGGCATATTCTGAGGCGGTATCACCTGATTCGGGAGATAGTTGATCGCCGAGAGATCGAGGTCAGGAGGGTTGACAGGAAGAATAACACAGCGGATCCACTCACGAAGGCCATTCAACAGATACAGTTTGAGAGGCTCTTCGGGATGCTCGGTATGCGATACTACATCTGCTAGCCCTAGTGCAAATGGGAGATTGTTAGTTGTATGTATGCCCTAGAGGCCAGTATTGTACAGATGATGTATATTATATTGGATGCTTGGACATATATAGAGATGACTTTCTTACTCGATATGATAGTATGCTATCTGGTTGCTCTTTGTCTTAACATGTATACTTGTCTCTTTATACTGTCTTATATTTACATGTTGGTAAAGCCCTTAGGATGTGTACATGACTACCTGGACTATGATGCGGGTCATACTAGCGGGGACATGGTAGTCCATAAGTACATACTTCAAGGTCCCTAGTCGTGGGTGTATCGAGACGGGGCATCGATATACCAGTGTAGACTAGCGTATACGCTTCTCGACCCATGAGATAGGCGATGGATGATCCCATATCCATTGGTGTTTGATATCAGAGATGGTATACGGGTACTCAGTGGAGACTGGGTACACTAGACGGACTCGCCGAGAACTCCCAGATGGTATTATACCTCACGTCAGATGGCAGTTCTCAGGTGACACTTGTGCAGGTTAGTCTGTAGACCCGAGATCGTCATAAAGTCTTGTATGATTCCCACTGTGCTTTGATTTCCACCATACCACGTTCATGAGTGCGTGCAAAACGGTGGTTTTTGGGTACAGTCCCGAGTCACATGGAGGCAATGAGCGATAGGAGGGGTTTCGTCTCTCCCGGTATTGGGGGTTGATGTTGCGCTGTGCTGGATTGGCCGTAACAGGGAAGTCCCTGGCCAGGGATGATTGGAGATTTACTGCTAAGTGTTACCAGTAGTTTCTCGACCCGTTATGAGCCTCACATCGGCACGACTTATCAGTTATTGGGGTCTGACGTTTACCACCCCTAGACTTAGTATGCGACATATCAGATGAGGAGACCGGACTGCACGGTAGTGTTGCCGGTTGGCTCGATGGGAGTTGTAGCAGGTTCGCTTGTTCTCTTCTGATCGTTCAATACCCGGGTGGCCGTTACGTTAAGCTGACCGCTTGCGGCTTGGGGGTGCTTGATATGATCAACACCCGCTGCCGACGTATTGACGAGTCTTAGAGTCCCACAATGGAGTTTCCTAGTCCAGGCGAAACGTTGTGGTGCGCGTATGCGATATGCGCATGGACCCGATTAAAATGCGCGTATAGGATACTGTATATTGATCGGGCGGCTTGCTTTTGGTGGGGTCATATGTGATATGACCGGATTGATAAATCAAGTGTTGATTTATTAATTAACCATTAGTTTCTCACTTGAAATCCTTTCTTGAGTTTGATGGATGTATGCATGCATGTATGCCTTCTTTTTTGATTCATGCACATATGGATGTACATATACACATACATACATACATACATCCTTCATGGTTGTACATACATGAAAATGGTGGCAATATAAGACTCACACCATGGTTTTATTTATGGATTTTATTGCATTTGATTTAAAACAAAAAGGAAAATGGAAAATGGTCATTATTGATTTGTTTCTACACTCTTCTTTTGACCTAACCATCCTCACCCACCTTTTAACCTTGGGTAAACTTTCCTTTTGTGTTTTAACTCAAGTTCAATTATATATTCATTGTTTAAACCATGGTTTGAGATGAGAACAAGAAAATATATAAACATATATTTTCATTTTTCTTGAACAAGAGTTATTCTTTTCACTCTTGTAAGAGGATATAGCCATCATCTTCTTCTTCCTCTCTCATTTGCTCTCTAGATTTTTGTAGTGAGCAATATACTCATCAAAAAAGGATTTTGAAGTGAGAAAGAGAGCCACAACACCATTCTACACAAGTCTAGCTTACTTGTTTAGAGTGTTAGCTTCACTTTATTCTTTTGATCGGGTGAAGTTGCAAGCTTGGACAAAGCGGACTCCGGGTGGATCATCGGTGACCTAGAGAAGATCAAGCGAAGCTTTTCCAGACGCCAAGTAGCCAAGGTGTCTAGCGTAGGGAGCTACAAAGGTTGTACTCTCCAAACCCTAGCTATTCTTTCATACGATGATATGCAAGTTGTAGAAACCCTAATTTTCTAGGAACGATCCGATGTTTGTTAACTTAGCACCCTAAAGACTCCACCTTTGGTACATGCGATGCTTCCAAACCCTTCATGAGGTGCTAGGCTAACCCAACACTCCCACGGTCCCCAAATCCAGAAAACATCTTCAAAAATCCATATCACAATGCGAAAATCCATGAATATAATATATGCAACATAAAACTGTAATGAAAGCATATAAAGGAAAAGCCGCTAATTAACTGCAACAAGTTAATATAAATATCATGCGGTTCCTAATTTCTCCAATTCTAAATAACATCAAGTAAAGGTAAACAATATAGCTATAACTGATATATGTGTAAACAATAAGGTATAGCAAGGTATATGTATCTACCTATAAGTAATGATGTAATATACCCCCTGGGTATAAGTGAAGTATGTGTACAAGGTATACCTGTAGCTATGTCATAAAAAGTGTATGTACCTCTCACTAATGGTACAATACCCTATAGGTACACAGGTATCTAACATATAAGTATACGAAGGCATATGTGTAAGCAATAGATATACAGGTAAGCTAAATGTCATATGCGATAATAAATATGAATCAATGTTACTATGTCCCTAACCAAGCAATATCCTAACTATAAGTGGTTTGTGTGTGACATGGAAATTATTGACGGTGTGTGTAGCATACAATCAATGCTCGTGCAACATGAATCGTCAATAATATGTTCAATGTCCTAAGGCTATTAGTCCATGTAAGTCCACGTTGCCCACCCCGGTTCTTATGGGGAGGCGGAAACGGTAAAAAACGATTTTTTGACACAAGGCAACATGGACTAGAAAAGAGGATCTTTGCTAAACAAAAACTAGCAAACTAACTACGAGTTTAGCTACTCGGTTAGGGGGTTATACCTTGGTCTTGAACTCCTTCTCCTCTTGCTCCTTGTAGTGTTTTGAACTGCTCCACCTCGTAGTCTTCTCTTTGTCGAAGAAGGGTCCACCCGAAAGCTTCTACCTTGAGCTCCAACCTCAACCTAGAGGTAACTAAAGTGCTTGGCTTGCTAAACCTAGAATTCTAGAGTGAGTAGAGAGATGTTTTGAAGGTTTTATCTCAATAGCTCATGCTTCTTAACACATGAGACATGAGAGCTTTGAGAGGGAGGAAGAGGGTGAGTTTTGGATGAGAGAGAGTGATCAAGTGAGAATGAGCTTGATTTTTTACAACCTTGCTCACAAAAGAAAGAATAATGATGATAATAATAATAATTAAGAATTGTGATGGTTAGTTTCAATGACCATTATCATTTCATGCATTTTGCAAAGAATAAGAAGCATCATTGAAATGAAATGATGATGGTCAACAAGTCCACAATGGTCAACCAGTCAACAAAGTCAACAAGTCAACAAAAGTAAAATGTTCAACTCAACCATGGCACAATAATACTTAATTACTATTATTAATCATATTTCTTATTCTCATTAGGGTTTAGAAAAAAGTCAACGGTCAACAACCCTAATGAGAATCCTCTGCCTCTGCCTCTGTCAACTGTGCATACACCCCCGCATCCGTATTCCGAGGAACACAAATACAATGGGATAGAACCAATCCCAAAACATATACTAGGATCTGGCTTAAACCAAAGCCCGCTAGTAATAACTCCCCGGACACCAAACGTGCACAAGTGCGCGGATGTGAACGAACCCTGTCGCAAAACTATGCGACCTCTACTCTGTTTTGGCCAAAGGCAAATAGCCCTCTGTGTGGGACTCTAAAGACTCGACACTACGCTGGCAGTGGGTTTAACCACAGGCCGCAAGCGGTACTAGCTGTACGTAACGGTCCCCAAGTAGATGCCAATAAGAAGACTGATGAGGTGAGCCCATCCGATCTCCTACTGAGCCTGAATGTGACAATCTCCGTACAGTCCGGTCTGTTCATCAGAGAGTATCGCATGGCGGGTCTAGGCGGCGTTAAACATCAGTCCCCTAATAGCGGTACAAGTCGTGTCGGAGTGTAGCCCAGAACACCCAGAGATAACACTGGAAACGCTACCAGTATATCTTGCTTGCCCTGGCCAGGGACTTTGTGTAATAGCTCTCCTAGACACAGCGCGATATCAACCCCCAATACCAGGAGAGACGAATCATGTCTAACCATCACTGCCTCCAAGCGCTTCGGGACTGCACCCAACTGCTACCTGTTTGCACGACTCATTTGAGCCGTGGTAGGGTAGCAATCGAAGAACAGTGGGAACACACTCCAGGCGAAGTGACAGTGTCAAGTCTGCGGACTAAGCTGTACTCATGTCACCTGGGAACTGATAACTGACGATAGGTATAGTACCAACCAACAGTTCCCGATGAGTCCTGTCCAGTGTACTCGTAACCTAACGAGCACCCGCATACTATCTCAAGTACGTCGTACTAATGGCTGTAGGACAAACCATCTCCCCTGTTAGGATGAGAAGTGCATACGCTAGTCTACTCCGGAGTATCGATGCCCCGTCTCGATAATCCTATGACTATGGACCTGTATAAGGATGTGCTTGTAGATTACCCAGCCTCCACTAGTGTGACTGCCATCACAACGCTGGTAATCAAGCAAAGATCCTAAGGGCTCAACTAATGTGTATAGGCGATATGCTAAAAGAAACACATGCACACATTAAAGTAGAAACAAACCAAGTAGCATACTACTATTTTGAGCATGATTGTCTATACAACTGTGAATATCCCAAGCTTCCATTAAGTAATATACAAACTAGTATGATACAGTAATGGATTCTAGGGCATATACACTAACAATCTCCCACTTGCACTAAGGCCATGTACTGGCGTATCGAAGACCTATCATCTTGATCAGCCGCTCGAACTGAGTCTGGGGTAAGGCCTTCATGAATGGATCTGCAGTGTTATCTTCTGAAGCAACCCTCCGAACCTCGATCTCCCGGCGATCCACGATCTCCCTGATCAGGTGATACCGCCTCAAGATGTGTCTAGACTTCTGATGGGACCTGGGTTCCTTCGCTAAAGCTATAGCCCCGTTGTTGTCACAATACAGAGGTATTGGATCAACAATGGACGGAACCACCTGAAGTTCTGTCAAGAACTTCCTCATCCAGACGTCTTCTTTTGCGGCATCAGATGCAGCGATATATTCCACTTCCATCGTGAGTCAGCAACAGTTTCCTGTTTGGAACTCTTCCATCACACCGCCCCTCCATTGAGGGTAAAGACATAACCTGACATGGATTTGGAGTCATCCTTGTCACTCTGGAAGCTGGAGTCAGCAAAGGCCTCGATCTGGTGGTCTTTTCCGCCATACATCAAGAACATCTCCTTAGTCCTTCTCAGGTACTTGAGAATGTTCTTTATTGCTATCCAGTGCTTCTCATAAGGTTTTGACTGATACCGGCTTTCCACACTCAGTGCATAAGCTACATCTGGTCTGGTACACAACATCGCATACATTATAGAGCTTACCGCAGAAGCGTAGGGTATAATAGACATGCGATCCCTTTCCAAATCGGTCTTGGGAGACATCTCTTTGGATAGGGTGATCCCGTGACAAGCCGGTAGACTACCGCGCTTGGAATCTTCCATACTGAACCTTTTCAGTATGGTGTCGATGTACCTGGACTGTGAAAGTCCTAATATCCTCTTGGACCTATCACGATGGATCCGGATCCCCAGAATGTAAGAGGCATCACCCAGGTCTTTCATGGAGAACCTGTGTGACAAGAACCCTTTGACAGATTGTAGCATAGGAATGTCATTTCCTACCAAGTGAATGTCATCCACGTATAAAACGAGGAATACGACAGTTCGTGCTACAATTTTACTATAGATGCATGGTTCATCTGGATTTTTGATAAAGCCAAATTCTTTGACCGTCTCATCAAAATAGATGTTCCAACTCCGTGATGCCTGCTTGAGTCCATAAATTGGACTTAAGCAACTTACACACCTTCCCGCTGCTCCCACTCCGAATGAAACCCTCTGGCTAGTCCATATAGACACACTCCTCTAAATTTCCATTTAGAAAAGCGGTCTTTACAACCATCTGCCAAATCTCATAATCGTGGATGGAAGCAATGGCAAGAAGAATCCGAATGGATTTGAGCATAGCCACTGGAGAAAAGGTTTCCTCATAATCCAAACCAGGTCTTTGACGGAAACCCTTTACAACAAGTCTAGTTTTATAGGTCTCAACCTGTCCATCTATACCAATCTTCCTTTTGAAGATCCATTTGCAGCCTACGGGTTTTACCATTTCTGGAGCAACGTCCAAAGTCCATACTTTGTTGGTGTACATGCACTCCATTTCGGTCCACATTGCATCCAGCCATTTTACCGAGTCAGCGCTCTGAATGGCCTGCTGGAAGCTAGTCGGCTCATCATTATCAATGATGCAATCTTCTCTATCCCCGTCTATGAGAAAATCATAGTATCTCTCGGGCGGATGAGACTGCCTACTACTACTGCGGAGCGGCGCAGGATTGTCCTGTTCTTTCGAACCCTCTGGTTATACTAAGCTATCAGTAATAGCTTGTGGTTCTGGAATTTCTTCGAGTTCTATTGCGCTCCCACTTATCTGATTTTCCAAAAATTCAGTTTCCAAGAAGCAGGCATGACGAGAAACAAAAACCTTTTGTTCTTCTGCGCAATCGAAGAAATATCCCTTGGAGTTCTTTGAATATCCTACAAACTTACACTGTATTGATCGTGCCTCGAGTTTATCCGCATGCTGCTTTTTGACAAAAGATGGACATCCCCATGTCTTAATGTGCTTAAGATAGGGTTTCTTCCCACTCCACATTTGATATGGTGTGGTAGGCACTGTCTTAGTGGAACTCGATTCAAAAGGTATGCAGCTGATTCTAGTGCATATCCCCAGAATGATCGCGGCAACTCAGCGTTACTTATCATGGAACGTACCATATCCAACAATGTTTTGTTTCTTCTCTCTGATACACTATTATGTTGTGGGGTGTATGGAGGAGTAAGTTGAGAGAGAATTCCATTCTCTTTTAGGTAACCCAGGAACTCGGCACTGAAGTATTCATCACCTCGATCAGATCTCAGTGTCTTGATACTTTTGCCTGTTTGTTTTTCTACTTCATTCTTGTATTCCTGGAATTTTTCAAAGGCTTCAGATTTATGTTTCATTAAGAAGACATATCCGTACCTTGAAAAATCATCCGTAAAAGTTGTAAGACTACGGTAGCGCCCCGGACGTCTTTCCGAGGACAAAATGCGGAAACCAAACTTTTTCATTACATGAAAACCGGTGCTATCGTATGCTTAAAACCCGGATCGAACCATTAACCTACAACTAGCTATCTAGAGAAGGGATAGAGAGCTATACCGAGCGATCCGTGTCCTTCGGTCATCGGCTACCATCCCGATCTCCCCATGGTAACTCCGGTCTTCATCTCCTCGTCGGAAAGGGCACCACATCGAGAAGTCTTTTTATGGGCTCCCTCTTCATCCGAAGCAACTCGGGCACGAAGTGTGCTTGCCGACGTGCCCAAGGTTGAAGTAAAGAATGTTGTGATCACTTTGTCTCCTTCATCTATGGCTTTGGATGGAGGTTAAAGTGTTTCCATTGATGGAAGCAATAAGCTAGAGGAGGAAGAAGAACAAGAGCTTTTCTTTTCCTTTTCTTTTTGGTGAGAGAGTGAGATTATGAAAATACAAGACCAATAATATCAACCATGGCAGCCCCTCTCTCTCTCCATCTCATTTCAACACATTAAACAATTCATTAATGTGACATTTTTGCAAGAAAAGAGACCATGTGTAGCGTCTTGAAAAGTCGTTTTGGTGTTTTCCTGAAAATCGGTGAAAATTCGCTATTTTTCCGAAAACCGTCTTTTTTGTTATTTTGCAGTTTGGGGCTAATTATACCTAAAATGGATAGGTAATTGCTTGTTTTTAGTAGCTAATGAGTTACTTATTAAATTTTGGTCAATTAAAAAATTTTCCCTATTTTTCAATTTTTTTAATATTATTTTAAGCCGGTAAGAAAATACATTAAATTAGCGATAAATAAAAAAAAATTCAGGCTAATTTTAATCCTTAAAATTATGTTAATTAAAATCTAGTTGTAACATAAATTTTTAGTATTTTATTTTGATTTTTAACTAATTTTTATTATAGGAAACGAAATTTATTGAATTTAAGCCTAAACTTGCAATTTTTGACTTGTAGGGGGTCTTTTTGCATAAAATTTCTTTTGTAAAACCCCTCTCTCTCTTCCCTCAGCCCTAGGCCGGCCCCACCAGTAGCAGCTCAAGAATTTTCCTTGCCTCTTTTTGACTTTAAACCATGTGAAGAAGTGTTGGTTTTAAAAGGGTTTTAAAAGGGTAAATTTGGAAGTATGTGTGCTTTGATTGGAGAGGGTTGACTTGGGCTTTTTCCCACATCACCCCACACCACTTTCCCCACTCCCTTGCAGCCGAAATTCTACAGTTGCAGCAGCCCCATTCCCCCTCCTTGTCTCATCTCTTTTCTTCATCAAAATTCATCCAAAATTGCTCCAAAAATCAACAATTTTCTTCAAAAATTCAACACAAAACCCTATTCTATCTCTTTTCAAGCCCACATTGGTTTAAATCTTGTGGAAATGAGGCATTTTTGGAGGCAAATGATCATTCTAGATCCATAGATTGTGAGGTATAATTTCAATCTTGGTTAAATTGTAGTTTAATGTATGCTAAATTAGAACCTTGAAGTGTTAATTTTGTGCTAAATTCTAATCTAGTTTTTTTTATAGTTCATGGCTTGAGTTGTAATTAGGGTTTAGAAATCCATTATTAGGTTAATTAATTTACTTTGCTATCTAGTGTTTTGCTAACCTAAATCTAAGAGGTGAACTTGCTATTGGGTTTGAAATTAGTGTTAGTTAAGTTTTTCTAGTATGGTTTTTAATTGCAATTGCTTATAAGAAAAAAATCAAGAAAAGGTTGTGTTTGGAAAATGGTTTTGTAGCATGGTAAATGAGTTGGAATTATGTGATTATGGCTAACTAGTTGTGTGGTTGGATGTTTGTGTTGGATTGTGATAAGTTTATCTTTAATTTTCGATGTTGCACCAAATTAGCAAGTTTTGTGCTTACTAGTTTTTATTAAAATATTGTGATGAACTATTTGCGAGATCTTGGCGATATTTTTGAGATATCCTATGACATTTAGGATGCGTGTGTGCGGATTTTTTTGAGTAGTCGGGTTGTAGTTTTGCCGGGCGGCCAAATCGACTTTCTTGTAGATTTTTGCGATTTTCGCGTGTGTTCCGCGGACCCTGTGCACGTTGTACCTAGCTAGTGAACATTAGTATTTTCGTTTGGGTTTTGCGTCAGTCTTGATAGGTAACCTTATGTTTGGTATTGATGTAAATTCCAGGTTCGGTCGCGGAGACGTCAGACGCGGCACGAAAGGGGAAAGCGGTGATTGGACACAGCTAGCCAGCGATTCCGGTGAGTAGATGTAACATCTACGGGGGACTATCGTTGGATGGCGCAAGCCGCCCGATAGTTTTAGTAACTTAAAAGATTCTTAGTAATGTTAGTAATTAGGGGTTTAATACTTGTATGATTATTTGCTACATTCATGCCCTATATTGACATACCTATACGAAACCATTTTATAGGACACCTGCACCATTGCCAGGGATTTTATATGCAGCACGAGCACTATTCATGCTTACACACACACCCTGGTAATTGCTATGCCACCACACTAGATAACTTTTAAATTGAAACCTTTTACTAATTGATACTTAAACTTGTGCTATTGCCTTTAATTCCTTAAAATGAAACCGTAGGATTGCTATTCATGTGCATGTACATCATCATATTAATTGTTCATGCCTAATCTATTAATCACACATCGCAACTTGATTATTGATACCATATGCATTCATTATCATTGATATATGCACTTATGAGGATTTCTTGAGATTTTATGATATTTCTGGATTTCGGGGGAAAGCCGCAAAATTTCTAAACTTATTATATTTTTAAAACATGTAAATTGCGGTTTTCTAGTGATGTAAGTGTCGTCCACCATGAGTTTGCTGTGGTTTTTGAGACCCGTTTCGAGGAGTTGGATGAACCGTCTCGGTTACATGGTGGGCCCGGTAGGGTACCCCGGGGCAAGAAGCTTGTGGTGCTGACGATGAGCCTGGCAGGGGACGGATTACCTACCGGTGACTTCATTGGGCACGGCGGATATCCAGAGGATACCGACCGGGACCGCGAGAGGATGAGATATTGATATTGAGATGGGTCAGCCGGATGGCTGAGGCCAGAGACACTATGACATGGATTTATGAGATTTGAGACAGCTTTTGGGTGTCGTTGCTGGACACCGGTTCTCGTCGATTCTTTGAGTATTATGCTGGCATTCTAAAAGAGTTTCAAAAACAAAAAGAGATAAAATGTTTCTTATATATACCTATTGAGACCTCAGATATTCATGTTGCATACATATTAGTACACTGATGTTGTATACACACCTGCTAGTGCATCCAATCATACCTGTATTTTAGATGCTAGGATGCTTGTGTGCATGCATACGATAGCCTTTGTAGATGTTATTTATTACTCACGAGTTGGCAACTCACCCCCGTTGTGCCATAGCCTTTTGCAGGTCCGCTACGTCAGTACAGTAGCGGCGGGCGCACTTGTTCTTTTGCCTCCTTTGCCTGGACTCGAGGTTTTGCTCTTAGGTGGGTTATATCATTATTTTTGTACCACCTTGTATATTCCTTGTATCTAGTGCACTCCATCTACTGTATCTACCAGTATTATTGTATATTGACCTAGAGATGAGACTGTGAGGTTTGTGGACTTTTATGCAGTATTTTGGGGTCGAGCTCACTTGAGCCGACATACTGCTTTTCTCATGCTTCCTTATGATTTTTTTTGCTTTTTATTGCGTGGGATTTGTGACCGCCTTGTGGCGAAGAGCTAGCTCCCGCTTGGGGATGCCCTATTTTGTTGGATTCATATATATTCTTATTGTACCCATTTTGGGGGCCAGTATTTACAAAGGAGACACTGCCGAAATTTTCGGAAAAATTGGTACTGTTTTTAAAAAGGGTTTTACATGACTTATTGATAAACTCGCTTTCAATTGATTGGGTTTTCTTCACTCTTTTGCTTAATTGGTTTTGTTTTCTGGGCTTTGGCTTACTTATTTTACGGATGTCTTGAGACGTTTCGTAACTTAAGTGTCGGTCATGTTCCGTACCCTGCGGGTCGTGACAAAGTTGGTATCAGAGCGATAGGTTTTACCTTTTTGAGTGTAGGATGACCCTTGGTAGATAGAGTAAGTGACTTAAGTAGGGTAACGTAGCGTGTGTATGTCCGCGGCATACTTACGATACGGTACTCCGCCTAAGTGACTTTAGGATATACTTGCTTGAAAATTCCTTTTTCAATTCCGTGTATCCTATGATCCTATTGCACTGTTCTTACTATCCATTTTCCTGTAACAGCCACTATGCCACCGAAGGCTACGAGGGCACAGAGGGCTGCCGCCATAGACGAGATTCGAGCTGGCTCGTCCGAGACTGGGACTGAGCAGGGTGGTATGCCTACGCCACTGGGACAAACCGATCCACCTTCCCCAGGCCGTATGGATAGGCTCGAGACTGGTATGGAGGTGTTGCGACAGATGATGGGAGGCATGCAGGAGCTACGTCAGATGGTAGGATCCCTAGTTGCAGCCAGTCGTACACCGAGACCGGATGACGTACCTACTACATCACAGACGACCATGATACCTGCTCCTACTACTACCACCGTGACCATCCCGGTTTCACTACAGGATTTCATAAGGCTGAGACCTCCAGTATTCACCGGCACCGAGGCAGCGGAGGACCCACAGACGTTCCTTGACAGTTTAGCCAGGATCTGCCGTTCGCTGAGATGTTCGGATGATCGATGGGTAGAGCTTGCGAGTTTCCGACTAGAGGGTCTCGCGCAGACATGGTGGGAGTCAGTCTTGAGAGGTCGAGCTGCAGGTCTACCGCCTATGACTTGGGTCGAGTTTACAGCGGTCTTTCTAGCCCGTTTCCTTCCAGAGAGCGTTCGTGACGCCTGAGCTCGTAGCTTCGAGGCCTTAGTCAAGACACCTGGGATGACGGTGTCTGAGTATGACATCCAGTTTACACAGTTATCCCGATACGCTCAGTATTTGGTGGATACCGAGGAGAAGATGGTGAAGAGGTTCGTACAGGGACTTGATGCCCAGCTATATCTTGCCATTGGCGCCCAGCACTACGACACTTATTCAGCTGCTATGGATACGGCATTGCGGATGGAGGCACGCATATCACAGACTTCGGCCGTTTCTGGGCCGAAAAGGATTCGCACCGATGTACCATCTCAGAGGCAGCGCGCCAGATTCTTTCCGAGAGATAGGCCTGGTAGAGGATTTGGGCGGGGACAGTTATATGGTTCTTATCCCCAGGGGCAGCAGCCGTCGCCAGGGTGTTTTGGGTGCGGGAGTTTGCACCATCTTATCAGAGACTGTCCGGCGAGACGACAGGGAGCAGCGACAGTTCCGCATGTGACCCTACCACCATCACCACCCCCTCCTCAGAGAGCCCTACTTCCTACCACCGGCGATGCTCCACGCCAGTTAGGTGCACCCAGAGGCCGTGGACGCGGCAGTCCTGTTCAGAGAGGACGAGGAGGCAGAGACCGAGGTCGAGGTCAGCCCGCTATCGGTGGAGGACAGGCCCGAGTTTTTGCTTTGACACCGCAGGATGCGCAGGCATCCAATGCCGTTGTGACAGGTACCTTGCCAGTTTGTTCTTTCGACGCACGGGTATTATTCGACCCAGGTTCCACACATTCGTACGTATCCACACACTTTGCACCGATGTTGGGCCGTGAGTCGTCGTCGTTAGATCATCCGCTTGTTGTTGTTACTCCGGTAGGCGAGTCGTTTGTCGCTCGGTTTGTATTTCATTTGTGTTCCGTTCGTATCGGGGAGAGGGATTCATCAGTTGATTTGATTCTCCTCGATATGTTGGACTTTGATGTGCTTCTGGGCATGGATTGGCTAGCCACTTGTTATGCTTCGGTGGACTGCCGTGAGAAGGCAGTCAGATTTAGCTTTCCGGGAGAGCCGGTCCTTGTTATTCAGGGAGACCGCAGCGTCACCCTTCCCAGCTTGATTTCGTCTCTTCGCGCTGTTCAGCTCTTGCGGAAGGGATGTCAGGGATTCTTAGCGTTTATTTGTGATACTCGAGCTGCAGAGGTTCCGTTGGACCGGGTCCCGGTTGTTTCTGAGTTCCCTGATGTTTTCCCTGATGAGCTACCTGGGCTACCGCCTGAGCGCGGGGTTGAGTTCTGCATTGATTTGATTCCCGGCTCGGGGCCTATTTCTATACCGCCTTATCGGATGGCCCCGGCAGAGCTTCGAGAGTTGAAGGATCAGTTGCAGGATTTGTTAGATAAGGGGCTTATTCGACCGAGTGTTTCTCCGTGGGGTGCTCCGGTCCTGTTTGTCAAGAAGAAGGATGGAAGTTTGCGCTTATGTATCGACTACCGCCAGCTGAACAAAGTTACCATTCAGAACAGATATCCGTTGCCGCGCATTGATGATTTGTTCGACCAGCTTCAGGGTGCGGGGTATTTTTCGAGGATCGACTTGCGATCAGGATACCATCAGCTGCGAGTTCGACAGGAGGATATACCGAGGACAGCTTTCCGCACGCGCTACGGCCACTACGAGTTTTTGGTGATGTCGTTCGGACTCACCAACGCCCCAGCAGCATTCATGGATTTGATGAACCGTACATTCAGGCCGTATCTTGACTTATTCATCATCGTGTTTATCGACGATATCTTGGTGTACTCTCGGAGCAGAGAGGAGCACGAGCAGCACTTGCGGATTACGTTACAGACTCTGAGGGAGCACCAGCTGTTCGCAAAGTTCTCCAAGTGTGCTTTCTGGCTGGACAACGTCGGATTCTTGGGTCACGTGGTTACGAGAGACGGCATTTGTGTGGACCCGAAGAAGATTGAGGCTGTTCAGCAGTGGCCCCGACCTACATCGGTTACTGAGATCCGTAGTTTTCTAGGCCTGGCAGGCTACTACAGGCGTTTTGTTCAGGACTTCTCCCGTATAGCTGCACCTTTGACCGGTTTGACCCGGAAGGGAGTTCCTTTCGTTTGGACAGAGGAGTGCGAGCGCAGTTTTCAGCAGCTACGGACTTGTTTGACTACGGCGCCGGTATTATATTTGCCTTCGGGATCAGGCGGATTTGTGGTCCACTGTGATGCTTCGCGAGTGGGATTAGGATGCGTATTGATGCAGCATGGCCGGGTGATCGCTTATGCTTCTCGGCAGTTGAAGAAGCATGAACAGAACTACCCCACTCATGATTTGGAGATGGCTGCAGTGGTCTTTGCACTGAAGATTTGGCGACATTACCTATACGGCGAGTCGTGTCAGATATTCACCGATCACAAGAGCTTAAAGTACATATTTCAGCAGCGAGACCTGAACCTCAGACAGCGTCGTTGGATGGAGTTGGTGAAAGACTACGACTGCGAGATCTTATATCACCCAGGCAAGGCGAATGTGGTGGCAGATGCGTTGAGTAGGAGGCCCGGGGTAGTCTATCCATTTTGCGCGCAGTGCAGAGGCAGTCGTCAGCAGATTGGCAGATGTTATGCGACAGCCGAGTTGAGTTCGAGTTCACTCAGACAGGGGGACAGCTCGCGCATGTTCGTGCACGCCCACAGTTGCTTGACCGTATATATGAGGCACAGCGCAGTGACGACCGTTGCTCAGAGATCATGGCACAGATGGGACAGGGCAGATTTTTCGAGTTCGTGATTGACGATCAGGGGATTTTACGATATGGATCTAGACTGTGCGTACAAGATGCTTATGGATTGCGGCGCGACATTCTTGAGGAGGCACACCGATCAGTGTATAGTGTCCACCCCGGTTCCACCAAGATGTACCATGATATGAGAGAGACCTACTGGTGGGACAGGATGAAGAGGGACATTGCGGAGTTCGTTTCGAGATGCCTGACTTGTCAGCAAGTCAAGGCCGAGCACCAGAGCCCCGTAGGAGAGCTACAGCCGTTACCCATTCCAGAGTGGAAATGGGAGCAGATTTCGATGGATTTCGTTGTGGGTCTACCCAGGACCAGTCGAGGGTACGACTCCATCTGGGTGATCGTGGATAGATTGACGAAAGCGGCTCACTTTCTATCAGTGAAGACCACTTTCAGCTTCGCTCAGTATGCTCAGCTCTACACCGACGAGATCGTGCGGTTGCATGGCGTACCGACTTGTATCGTGTCAGATCGAGGCACTCAGTTTACCAGCCGACTATGGAAGAGACTCCAGGAGGCTTTGGGCACTCGTTTGAGCTTTAGCACAGCATTTCATCCGCAGACCGACAGACAGTCAGAGCGGACCATTCAGACTCTCGAGGACATGCTCAGAGCGTGCGTTTTAGACTTTGGTGGTAGCTGGGATCGTCATTTACCTCTAGTGGAGTTCTCCTACAACAACAGCTTACATGATACTATTCAGATGGCACCTTTTGAGGCATTGTATGGGAGGAGATGCAGATCGCCCGTTTGTTGGACAGAGCTCAGCGAGAGCAGTATTTTGGGGCCGCAACTTGTTGAGGAGACGACAGCGAAGATACAGTTGATTCGAGGCCGGATGAGGGCAGCTCAGTGCAGACAGAAATCCTATGCAGACAGGCGCCGTCGCAGATTAGAGTTCGCAGTTGGCGACCATGTTTTTCTGAAAGTCTCTCCGATGAAGGGCGTGATGCGTTTTGGGCAAAAGAGGAAGCTTAGCCCTAGATTCGTAGGTCCCTTCGAGATCCTCGAGCGTGTCGGCGCTGTTGCTTATCGTTTGGCCCTTCCACCCAGCTTTCCCGATGTTCACCCCGTCTTCCATGTTTCGATGCTCCGCAAGTACCTTCACGACCCTTCGCATGCGATTCAACACCCGACAGTCCAGCTAGAGCGCGACCTTTCTTTTGCAGAGCAGCCGGTGGCCATCCTGGATCGGCAGGTGAAGAAGTTGAGGTCGAAGATTATACCAACCGTCAAGGTCCTTTGGCGTAGCCCGAGCAGCGAGGAGGTCACCTGGGAGACCGAGAGCGAGATGAGGAAGAAATATCCCCATCCCTTTGAAGGTACGCATAGCTATATTTTTAAATTCGGGGACCGAATTCCTTTAAGGGGGGAAGATTGTAGCGTCTTGAAAAGTCGTTTTGGTGTTTTTCTGAAAATCGGTGAAAATTCGGTATTTTTCCGAAAACCGTCTTTTTTGTTATTTTGCAGTTTGGGGATAATTATACCTAAAATGGATAGCTAATTGCTTGTTTTTAGTAGCAAATGAGTTACTTATTAAATTTTGGTCATTTAAAAAAATTTCCCTATTTTTCAATTTTTTTAATATTATTTTAAGCCGGTAAGAAAATACATTAAATTAGCGATAGATACAAATTTTTCCGGGCTAATTTTAATCCTTAAAATTATGTTAATTAAAATCTAGTTGTAACAAAAAATTTTAGTATTTTATTTTGATTTTTAACTAATTTTTATTATAGGAAACGAAATTTATTGAATTTAAGCCTAAACTTGCAATTTTTGACTTGTAGGGGGTCTTTTTGCATAAAATTTCTTTTGTAAAACCCCTCTCTCTCTTCCCTCAGCCCTAGGCCGGCCCCACCAGCAGCAGCTCAAGAATTTTCCTTGCCTCTTTTTGACTTTAAACCATGTGAAGAAGTGTTGGTTTTAAAAGGGTTTTAAAAGGGTAAATTTGGAAGTATGTGTGCTTTGATTGGAGAGGGTTGACTTGGGCTTTTTCCCACATCACCCCACACCACTTTCCCCACTCCCTTGCAGCCGAAATTCTGCAGTTGCAGCAGCCCCATTCCCCCTCCTTGTCTCATCTCTTTTCTTCATCAAAATTCATCCAAAATTGCTCCAAAAATCAACAATTTTCTTCACAAATTCAACACAAAACCCTATTCTATCTCTTTTCAAGCCAACATTGGTTTAAATCTTGTGGAAATGAGGCATTTTTGGAGGCAAATGATCATGCTAGATCCATAGATTGTGAGGTATAATTTCAATCTTGGTTAAATTGTAGTTTAATGTATGCTAAATTAGAACCTTGAAGTGTTAATTTTGTGCTAAATTCTAATCTAGTTTTTTTTATAGTTCATGGCTTGAGTTGTAATTAGGGTTTAGAAATCCATTATTAGGTTAATTAATTTACTTTTCTATCTAGTGTTTTGCTAACCTAAATCTAAGAGGTGAACTTGCTATTGGGTTTGAAATTAGTGTTAGTTAAGTTTTTCTAGTATGGTTTTTAATTGCAATTGCTTATAAGAAAAAAATCAAGAAAGGGTTGTGTTTGGAAAATGGTTTTGTAGCATGGTAAATGAGTTGGAATTATGTGATTGTGGCTAACTAGTTGTGTGGTTGGATGTTTGTGTTGGATTGTGATAAGTTTATCTTTAATTTTCGATGTTGCACCAAATTAGCAAGTTTTGGGCTTACTAGTTTTTATTAAAATATTGTGATGAACTATTTGCGAGATCTTGGCGATATTTTTGAGATATCCTATGACATTTAGGATGCGTGTGTGCGGATTTTTTTGAGTAGTCGGGATGTAGTTTTGCCGGGCGGCCAAATCGAATTTCTTGTAGATTTTTGCGATTTTCGCGTGTGTTCCGCGGACCCTGTGCACGTTGTACCTAGCTAGTGAACATTAGTATTTTCGTTTGGGTTTTGCATCAGTCTTGATAGGTAACCTTATGTTTGGTATTGATGTAAATTCCAGGTTCGGTCGCGGAGACGTCAGACGCGGCACGAAAGGGGACAGCGGTGATTGGACACAGCTAGCCAGGGATTCCGGTGAGTAGATGTAACATCTACGGGGGACTATCGTTGGATGGCGCAAGCCGCCCGATAGTTTAAGTAACTTAAAAGATTCTTAGTAATGTTAGTAATTAGGGGTGTAATACTTGTATGATTATTTGCTACATTCATGCCCTATATTGACATACCTATACGAAACCATTTTATAGGACATCTGCACCATTGCCAGGGATTTTATATGCAGCACGAGCACTATTCATGCTTACATACACACCCTGGTAATTGCCATGCCACCACACTAGATAACCTTTAAATTGAAACCTTTTACTAATTGATACTTAAACTTGTGCTATTGCCTTTAATTCCTTAAAATGAAACCGTAGGATTGCTATTCATGTGCATGTACTTCATCATATTAATTGTTCATGCCTAATCTATTAATCACACATCGCAACTTGATTATTGATACCATATGTATTCATTATCATTGATATATGCACTTATGAGGATTTCTTGAGATTTTATGATATTTCTGGATTTCGGGGGAAAGCTGCAAAATTTCTAAACTTATTATATTTTTAAAACATGTAAATTGCGGTTTCCTAGTGATGTAAGTGTCGTCCACCATTAGTTTGCTATGGTTTTTGAGACCCGTTTCGAGGAGTTGGATGAACCGTCTCGGGTACATGGTGGGCCCGGTAGGGTACCCCGGGGCAAGAAGCTCGTGGTGCTGACGATGAGCCTGGCAGGGGACGGATTACCTACCGGTGACTTCATTGGGCACGGCGGATATCCAGAGGATACCGACCGGGGCCGCGAGAGGATGAGATATTGATATTGAGATGGGTCAGCCGGATGGCTGAGGCCAGAGACACTATGACATGGATTTATGAGATTTCAGACAGCTTTTGGGTGTCGTTGCTGGACACCGGTTCTCGTCGATTCTTTGAGTATTATGCTGGCATTCTAAAAGAGTTTCAAAAACAAAAAAAGATAAAATGTTTCTTATATATACCTATTGAGACCTCAGATATTCATGTTGCATACATATTAGTACACTGATGTTGTATACACACCTGCTAGTGCATCCAGTCATACCTGTATTTTAGATGCTAGGATGCTTGTGTGCATGCATACGATAGCCTTTGTAGATGTTATTTATTACTCACGAGTTGGCAACTCACCCCCGTTATGCCACAGCCTTTTGCAGGTCCGCTCCGTCAGTACAGTAGCGGCGGGCGCACTTGTTCTTTTGCCTCCTTTGCCTGGACTCGAGGTTTTGCTCTTAGGTGGGTTATATCATTATTTTTGTACCACCTTGTATATTCCTTGTATCTAGTGCACTCCATCTACTGTATCTACCAGTATTATTGTATATTAACCTAGAGATGAGACTGTGAGGTTTGTGGACTTTTATGCTGTATTTTCGGGTCGAGCTCACTTGAGCCGACATGCTGCTTTTCTCATGCTTCCTTATGATTTTTTTCGCATGTTGTTGCTTTTTATTGCGTGGGATTTGTGACCGCCTTGTGGCGAAGAGCTAGCTCCCGCTTGGGGATGCCCTATTTTGTTGGATTCATATATATTCTTGTTGTACCCATTTTAGGGGCCAGTATTTACAAAGGAGACTCTACCGAAATTTTCGGAAAAATTGGTACTGTTTATAAAAAGGGTTTTACATGACTTATTGATAAACTCGCTTTCAATTGATTGGGTTTTCTTCACTCTTTTGCTTAATTGGTTTTGTTTTCTGTGCTTTGGCTTACTTATTTTACGGATGTCTTGAGACGTTTCGTAACTTAAGTGCCGGTCATGTTCCGTACCCTACGGGTCGTGACACCATGACTCATGATACAAGTCCATGTCACATTAATGCATTGTCATGATGAAAATCTAGCTCATTTTTCCTTAAGCAAACATTAATCCAAATGTTTGCCATAACAAAGAAAATCCGGCATCATCTAAAGTAAACTCATGACGGATCATGAGGATACCCCTCACTAGTATATACATACCTGAATCCGCATTCCGACTGAATGCGAATTCGATGAGACTAAAGTAATCCAACAAATCTAATATTAGGATCTGTCTTAAACCAAAGCCCACTAGTATGATCCGTCCGATCATGATCCGTGCAATACCGCACGTTTAAGATCGAACCCTGCCATATTTCATACGGCCTCTACAACGTTTCGCCCGAAACTTGAGAAACTGTCTTTGGGGGACTCTAAAGACTCGTCAATACTTTGGCTGTGGATTTAACCACTAGCAAGTAAGAGGTACTAGCTGTACATAACGGGACACCAGGTATTGACAAAAAGGGAGGTCGATGAGCGAACTCATCCTGACACCCTACTGAGCCTGTCAGTGACAACATCCGTACAGTCCGGTCCGTTCATCTATGAGTATCCCATGGCGGGCCTAGGGGGTTGGTAAAAGTCAGACCCCCAAAAGCTGTACAAGTCGTGTCGGAGTGTAGCCCAGAACACCCTGAGATACTACTGGAATACCTACCGATAAATCTCCTGCCTCGGCCGAGGGCTTTATGTAATGGCTCTCCTAGACACAGTGTGACCTCACCCCCAATACCGGGAGAGACGAAACCCTTGCCGATCCGCTCACTGCCTCCATGTGGCCAAGGACTGTACTCAACTAAAACCTGTTTGCACGACTCCTTTGAGTCGTGGTAGGGTAGTAATCAAAGTACAGTGGGAACTCACACGAGACAAATGACGATCTCAGGTCGATGAACTAACCTGTACACATGTCACCAGGGAACTGCTATCTGACGTGAGGTATAATACGAACTAGCATGTTCCCGGCGAGTCCTGTCCGGTGTACTCATAACCCAATGAGCACTTGTATACATCTTAGGTGAACCAACTGATACCAGTGGCTTATGAGATCGTCCACAACCCCTCGTCGGGGTCTCGACTGTATACACTAGTCTACTCTGGAGTATCGATACCCTGTCTCGAAACTCCTACGACTAGGGACCATTTATGGATGTGCTTATAGACCCCAGCTCCCACGTATATGATCGCCATCATACTGCTGGCCGTCAAGCAAGAATCCTAAGGGCTCTATCAACGCGTAATAGTGACATGTAAGGTCACCCAAAGCAGTACACGATGATAAAGACAAACCAGATAGCATACTATCATCTTGAGTATGACTGTCCTACCGGTATAGGTCCTCCCTCAATCATTGCAATCACGTGCCTGTGATCCAATAATTGACTCTGAGGGCACTATATCCAACAATTTCCCACTTGCACTCAAGGCAAATTATTGCGATGTCGCATACTCACAACCCGTGTGATACCGAACACCCAACTCCTCTACTAATCAGTCTCACAAAGCCCATTTACGAAACTATTGTGTTCGAGGAATAGCCTCAGTGAGTGGATCCGCTCTGATGTTTCTTTCTATGTCTCTCTTTATCTCAAGTTCGCGGAGAAAGCCATCTCCCGAAATGAGCAATACCTGTCGTAGAATATGTCTGGATATCTGATGGGACCTAGTTCATAAATGAACTCCAAATCCAAACTTCTTAGACTGTATCGTCAACGGAACTTAATCAGTATCCTGCGCCATGCCTCCCTCAGTATCCGCTTGGACCACCTGTCCAAAATACTGCCCCTCGTCAGAGGAAAAACTATAACACTGACAGTCACTCTGTCATCCAGGTCACCTTGGAAGCCTGGAATGATAACCGTCCCCCGAAAGAGGCTGCCGTTATCATATCCCTAGAACATTCACTTTTGTTCTAAAACTGCTTCTGAATGTTTCTCCAGGATTGGATCGATATCCACTTATTGCATCTACTGCAAAAACAACATCTGGTGTTGTACTTGACATCTCATGATTGACTCAATTGCCTAAGCAAGTGATCTGTCAATCATGCACATCCCTCTCCCCTTTAGTCTGTAAGACATCTTTAGAGAGGGTGACTCCATCACCTGCAGGTACACTACCGTGCCAGGAGTCGTCCTTTCTAAAAGACCTTTAAAATGCTGTCTAAGTACCCAGATTTGGAAACTACCCAAATCTAGATCTAAAACCATAGATCTAGTAACCATAATGTCTGATATAATATACATATCCTATGTGGAGAAACCACTGTGTGACAACCAAAGTATTACCGACCATAGTATAGGAATATCACTTCCTACTCTGTGTATGTCATCCAAATACCAGGACATCACACCCTACTACCTTCTTAACAGATCCATCCCCTATTTTGATGAAGTCAAACCTATGACTGTCACATCAGAAATAGATGATCTATCTCCGCTATATCTGCTTTAGTCTATAAATAGACATAAGCTACTTGTCTACTATGCTTCCGTTGCTCCCACTGACTACGACAACCCTCTGGCAGAGTCATACACACGTACACTTCTAAAGCTAGTTCAGAACGGCGCTATACTCATCCTCCTGCTGGGTCTCATAAACTGGAACAACAGTAGTGTCAAGTCTGGGTAAACAAGAACCTCCCTGTCACCGTCCTTGAGGCTACCGGAGTACCTCTCGGGTGCCTGAGGTTATCCACCATATCTGCGGAGTGGCCAATGGAATGTCAAACTAGATTGAATCTTTAGGTTCATATCAAATTTTCAGTAATCGCTTGCGGTTCTGGAATCACTTCCAGTTCTACCATACTCCCACTGCTGTTTTCTGAAAAAATCCATTTTTATTAAAACCGTGGCGAGTCAAGAACAATATCGCTATTGATCTTCCAGATGGTAGAAAGTCAACCCTCGTCATAGCCCGGGTCAACCCACAAACTGCCATTACAGAAACGTGCCTTGAGTTATCCACAGTCTGGTTTTAAGCATAAGCCGGACAACTCCCTGTACCTTAACATAGTTAAGATATGAACTATTCTATATCCAATATAGAAATAGAGGCACTGATTTAATTGGAACCAGATTCAAATCATGCAGCTGTCTCCAGTGCATGTCAACTAAATGGAGAGAGGCCGATCAGAATTACTCAACTTAGGAGAGCTTCCAATTATGAGTAACCTGAAAGAGAAACAAGTTCTCAAAACCATTACTATCAACTGAATACCATACATAAGTATCTACATCTTCGATTACCGTGAAGAATCCTCATACTTGCAATCCTTGGTTCTCTACTTTATTCGTATACCTATAACTTCTCAAAACTTGGACCTTGCATTTGTACGAAACACATGTCTAAGAACTAGAGAAGTCACAAGTAAACCGAATATAGTACGAGGACCAACCCCTCTGTCCTTATGGACACTGGACAATATGCAATACTCTGTATAAGTCCCTTGAGTCTAATAACTCATTCCCTGTGTATCGTAGGTTGAAAACTGTACTTATGGTTAAGAAGAATTACACCGTTGTTTTAATCCTCCTTACCTAACCATCCACTGATATAGGTAAATGTCATAGACATAATTTCAAAAAGGTATATCTCACTTCATAAAAATGAACGTACAGATATATCAATTTGAAATTGGTGCATAACAATGGATATTCAAAACCAAATATTTGCCATCCGCCAAACAACCCAGGTGATTTCCTCAAATATCACCAATTACAACGAATCTCGATATAATGAGGATAATCACCCAATTTCCAATAACTTACTCCCACTCATCATCTGTAAAACCATACAGATGTGAGAATCAAACTGGTAAATACATACCCTGGAGTAAGGACTAATTGGGAAATCAGTTTTCTTTTAACAATACACAGTGAAACTGAGACATGTAAATGTTTCGAAGGAGTATTCGGGTATTCCTAGTAATACCTCTTCTATTATCAGATTCACAACTGTAACCGTATATTTCTTTGCCATCTCTCCAAATCCCTTCATATGTCTTTAGTCATTACCTTCTGTACACCCTCTTAGGCTAAATGGCTTTCTTCCTTCCCTACCGTTCGGCACCAGCCTATGGTTTGGAAGAAGACTATCCAATAAGCATAATGGGTGTACTGTCTTAATCATAGGAGCACTCGCAACCTAAGAGAAGGTGATGATAAAAGACAACTAATTAAAACCTTATTCCTATTTCTCCTGAACCAGAATCCATCCCCGAACTGGAACAAGTTCCTTTCGAGTTCGTATATAACCATACGATGGAGTATCCAAATAAACTGTGGATCTTCGTAGTGATACGGAGTGTCCTGGAGAAATACAAATATGAAGTAGGAGTGGCGATGAAATACTTGGTTTTGTCGTGAATAGCAGTCGCAATTTACTTTGCCCTCTTACTAATCCTTTTATTTGTTTTGACTTATTACCTTCTGTACACCGTTTAGGCTAAATGGTTTTCTTCATTCTCTACCGTTCGGCACCAGCCTATGGTTTGGAAGAAGACTATCCAATAGGCGTAACGGGTGTACTATCCCCTAAACCATGGAGCACTCGCAACCTGAGAGAAAGTAAAAAGAAAAGACAACTGAATAGTCCTATTCGTTTTCTCCAGAACCGGAAACCATCCTCGAATCTGGAACAAGTTCCTTCGAGTTCGTATATAACCATACGATGGTTTTATCCAATTGAAGTGGATGTTCGTAATAATACGGGGTGTCCTGAAGAAAAGGGTAAGAGTAGGAGTGGCAATGAGGTATGCAACTCTGACAATCCAAAAGCTAGTGTTTCGAGAAGGTTCGATTAATCTTGGTCACTAAGTCATAGTCAAGGGTCGGGCCATGGTCGCTGCCAAAAAGAGAGAGAAAAGAAACAATCAGCGTGCACTCTAACCAAGATCAGAATGGTAATCACTTTATCTAATCAGGAAACCTCCCACTGTAACCTCAAATTCTCCTCCAAACCTGAAAGAAGAATTAGACGGGATCACCCGAGGAGTAAACCAACTCATCAGTGGGAATCGGGATCCAACTATCATCGCATGATAACGTGATGGAATCCACTCACGTTATCACACTCCAGAAGGTATGCGCATACTTGGCAAGTTTCAGTTTCTTTAGAAACTCCCGATGTGATTTTTACCCCAAGCGGCTTATGACCTTGACTAGGTCAACAAACCATAAACCGCCATTCAAGTTCAACCCGTCATTATTCTGGATTGCATTAAACCCACCCGTACGTGCCTTTGACTAGGTCAACAAGGCCGCACGACTGTCCTAACCAATCCTACTTATACAATAAACAAGTACCATTTAACTACCGAACACTACGTCTTGACTAGGTCAACAAACGCAGCACGAATACTAAATAATACCCGTAAGAAATGACTGAGGGCTACGGCTGGTTTTTGGCGAAAAACCTTTAACGTAATGAACTTGATATCGTTGAAGGAATTACATAGCTTTTTATAAAAATATAGTGGTGAAAACCTTTCCTAAAGATGTCACTCCCGGTGAAGGGATCTCGGCTCTTTCCCCGTAGAATGAGGTGCAGGATATTCCAACTGAATACCACGATGCAAAGCAAAAGTAATCGACTATAGTGAAGTTATTGCCCTGACGCAAACTTCTGTCCAAGGGGTCACTCCCGGTGAAGGGATCTCGGCCCGTGCCTCGTCGACTGAGGTGCTGGATATTCATAACCGAATACCACTGTGCAAAACAAAAGAAAACGTCCTTGCAATAACAGCTTTTTGAAAAATTGTTCCAACAACATCAGAATAGGTTTGTTTAGCTTGCATTGATCTAAATCAACGCAGTCCCATCAATTGATCACACCAATAAAGAATGAAAATAATGATGTACGTATATGCTATCCGCATTCGCCACTAGGTCCCGTCATCACCCGTTAGGTTACTTAACTAACGACAGAGCGGGGACTGGACTAGCGCGGATGCAAAACATATACAACATTTACTAGTATATATATCAATATATAATAATCGCTCAAGGCATGATAAAATGCAACATCACAGAAATGTAATAAGCATCACAGAATAATACAGACAATCTGGAAGCCCAGGGTTTCACAGAGCCGCTGCTAAAACCCGACGTTCCCCTGGTCGTGTGGATAGCCTGTGCAATGAAATCCTAGATTCCTACGGGCGCGGCAAGTTACCCGCCAAAACCTGAAGCGAGGCAGCCTTCTTCAACGACGTGAATGGACCACCCAGCACATCACGGAATCCGGTAACTTGAGCACCCCTCCTTGGGTTAACCTGTACCCCCTACGAGTGCGGCGAATAGCCCGCCAATTCTAGAGTGAAGCCCCCTCCGTCTCAAACCCATGAGATGCGGGCCCGTTGCCCTCTAGAACCCGGCTATCCGTGCACCCCACCGCGGGGTAATCCTAGTACAGAAAGTCAAAATATATACATAACGGGTACATCGACCTCAGCCCGGTCGTGCCCCAAAAGAATAATATACAAACAGGCAGTGACGGCAGTCCACATGTCGGACGCTCGCCCCGCAATATCAAATGTACAAATACAACCAAACTGTACTACCATTGCATCCAGGCTATCCACCATGACAAATCCGCAACATCACAGCACAACACAGAACATCAACGTGAATGTCACGTTCGCAAATCCGTCTAAAAGGGCTATAGCAGTTAGACAAGATTTACCGATCAAATGACATTCACGGTCGCAGATATAATATAAATACTGTGAACTAACATGTTTAAAATTTTCGATCGACTAAATTTCCCAAAGTGGGCCCCAAGCACAATACCTAGTACTGAAAAAAAATCTGGGCCTAAACAGAATATACCAAAACCCCCAATTCCAACACAGAGAACAACTGAAGAAATTTGGTGCACTGTGGCTATAGTACGGCCGCGTATCCGCGGCCAAAACGTGGTTTTGGCCGCGGATCCGCCGCGCTACAGTAGTATCAGCCCACCAAATTTTCTCAGTTTTCTTAAAAAACCCTGCCTGATTTTCTGCAATACACTAAATAATTTTTTGACCACAGAAAAATTTCGACAGAAACTGTGATTTGAAAATGCGGTTTTTAGAAAATTCGTTCGATCGAACTTGTAAACATGTTAAAGCAAGCTAGACTAGGTTAATGGCGTGGCTCTGATACCATATAAGACTACGGTAGCGCCCCGGCCGTCTTTCCGAGGCCAAAATGCGGAAACGAAACTTTTTCATTACTTGAAAACCGGCGCTATTGTATGCTTAAAACCCGGATCGAACCATTAACCTACAACTAGCTATCTAGAGAAGGGATAGAGAGCTATACCGAGCGATCCGTGTCCTTCGGTCATCGGCCACCATCCCGATCTCCCCGCGGTAACTCCGGTCTTCATCTCCTCGTCGGAAAGGGCACCACATCGAGAAGTGTTTTTACGGGCTCCCGCTTCATCTGAAGCAACTTGGGCATGAAGTGTGCTAGCCGACGTGCCCAAGGTTGAAGTAGAGAATGATGTGATCACTTTGTCTCTTGCATCCATGGCTTTGGATGGAGGTTAAAGGTTTTGCCATTGATGGAAGCAATAAGCTAGAGGAGGAAGAAAAAGAACAAGAGCTTTTCTTTTCCTTTTTCTTTTCTTCTTGTTGGAATGAGAGTGAGAGAGTGAGATTATGAAAATACAAGACCAATAATATCAACCATGGCAACCCCTCTCTCTCCATCTCATTTCAACACATTAAACAATTCATTAATGTGACATTTTTGCAAGAAAAGAGACCATGACTCATGACAAAAGTCCATGTCACATTAATGCATTGTCATGATGAAAATCTAGCTCATTATTTCCTTAAGCAAACATTAATCCAAATGTTTGCCATACCATAGAAAATCCGGCAACATCTAAAGTAAACTCGTGACAGATCACGAGGATACCCCTCACCTGTATATACATACCTGAATCCGCATTCCGACTGAATGCGAATGCGATGAGACTAAAGTAATCCAACAAATCTAATACTAGGATCCGGCTTAAACAAAAGTCCACTAGTATAATCCGTCCGATCATGATCTGTGCAATACCGCACGTATTAGATCGAACCCTGCCATATTTCATATGGCCTGTACAACGTTTCGCCCAAAACTTGAGAAACTGTCTGTGGGGGACTCTAAAGACTCGTCAATACTTTGGCTGTGGATTTAACCACTAGCACGTCAGAGGTAGTAGCTGTACATAAAGGGCCACCAGGTATTGACAAAAAGGGAGGTCGATGAGCGAACTCATCCTGACACCCTACTGAGCCTGTCAGTGACAACATCCGTACAGTCCAGTCCGTTCGTCTATGAGTATCGCATGGCGGGCCTAGGGGGTTGGTAAAAGTCAGACCCCCAAAAGCGGTACAAGTCGTGTCGGAGTGTAGCCCAGAACACCCTGAGATACTACTGGAATACATACCAGTAAATCTCCTGCCTCGGCCGAGGGCTTTGTGTAATGGCTCTCCTAGACACAGCGCGACCTCACCCCCAATACCGGGAGAGACGAAACCCCTGCCGATCCGCTCACTGCCTCCATGTGGCTCGGGACTGTACCCAACTAAAACCTGTTTGCACGACTCCTTTGAGTCGTGGTAGGGTAGTAATCAAAGTACAGTGGGAACTCACACGAGACAAATGACGATCTCAGGTCGATGAACTAACCTGTACACATGTCACCAGGGAACTGCTATCTGACGTGAGGTATAATACCGACTAGCATGTTCCCGGCGAGTCCTGTCCGGTGTACTCATAACCCAATGAGCACCTGTATACATCTTAGGTGAACCAACTGACACCAGTGGCTTGTGAGACCGGCCACCGCCCCTCGTCGGGGTCTCGACTATATACACTAGTCTACTCTGGAGTATCGATGCCCTGTCTCGAAACTCCCACGACTAGAGACCGTTTAAGGATGTGCTTATAGACCCCAGCTCCCACATATATGATCGCCATCATACTGCTGGCCGTCAAGCAAGGGCTCTATCAACGCGCAATAGTGACCTGTAAGATCACCTAAAGCAGTACACGATGATAAAGACAAACCAGATAGCATACTATCATCTTGAGTAAGACTGTCCTACCGGTATAGGTCCTCCCTCAATCATTGCAATCACATGCCTGTGATCCAATAATTGACTCTGAGGGCACTATATCCAACAAAAGTAATGATGTAAGAATAACCATTTCGTGCATGTGTAGACATTGGACCACATACATCGCTGTGTACGAGTCCCAAGAGCTCGCTCGCTCTTACTCCATGTACATTAAACGGAGTCTTTGTCATCTTTCCTTTGAGACAGGATTGACAAGTTGCATATGATTGATGTTCGAACGAATCCAAATATCCTTCTTTATGTAACTTCGTCAACCTTCTCTCATTGATGTGACCCAGTCTTCAATGCCATAAGAAAGCATGATTTATTTCTGGAGACTTTCTTTTGTGTGTATTCTGGACAATGAAAATCTGTGGTTGGTTTAATGCGTATATACCGTTGCTTAATGTACCCGACCCAATCAGAACATGATTAAGGTGAATGTTTACAACATTGCTTACAAATGCAAAATCATAACCTTCTTTAGACATTAAAGATACAGATATGATATTACAAGTCGCACTGGGTACAAAATAACAATCACGCAAAACCAAAACATGTCCATCTGACAATCCCAAGTGATAGTCCCCCACGGACTCAGCATCCATGCTAGCTCCGTTTGCAACTCTGAGGGTCATATCACCTGCCTTCAAAACCCTACGCTTTCTCTGTGCCTTCAAAGAATTACATATATGAGATCCTGATCCGGTATCCAATACCCAGGAAGTAGAGTTTATTGATAGACAGTTTTCAATAACATACACACCTGAAGCCGAAGCCATAACTTGCTTCGGGTCCTAGTTTCTGGCCTTCCAAGCCCTGCAATCTTTCTTCCAGTGTCCTTTCTTATGACAATATAAGCACTCTTCTTTCCCCACAAGCTGTCCCGCTACCTTTGCCATTTTTGCCTTTCCCTTGGCTTCCACTTTACTAACACCGCCCCTTGGTTTAGTGGAGGCCTTCTTCTTCTTTCCTTTGGTTTTCGCCTTGGACCTAGAAGAGGAAGCTCCTCCAACAAACAAAGTGGATATTTCCCTACCTTTCTGTAGGGTGCCCTCTGCACTCCTCAACATGTTTAGGAGTTCTGAAAGTTCAACTTCCTTTCCTTGCATGTTGAAGTTCAGGATAAACTGGGCGTAAGTGGAAGGAAGGGACTGGAGAATCAAGTCAGTATAGAGCTCGTTCTCTAACGTGGTCCCGAGGTCCGTGAGCTCTTCAATGTAGCCAATCATCTTAAGCACGTGTTCCGCTACCGATGATCCAACGGCCAATATCGCCGAAAACAACTTTTTCGAGACTTCGTATCTGGCGATACGGGATTGCTCTCCATACAGATCTTTTGTATGAAGAAATATGGATTCTTGGTCTATATCCTTGTGCCTCCTCTGATGTTCATTGTCTATAGAGGCAAGCACGATGCACTTGGCCCTCGCGCAATCAATCTCCCAGGTCTTACGGATTTCCTTATCCGCGACGCTGGATTGAGGTCCTTGGACAGGGAGAGCTTTGGTGGTAAGAAGATACCCCAACTTGGCATAAGTGATTGCCATTTTGACATTCTTGAGGCAATCTTTGTAGTTTGGCCCTGTCAGTATGTTTTTATCTAGTAGTAACTTAAGTCCAGTCATGATGTTTGGTCGCTGCAATTAGGAGAGAAAGAAGAAAAACTTTAGCATGATGCTCTTGCAAGTTTAGAGTGGTTTTTAGTTTGTCTAAACAGGACGGCTCCCACTGTTTCTCGAATCCTTCCTCAAACCAAAAAAAAAGAAGAATTAGCCGGGATCAATCTCACCGTACAATACTTGCATAACCGTTCAGCCACGCCAGTGTTGGTACTTCGAGGGAGGTTTTCCAACGCTTTCGCGAAGTTTCTTAATTAAATAACCTCTTTTCCCTTTGGGCGTAGCCCCGCTAACAACTTTCTAGACACCTACTTGGTTTTTAGCTTTGATCGTTAAGTGAGAAAGTTCCCGAGGAGTAGCATATACTCACAGTAGGATCGGGATCCAAATATCATCGTGTGATAAAACTGAAAGAATCCTACCAGAATCATAACACTCCAAATGGTATGCAGCACTAGCAAGTTTCAGTTTCTTTAGAAACTCCCGATGTGGATTTTTGCCCCATGCTCTTATGACCTTGATTTTGGCCAACAAATCATTAGTCACATGTCAAGTTCTACCCATCATTTTCCAGGTTAATTTGAACCTACCCGTACCTACCCTTAACTTTGGCCAACAAAGTAGTACGACTGTCCTAAACTAACACATCTATCTATGCTACATATGAATATCCAATAGCTACCAATCACTATGCCTTGACTTTGGCCAACGAACACAGCTTGAATAATATTGGCTATCCATATGAAATGACGGAGGGCTACGAATGGTTTTGGCGAAACCGTAAACTTAGTGAACTTGATATAATCGAAGGAACGTGATAGCTTTTAAAATGAGTGGTTTAAGCTCCGCGTTTAAAAGTTGTTTTGAAAAGAAACCGAGTGGTTTTGAAATTGTTCCAACGACTTTACTTTGGTTTATTTTCTTGCATTAATTTAATGTGTCCCATCCATTAATCCTACCATTGCAGAAAACAACGAAAATCTGACGTACGCTTATGCCATCAGCATTCGCCACGGGGCCCCTTCATTACTCGTTTGGTTACTTAACAAATGACAGAGCGGGGGCTGGACTAGCACGGATGCAAAACATAAGCAACGCCTACTAGATATCATATATAGATATATACATTCGTCAGATGCAATGATAGCTATTCCAGATCACAGATGAACACATTGGATATACTAGAAATCCGTGTTTCGTTCGAGTCTGCAACGAAAGACGGATTACACGGTCGCGATGAATAGCCAAACCCCACCCTAGACCCCTATGGGTGCGGCAAACTACCCGCCAAGTACCCGAAGTGAAGCAACCTCCCTCAACAACGTGAGTAGGCCACTCGGCACATCGAGGTACCCGGTAGTTTGTGCACCCTACCTTGGGTCTATCCTAGGAGAAAAAACAATAAAAGAAATAATATACAATTGCGGCTACAACCTAATGCCGGATGTGCGGCCATAGAAATAATATTACATCAATTTACATATTACATCAAAAGAAAGATAAAGAAAACTCTCATCTCACAACCTCCGGCTATTCATCCGCGACAATCCAACGAGTTCATATACACAATCCATCAACATTATAGATCACAGATATGCACAACCCCCACTAATCGACATATAGTGATTAGTGGACCTTCAGTGCATATATCACATCACAGCCATTAGCTAAAGTCTACAGAAATTCGATCAAAAATACGGATTTGTAACTACCACATACACAACTTTGTTCTCTGGAAAATCTGGGCAGAAACAAAATATCCTAAAAATCCCATAACAGAACACTGGGCAAACTACAGCAAAGACGAGTCGCGGCCAAGTCAACTCGGCTGCGGATCGGTGGCGAGACGCAAGTTCTCGCCGCGGTTCTGCGGCGCGTTGATCGAGTCAGTGGCTCGTTTTTGCTTTATGTTCTTACAAAACCCATAGCCGATTTTTAAGATATGTGGAAATATTTTTGGAGCAGTTTTAAAATAGGCAGAAAGTTCAGTTTTCGGACGTGTTTTGCGATTTTTTTTGGGTCGAAATTCTAAAAACTTTGCTAACATGCTAGTTGTTGTTTAGCTAGGCTCTGATACCACTGTAAGTCCATGTTGCCCACCCCGGTTCTTACGGGGAGGCGGAAATGGTAAAAAACGATTTTTTGACACAAGGCTACATGGACTAGAAAAGAGGATCTTTGCTAAACAAAACCTAGCAAACTAACTACGAGTTCAGCTACTCGGTTTGGGGGTTATACCTTGGTCTTGAACTCCTTCTTTTCTTACTCCTTGTAGTGGTTTGAACCGCTCCACCTCATAGTCTTCTCTTTGTCGAAGAAGGATCCACCCGAAAGCTTCTACCTTGAGCTCCAACCTCAACCTAGAGGTAACTAAAGTGCTTGGCTTGCTAAACCTAGAACTCTAGAGTGAGTAGAGAGAAGTTTTGAAGGTTTTATCTCAATAGCACATGCTTCTCAACACATGAGACATGAGAGCTTTGAGAGAAAGAAAGAGGATGAGCTTTGGATGAGAGAGGGTGATCAAGTGAGAATGAGCTTGACATTTTCCAACCATGCTCACAAAAGAAAGAATAATGATGATAATAATAATAATTAAGAATTGTGATGGTTAGTTTCAATGACCATTATCATTTCATGCATTTCATGCATTTTGCAAAGAATAAGAAGCATTATTGAAATGAAATGATGATGGTCAACAAGTCCATAATGGTTAACCGGTCAACAAAGTCAACAAGTCAACAAAAGTAAAATGTTCAACTCAAACATGGCATAATAATACTTAATTAATATTATTAATCATATTTCTTATTCTCATTAGGGTTTAGAAAAAAGTCAACGGTCAACAACCCTAATGAGAATCCCCTGCCTCTGCTTCTGTCAACTGTGCATACACACCCGCATCCGTGATCCGAGGAACACGAATACAATGAGATAGAACCAATCCCAAAACATATACTAGGATCTGGTTTAAACCAAAGCCCGCTAATAATAACTGCCCGGACACCAAACGTGCACAATTGCGCGGATGTGAACGAACCCTGTCGCAAAACCATGCGACCTCTACTCTGTTTTGCCCAAAGGCGAATAGCCCTCTGTGTGGGAATCTAAAGACTCGACACTACGCTGGCAGTGGGTTTAACCACAGGCCGCAAGCGGTACTAGCTGTACGTAACGGTCCCCAGGTAGATACCGATAAGAAGACTGATGAGGTGAACCCATCCGAACTCCTACTGAGCCTGAATGTGACAATCTCCGTACAGTCTGGTCTGTTTGTCAGAGAGTATCGCATGGCGGGCCTAGGGGGGCGGTAAACATCAGGCCCCTAATAGCGGTACAAGTCGTGGCGGAGTGTAGCCCAGAACACCCTGAGATAATACTGGAAATGCTACAAGTATATCTCGCTTGCCTTGGCCAGGGACTTTGTGTAATGGCTCTCCTAGACACAGTGCGATATCAACCCCCAATACTGGGAGAGAAGAATCCTGCCTAACCGTCACTGCCTCCAAGCCGGGACTGCACCCAACTGTTACCTGTTTGCATGACTCATTTGAGCCGTTGTAGTGTAGCAATCTAAGAACAGTAGGAACACACTCGAGACGAAGTGACAATATCAAGTTAGCGGACTAAGCTGTACTCATGTCACCTGGGAACTGATAACTGACGATAGGTATAGTACCAACCAACAGTTCCCAACCAGTCCTGTCCAGTGTAATCGTAACCTAACGAGCACCCGCATACTATATCAAGTACGACGTACTAATGGCTATGGGACAGACCATCTCTCCTGCTGGGATGAGAAGTGCATACGCTAGTCTACTCCGGAGTATCGATGCCCCGTCTCGATAATCCTACGACTAGGGACCTGTATAAGGATGTGCTTATAGATTACCCAGCCCCCACTACTGTGACATGTTAGTTATATGTATGCCCTAGAGACCGGTATTGTACAGATGATGTATATTATATTGGATGCTTGGACATATATAGAGATGACTTTCTTGCTCGATATGATAGTATGCTATCGGGTTGCTTTTTATCTTAACATGTATACTAGTCTCTTTAAACTGTCTTATAGTTACATGTTGGTAAAGCCCTTAGGATGTGTACTTGATTACCTGGACTATGATGCAGATCATACTAGTGGGGACATGGTAGTCCATAAGTACATCCTTCAAGGTCCCTAGTCGTAGGTGTATCGAGACGGGGCATCGATATACCAGTGTAGACTAGCGTATACGCTTCTCGACCCATGAGATGGGCGATGGATGAATCCCATATCCATTGGTGTTTGACATCAGAGATGGTATACGAGTGCTCAGTGGAGACTGGGTACACTGGACGGACTCTCCGAGAACTCCCAGTTGGTATTATACCTCACGTCAGATGGCAGTTCTCAGGTGACACTTGTGCAGGTTCGTCTGTAGACCTGAGATCGTCATAGAGTCTTGTGTGATTCCCACTGTGCTTTGATTTCCACCTTACCACGTCCATGAGGGCGTGCAAAACGGTTGTTTTTGGGTACAGTCCCGAGTCACATGGAGGCAATGAGCGATAGGAGGGCTTTCGTCTCTCCCGGTATTGGGGGTTGATGTTGCGCTATGCTCGATTGGCCGTAATAGGGAAGTCCCTGGCCAGGGCTGATTCAGAGGTTTTCTGGTAAGTGTTACCAGTAGTTTCTCGACCCATTATGAGCCTCACATGGGCACGACTTATCAGTTATTGGGGTCTGACGTTTACCACCCCTAGACTTGATATGCGACATATCAGACGAGGAGACCGGACTGTACGGGAAGTGTTGCCGATTGGCTCGACGGGAGTTGTAGCAGGTTCGCTTGTTCTCTTCTGATCGCTCAATACCCGGGTGGCCGTTACGTTTAGCTGACCGCTTGAGGCTTGGGGGTGCTTGATATGATCAACACCCACTGCCGGCGTATTGACGAGTCTCAGAGTCCCACAATGGAGTTTTCTAGTCCAGGCGAAACGTTGTGGTGCGCGTATGCGATATGCGCATGGACCCGATTAAAATGCGCGTATGGGATACCGTATATTGATCGGGCGGCATGCTTTTGATGGGGTCATATGTAATATGACCGGATTGATAAATCACGTGTTGATTTATTAATTAACCATTAGTTTCTCACTTGAAATCCTTTCTTGAGTTTGATGGATGTATGCATTCATGTATGCCTTCTTTTTGATTCATGCACATATGGATGTACATATACACATACATACATACATACATACATACATCCTTCATGGTTGCTTATACAAAGAAAATGGTGGCAATATAAGACTCACACCATGGGTTTTCATTTGGATTATTATTTGATTTTTGGTTAAAACAAAATAGAAAAAGGAAAAGATAATTCATGTCTAGTTTCTACATCCTTCTTGACCTAACCATTCTGACCCACCATTTGACCATGGATTACTTTTCCTTTTGTGTTTTTAACTCAAATTCAATAATATCCTAACCATGGTTTGATATGAGAAGAGGAAAATATATATTGATATATTTTCTATTTTCTTTCATGGGTTGAACTTATCTTCTTCTCAAATTGCCATCATCTTCTTCTTCCTCTCTCATTTTGCTCTCTAGTTTTTTGTAGTGAGCAATATACTCATCAAGATTGGATTTTGAAGTGAGAATAAGAACCACAACACCATTCTACGCATGTCTAGACCACTTGTTTGGAGTGTTAGCTTCATTTCGTTCTTTTGATCGGGTGAAGTTGCAAGCTTGGACAAAGCGGACTCCGGGTGGATCATCGGTGACCAAGAGGAGTTCAAGCGGAGTTTTTTCAAACCCCAAGTAGCCGAGGAGTCTAGCGTAGGGAGCTACAAAGGTTGTACTCTCTAAACCCTACCCTTTCTTGCTTAAGTTGATATGTAAAAGTTTTCGAAACCATAATTTTTCTAGGAACGATTCTATGTTCGTTAACTTAGCACCCTAAAAATTCATTCTTTGGTTCATGTGATGCTTCCGAACCCTTCATGAGGTGCTAGGCTAACCCAACATTGGTATCAGAGCCGACCTAGAACATTAGGCGACACTTTAACGAAGTTAAAACTCCGATCGAACCGGAAAATACCGATTTTGAGTGCTCTCTGGACATTTTTTAAAAATTGATTTTTTTCAAAATTAAAATTACTTAAAAAACACAGCAGGAAAAACTATGAAACACAGTGAAATTCGATGACCTGAACAGTATAAACCGCCGCGGAACCACGGCAATTCCTGGCTTAGGCCGCGGTTCCGCGGCCGTAAAGAGGCATCATTGCATAAAATTTCCACTGTAATTCTTAGAATTGCTGGTACAGTGTTTTAGGTATGTTTAATCTGAATATAGCACTATATTTTCTGGAGATGGTTTTGGACTCGTAGATTCGATCGGAATTTTCATCTCGTTGCTTTTCCGGGTAAATTAGAAAGTATTGAAGTGTTTGAACGAGTATCATTTGCTCACTTTTCACGGGGTTTAAATATTTTGGAGATACGTGCAAGTTTTGTGGTGGTCCCTCTAGAAGACAACAAACCTTAACTCGATTATGTGACCGTCTTGAACTGCCCTTTGAACCTTATGGTTTAGGGCAGTACGGCGTGCCACTTGTGAGGTGTTGGCTTGACCATTCTACGGCTAGACCGCTACTACTGTGTCACACTCCAATTTTTTGAACTTCGCTCAAGTGTTGAGCTTTAGGGAATCTTGGGTATTTGATCGTTCGTTCGAAAACTTTAATACTGTCTAATTATCTGGAATGGATGCAATGTGTGGAATTCATATTAAAAGACATGAAATACGTGGTTTGTGATATTTCGTATTTACGATGTCTAAAGAGAATGTGGATTCCAGATATTGCAGTTTTACACTTTCTTTTCTGTGACCGTAAGTGTAGTATGTCGATATCGCCAGTTTTGTTGCTATACATCAACGACAATTGGGGTACGCATACTTACTTACGTTGATGATATATTATATTATGTGTTGCTGAGATATGATATGCAGGATTGTCGCGATTGAATAGCCGGGGTTTTTTATGTGAGATGAGAGTTTTATATTTTCATTCATGTAAATTTAAATGTAATGTAATATTCTTTTATTTGGGGCACTTCCGGGTTGAGGTTGATGCCACCTGTGTTGTATATTATTTACTTTTCCGCATTAGGATGGACCCAAGGAGGGGAGCACAGGTGACCGGGTTCTGGGGTTCAGTGGGGGCCATCTCGAGGAGTCGAGACCGGGTCTCCTAAACTCCAGAATTGGTAGGGTCGCTTGCCGCTCTCGTAGGGGTCCAGGGTGTGGGCTTGGCTATTCATCGCGACTATGGAATCCGTATTTTTTTTATTATTGGCTAAATACTAAATACGGACGTCCTAGTATATCCCACATTATATCTATGTTTCTGCTGCGATATCTGTGATGTGATCATTTGATATGTTCTGATGGATACAGTATATAGTATATATGATATATTATATAGGCGTTACTTATGTTTTACACCCGTACTAGCCCTGCCCTGCTCTGTCGTTAGTTACCTGACCTAACGGTGCACGAGGGGACATCGAGGCGAATGCGGATGGCGTAAGTGTACGTCGTATTTATCTGTGATGTTTAGGTGACTTAAATGATGGGACTTCATTAATGTGATTAATGAAAGAAAAGAAACCTAATAGATGTTGTAGAATCAAATTTTTAAATAAAAAAGGTAGCTACAGTTTTGCTTTGCATAGCGGTATATATGATATACCCTGCACCTTATTCGATTAGGAAAGGGCCGAGATCCCTTCACCGGGAGTGACCCCTTTAGCAATAACTGGCAGATGCTACACACTCGGTTTGTCTTTTGATTGCTTCTATAGTTTCTGCTTTGCACAGTGATATATATGATATATCCCGCACCTCATTCGACGAGGAAAGGGTCGACGATCCCTTCATCGGGAGTGACCCCTTTAGCAAAACTAGAAAAGCCTCAAGAACACTCCATTTCAAAATTCATTCGATTCTACAACGATATCAAGTTCATTACGCAATAGGTTTTCAGAAAAACCTGTCGTAGCCCTCCGTCATTTCAGATAAATCCTACTTAGTATTCGTGCTACGTTTGTTGACCTCCGTCAAGGCGTAGTGTGCGGTAGCTAACTAGTATTTATCTGCTTATGCATGTGATGCAGATTGGATTAGGGTAGTCGTACGACCTTGTTGACCTCCGTCAAGGGTCGTGCGGGTGGGTTTGATTCAATCAAGAAATGACGGGTTGAACTTGACTTGCACCCTGTGGTTTGTTGACCTCCGTCAAGGTCATAGGATGCTTGGGGCAAAATATTATCGGGAATTTCAAGTGTTGAAATTTGCAATGAGATTGCATACCTTCTATGAGATAGTTGGATCCCGATACCCACTGCGAGTAATTGTTACTCCTGGGAGAGTTTTACACATTACAATTAGCCGATCAAGTAAGTGTCTAGAAAGGTGTCAACGGGGTTACGCCTCTGGGAAAATGAGGTTTACTTTAATTAGGTCCGTGCGAAAGCACGGGGAACCTCCCTCAAAGTACCGACACTGGCCTGGCTGAAAGATCGGCGAAATTGTAGGGTGTAATTAATCCCATCTAGTCTTTCCTTTTAGGGTTTGAAGGAAGATTTGATAAAAACCAGTGGGAGCCATCCTGATTAGATAAGATAATAACCAATCTGATCTTGCAAGAGCATACGCTAAAGTGTTTTCTTCTCTCTCTCTCCAGGTAGCGACCATGTCATGCCTTAATCAAGATAATAATATGGATGTATTGACCGAACCCACAAGTTATACTAAGCTGGGGAACGTTGGTTCCGTTATTTCTTATAAGAGTTATAGGAATGAACAGGACATAGGGGAATACCAGGATTCCCATGCTACCAGAATGAAGAAAGTACATGTTGATGCATTTTCTTCAGGTGTGTTCGTTACAGAGAACTGTTTCTCCATTTGCCCTACGTCCTGGGTATTAGATACCGGGTCAGGATCCCATATATGTAATCAGTTACATGGGCTTAGGAAAGGTAGAGAACTTGGAGAAGGTGATAAAGACAAAAAAGTTGGAAATGGTGCAATTGTTGCAGCTAAGACTGTCGGGGAATATCACCTTGCATTACCAACTGGTAATACATTGGTTCTGAACGAATGCTATTACATGCCGAACCTGATATGTAACATTATATCGGTTTCTTTGTTAAGTAAAGAGGGATATAATTTTGTATTACAGGATAATGTTATGAACATTTTCCGTAACCAAAAGTTGGTTGGATCAGGCACGTTATGCAATGGCATTTTTGTTCTAAATCAATCAACAGTTCTGAGCATAACAAACACACACAAGAGGAAGAGTTCAGAACTGAACGAATCCTTCTTGTGGCATTGTAGACTCGGTCTTATAAATGCGATACGACTGGCTAAGTTGCATAAGGATGGATATTGGAATCCGTTTGAATTTTCATCTTATGACACTTGCCAGTCATGTCTCAAAGGCAAGATGACCAAAACTCCATTTACAAGACACAGAGAAAGAGTTACTGAACTCTTGGGACTGATACATAGTGATGTATGCGGTCCCATGTCTACACATGCCAGGGATTGTTAATCGTACTTCATTACATTCACTGACGATCTCTCTAGATTCGGATATGTGTTCCTGATGAAACACAAATCAGAAGCTTTTGAGAAATTTAGAGAATATAAACAAGAAGTCGAGAACCAAAACGGAAAAAGTATTAAAATCCTACGATCTGATCGAGGTGGTGAATACTTGAGCATTGAATTCCTGGACTTCCTAAAAGAGAATGGGATTCTCTCTCAGCTGACTCCTCCATATACACCACAGCACAACGGTGTATCAGAACGGAGGAACCGCACCCTATTAGATATGGTGCGCTCTATGATGAGTGTAGCTGAGTTTCCTATTTCCTTCTGGGGATATGCACTGGAAACAGCAGCATACCTACAGAATAGGGTTCCTACCAAATCTGTGCCTACCACCCCATATGAGATATGGGAGGGGAAGAGACCATATATTAATTTTATAAAGATATGGGGTTGCCCGGCCTATGTCAAAAGACAAAAACCGGACAAACTCGAGGCAAGGTCTGTTTTGTGTAAATTTGTTGGTTATCCCAAGCATTCGCGAGGGTATATCTTCTACCACAGTGAGGAACAAAGAGTATTTGTTGCTCAACATGCCACCTTTTTAGAAAAAGAATTTCTTGCAAAAGAGATTAGTGGCCCTGAGGTAGAACTGGAAGAAGTTCCAGCTGAACAAACCACAACAGAAGATTTAGTGGAACCAGAGGATTCAGCAGTTCCTAATGAACCCCAGCCACTCCGCCGATCTAGTAGGGTTCCTCGCCAACCTGAGAGATACTACGGTTTTCTCATGGATGGTGGGAGCGAGGATTGCATCATGGAGGATGATGACCCAACTAGCTTCGAGCAGGCATTCACGAGTAGGGACTCAGTGAAGTGGCTGGATGCTATGCGGTCCGAGATGGAATCCATATACACCAACAAAGTATGGACTTTGGAAAATGCTCCTGAAGGGGTAAAACCCATTGGGACCATGTGGATCTTCAAGAAAAAACTTGGTGTAGATGGGAAAGTGGAGACTTTCAAAGCTAGACTTGTTGCAAAAGGTTTTCATCAAAGACTAGGTGTGGACTATGACGAAACCTTTTCTCCAGTGGCTATGCTTAAATCCATCCGGATCATGCTTGCCATCGCTGCATATCATGACTATGAAATCTGGCAAATGGATGTTAAGACTGCCTTTCTAAACGGTGATTTAGAAGAGTGCGTGTACATGACTCAGCCAGAGGGCTTCATAGACAGTGGGAGCAGCGGGAAGGTGTGCAAGCTGCTTAAATCTATTTATGGATTGAAGCAAGCATCACGGAGTTGGAACATCTGCTTTGACGTCGTTATCGAAGAGTTTGATTTCGTCAAAAACCCAGATGAACCTTGTATCTACAAGAAGGTGGCAGAGAGTAAGGTTGTCTTCCTCGTATTGTACGTGGACGACATACTCTTGATATGAAATGATATTCCTATGCTGCAATCGGTCAAGCTCTTCTTATCACAAAGATTCTCAATGAAAGATCTAGGTGATGCCTCCTGCATATTGGGAATCAGGATCTATAGAGATAGATCCAAACGGATATTGGGATTGTCCCAATCCACGTACATTGACACCATACTAAAAGGGTTTAGTATGGAAGAATCCAAGCGTGGGAACTTACCCACGATCTCTGGAGTCACTCTCTCCAAAGAGATGTCTCCCAAGACTGATTTGGAGAGAGCTCGCATGCAAGGGATACCCTATGCTTCGGCTGTAGGATCTATCATGTACGCGATGCTATGTACTAGACTCGATGTAGCAGACTTACTAAGTGTAGTGAGCAGGTATCAAGCTGATCCTGGAGAGAGTCACTGGACAGCTGTGAAGAGCATTCTCAAGTACTTACGAAGGACTAAAGAGATGCTCTTGGTGTATGGTAACGGAGAACTCCAAGTAGAGTCCTTTACCGATTCGAGCTTCCAGAGTGATAAGGACGACTCTAAGTCGCAGTCGGGATTTGTCTTTACCCTTTACGGAGGGGCGGTTAGCTGGAAGAGTTCCAAGTAGGAAACCGTGGCAGACTCGACGATGGAGGCTGAATACATCGCTGCCAATGTTGCTACTAAAGAGGCTGTCTGGATCAAGAAGTTCATTACTGAACTTGGAGTAGTTCCATCCATTGAGCATCCAGTACCTTTGTATTGCGATAACAATGGAGCGGTGGCTTTGGCCAAGGAACCCAGGTCCCATCAGCGATCCAGGCATATTCTGAGGCGGTATCACCTGATCCGGGAGATAGTTGATGGCCGGGAGATCGAGGTCAGGAGGGTTGACACGAAGAACAACACGGCGGATCCACTCACGAAGGCCATTCCCCAGATACAGTTTGAGAGACTCTTCGGGATGCTCGGTATGCGATACTACTGCAGCTGGCCCTAGTGCAAGTAGGAGATTGTTAGTTGTATGTATGCCCTAGAGGCAAGTATTGTACAGATGATGTATATTATATTGGATGCTTGGACATATATAGAGATGACTTTCTTGCTCGATATGATAGTATGCTATCTGGTTGCTCTTTATCTTAACATGTATACTAGTCTCTTTAAACTGTCTTATAGTTACATGCTGGTAAAGCCCTTAGGATGTGTACTTGACTACCTGGACTATGATGCAGATCGTACTAGTGGGGACATGGTAGTCCATAAGTACATCCTTCAAGGTCCCTAGTCGTAGGTGTATCGAGATGGGGCATCGATATACCAGTGTAGACTAGCGTATACGCTTCTCGACCCATGAGATGGCGATGGATGATCCCATATCCATTGGTGTTTGACATCAGAGATGGTATACGGGTGCTCAGTGGAGACTGGGTACATTGGACGGACTCGCCGAGAACTTCCAGTTGGTATTATACCTCACGTCAGATGGCAGTTCTCAGGTGACACTTGTGCAGGTTAGTCTGTAGACCCGAGATCGTCATAGAGACTTGTGTGATTCCCACTGTGCTTTGATTTCCACCTTACCACGTCCATGAGGGCGTGCAAAACGGTGGTTTTTAGGTACAGTCCCGAGTCACATGGAGGCAATGACCGATAGGAGGGGTTTCGTCTCTCCCGGTATTGGGGGTTGATGTTGCGCTGTGCTCGATTGGCCGTAACAGGGAAGTCCCTGGCCAGGGCTGATTCAGAGATTTGCTGGTAAGTGTTATCAGTAGTTTCTCGACCCGTTATGAGCCTCACATCGGCACGACTTATCAGTTATTGGGGTCTGACGTTTACCACCCCTAGACATGATATGCGACATATAAGACGAGGAGACCGGACTGTACGGAAAGTGTTGCCGATTGGCTCGACGGGAGTTGTAGCAGGTTCGCTTGTTCACTTCTGATCGCTCAATACCCAGTGGCCGTTACGTTTAGCTGACAGCTTGCGGCTTAGGGGTGCTTGATATGATCAACACCCACTGTCGGCGTATTGACGAGTCTTAGAGTCCCACAATGGAGTTTTCTAGTCCAGGCGAAACGTTGTGGTGCGCGTATGCGATATGCGCATGGACCCGATTAAAATGCGCGTATGGGATACCGTATATTGATCGGGCGGCTTGCTTTTGGTGGGGTCATATGTGATATTACCGGATTGATAAATCAAGTGTTGATTTATTAATTAACCATTAGTCTCTAACTTGAAATCCTTTTCTTGAGTTTGATGGATGTATGCATGCATGTATGCCTTCTTTTTGATTCATGCACATATGAATGTACATATACACATACATACATACATACATCCTTCATGGTTTCTTATACAAAGAAAATGGTGGCAATATAAGACTCACACCACGGGTTTTCATTTGTTTTATTATTTGATTTTTGGTTAAAACAAAATGGAAAAAGGAAAAGATAATTCATGTCTAGTTTCTACATCCTTCTTGACCTAACCATTCTCACCCACCATTTGACCAAGGATTACTTTTCCTTTTGTGTTTTTAACTCAAATTCAATAATATCCTAACCATGGTTTGATATGAGAAGAGGAAAATATATATTGATATATTTTCTATTTTCTTTCATGGGTTGAACTTATCTTCTTCTCAAATTGCCATCATCTTATTCTTCCTCTCTCATTTTGCTCTCTATTTTTTTGTAGTGAGCAATATACTCATCAAGATTGGATTTTGAAGTGAGAATAAGAACCACAACACCATTCTACGCAAGTCTAGCCCACTTGTTTGGAGTGTTAGCTTCATTTCGTTCTTTTGATCGGGTGAAGTTGCAAGCTTGGACAAAGCGGACTCCGGGTGGATCATCGGTGACCAAGAGGAGTTCAAGCGGAGTTTTTTCAAACCCCAAGTAGCCGAGGAGTCTAGCGTAGGGAGCTACAAAAGTTGTACTCTCTAAACCCTAGCCTTTCTTGCTTATGTTGATATGCAAAAGTTTTCGAAACCCTCATTTTTCTAGGAACGATTCTATGTTCGTTAACTTAGCACCCTAAAAATTCATTCTTTGGTTCATGTGATGCTTCCAAACCCTTCATGAGGTGCTAGGCTAACCCAACATGAAAGCTATTACAACGTTGGTAATCAAGCAGAGATCCTAAGGGCTCCACTAATGTGTATAGGGGATATGCTAAAAGTAACACATGCACACATTAAAGTAGAAACAAACCAAGTAGCATACTACTATTTTGAGCAAGATTGTCTATACAACCGTGAATATCCCAAGCTTGCATTAAGTAATATACAAACTAGTATGATATAGTAATGGCCTCTAGGGCATATACACTAGCAGTCCAAGCACAACAATATCTAAATAATAGGGTAAATGCGCAATTCTAAATATGACATAGAATATGCGACAGAAATACCATCTCTAGCCCAGACGCATAACGCCATACGGGCGATTCCCCTGTAGTTTTTAAATCTATTCACCAACGCTCCAAGCTAGGTGAAGTCGACCACATGTTTTCCTTTTGTAGCAGCGTCCGAAGTCCCCTCCTGCGAACCTGCAACATAATACGATATAACATATATATATTCGCAATAGACCCAAAACACGTATAATCTACACGGACCCACACGATACACATACGTACTCTAAAGGGTTCGTGTTGTAGATAACGCGTATAGCGACACAACGAAACCAACTCAGAACAACAGCAACACAGAACACGCACCGTATCGGATAACGTATCGCGTGAAACGAAACACGAGAAACACACAAGTGGTCCCAGATTTTTCTGTACCAGTAATCTATAAAAATTTCAAGTACCATGAGATCACAAACAACCGCAGAGACCCCTACCCAAAAACCCAAACCCCAACTCCCCAGTCTGGCCGCAAATTGCGGCCAGACCCATTAAATCTGCAGCCTGAACATGGTGGAATTGGCTCGTATTTTGTGGGTAGGTTCTAGGTCACTACACTAGGTTACTGTCAAGTCAATTTTTGCAACAAGTACCTGGTTAAACAGCAGATCATCCGAGACCCCAAAACAACACTAAAAATACGATATTTACCAGAAACGATACGATACGCGATAAAAACTGAAACTTTAAAGCTAAGCAACACAATAAACATCTAAAGAACAGAAAGGGAACGTTACCTAATCAAAAGAACACAAAAATCTTAGCTTTGCATGCTCCTATGCATCCTTGAGGCAAAAAGTGAAGAAAGATGTGATTTTGTGAACTTTTTTGTGAATTTGTGATGAATTTTGATGAAGGGTAATGAAGTGTTCAGTTCAGTTGAGTGAGAGATGAAGAATAAAAGAGTTAGAGAAAAAAAGATAGGGTGTGAGGATAAGAGAGAGGGAGGTGAGTGTAGGGTGTGAGATGAGGGTGAGTGTATCCACTTCATTAATGAACCATTAATGCTTTCATACACTCAAATGCCACCTCCTCACTCAACAAAAAAATCTCTCTCTCTTTTACAAAAGATCAAGAGAATTTAGGGTTAAGGATTGAATTAAACAAGGATTAGGTTAAGGGTCAAGATTGCTAAGATCAAAATTAGCACAAACAAATCCTCGCATTTACGTGCACACGTGCGTGCATGCTAATAACAAATAATAATAATTTATTAATTAAATGTTATAAAATGTGAGGACCTGAATTGATAAACTTTTTACAGTAAACTCGCACTAACGTCTAAACGAATACTAACCGAAATCTAAGGCGTTACAATCTCCCCCCTTATAAAAATTCGTCCCTGAATTTAAAATTCTTACTAAGCGTACCCTCAAAGAGAAGATTACAAACTCTCCTATCTCGCTCGCAGTCTCCCAAGTGATCACCTCACTATACGGCTACCTCCAAGAAAACCCTTCACAGATGGTAAGACCCTTGACCGATGTTTCTCCAGCTGCCGAGCCATTAACACAATTGGCTGCGGGTGAACGAAAGATCACGTCCAAGCTAAATGGTCTGGTGCTGAATCACGTGAGAAAGGTGATGAAGGAAATTGCAATGTATCGACACAAGGAATATGGGGTGCATACTCAATAATCTGGGCGGAATTGCCAAATTAATGGCAACGAAACTAACTTGCCTATAGGATCTCAAAAGGACCTGCAATTCTGGGATAAGCTTCCCAAAACTCAACACGTCATTCATCGGAAAATCCATAGGAATATATGATCTCCGACCGCGAACTCAAGTCTACGACCAACAAGGTCGGCATAGGACCTTTGTCCGCAATGGACTACTCTCATCCTGACCTAAATCCACTGGATCAACTCCGAAGTCTCTAGACTTGCTGGGGTTCAAAAATCCTACTACGCAGAGTCAGAAAACAGACTGGTGATCGACACGACCTAACCCCTAAACCTAAAAGTTGCCAATTGGAGTGACTCCTGATAACAGCTATCGAAGGAGAACCCTAACAATGGCGTGTGACGATCCCCAACTGCCGACAACAACTAAAACGTACGCACAAGCATATCCGCCATAGTCGGTATAGCCCGCTCTCACAAAACCATCATCCTGCGGATGGAAAGATGGAGATAAAGCTTAACCAGTACCCAAGGCTTCCTGAAACTCCGGCCAAAGACGGAAAGCAAAGAGGGTGCCTTTATTGGATACGACCCATGAAGGAACTTCGTGCAACGCACAACTTAACAAAGGACAACTGAGCAAATTGAGTAAAACCGGAAGACAACCATCCGAATGGAGTCACTCCCTGACTAAACCTGGGTAGACGCCATAACGAATATTCGTGGAGATCTGCTCCCACTCCCACCTTGGAACGGTTAAAAGTTGCAACTCTCCAGCCGGTCTCAGATGCTCAACCAAAACACACAACAAGATAGACACCTTGAAACGAAACCCAAAACTTCACTTTTCATCCATGTCCACCCGTAACTATCTCACAAGTCACGTCAAATATTGGTGGAACTCGAACGAACATAGAAAATTAACTGATATGCCTGCTCTAGGATTTTGCGTCTTTGCCCATCAGCAATGGGTACAAAAATGCGTCTCTAAACGTAGCACATCCTTGTCACAAATCAAGGACTCCGAATCATTACCCAGCCGAGTATGCTCAAGTATCTCAGACAAACAAGCATCGGCGGGCAGTGCCTCGCGAAAGTGATTAAGGAAAAGTGGTCGGGCGCGGAAATGAGTAAGCTGTCCCCTCAGTAGAGACGAACTTAAGCTATACTCAACGATCGCATAAGAACTGTAAATCTGCAGAAGACTGTCTCAACAATCTACACCCGCTGCAGGAAGATGTATATTAAGCTCTGGTGGTCCGTGAAAATCTGACACAACTCTCGAACAAGTAGTGTCTCCAAATCTCCAACGCAAAACCACCGCGGCCGTCTCCTGATCATGAGTGAGATATCATGCCAGTACTTCCTCCAAGTGTAGGGAAGCAAAAAAGATAACGCTATAATGTCACCTCTATACACACTCGAGCCCCACTCACGAAACATCACAGTTAAACAACAAAATCGCCCGAACCAGAAAGTAAAGAAAGAACTGATGCAGTTGCTAACCGAGTCCTCAACTGCCGAAAATCCGCATACATGCCTCAATCCAAAGAAAAGAAATCTCCCTTCCGGTCAGTTCAGTCAACGGTGCAACACTACACTAGCAATCCTGCACGAAACGGCGGTAAAAACCTGCTAAGCCCAAAAATCTGCGATCCTCCGTCCTGTACACAAGTCTGGGCCTAGGCTGTACGGCCACGATCTTCCTCGGAACCATACAAAACCGTCTCCCGTAACTACAAGACCTAGGAGTCAACACAAAAAAGCCTGAAGAAACACTCTGACAATCTAGCAAACCGCTGGGGCTCTCCCAATGTTCGCAAAACAAATACTCAAGTGCTACTCCTGTCCCTCAAGACACATTAAATAGACAAGAATGTCGTCAATAATGTTAGTGTATATGCCCTAGAGGCCATTACTGTATCATACTAGTTTCTATATTACTTAATGGAAGCGTGGGATATTCACAGTTGTATAAACAATCTTGCTCAAAATGGTAGTATGCTACTTGGTTTTTTTCTACTTCAATATGTGCAAGTGTTTCTTTTAGCATATCGCCTATACATATTAGTAGAGCCCTTAGGATCTTTGCTTGATTACCAGCGTTGTGATGGCAGTCACACTTGTGGGGGCTGGGTAATCTACAAGCACATCCTTATACAGATCCCTAGTCATAGGATTATCCAGACGGGGCATCGATACTCCGGAGTAGACTAGCGTATGCGCTTCTCATCCCAGCAGAGGAGATGGTCTGTCCCACAGCCATTAGTACGTCACACATGAGATAGTATGCGGGTGCTCGTTAGGTTACGAGTACACTGGACAGGACTCGTCGGGAACTGTTGGTTGGTACTATACCTATCATCAGTTTTCAGTTCCCAGGTGACATGAGTACAGCTTAGTCCGCTGACTTGACACTGTCACTTCGCCTCGAGTTTGTTCCCACTGTTCTTAGATTGCTACCCTACCACGGCTCAATTGAGTCGGGAAAATAGGTAGCAGTTGGGTGCAGTCCCAAAGCACTTGGAGGCAGTGAAGGTTAGACAGGATTCGTCTCTCCCGATATTGGGGGTTGATATCGCGCTGTGTCTAGGAGAGCCATTACACAAAGTCCCTGGACAGGGCAAGCGAGATATACTCGTAGCGTTTCCATTGTTATCTCAGGGTGTTCTGGACTACACTCCGACACGACTTGTACCGCTATTAGGGGAATGACGTTTACCGCCCCCTAGGCCCGCCAAGCGATACTCTTAGATGAACAGACCGGACTGTATGGAGATTGTCACATTCAGGCTTAGTAGGAGTTCGGATGGGTTTACCTCATCGACCTTCTTATCCACATCTACCTAGGGACCGTTACGTACAGCTAGTGCCGCTTGCGGTCTGTGGTTAAACCCACTGCCAGCGTAGTGTCGAGTCTTTATAGTCCCACACAGAGAGTTTCTCTGCACTAGGCGAAAGGTGTAGAGGCCGTATGGTTTTACGGCAGGGCTACGATCACTTACATGCACTTGTGCGCGTATGCTGTTCGGGCAGACAATGCTAGTCGGCTTTGGTTTAAGCCGGATCCTAGTATTGTATGGATGGATTAGTTTTGTCTTCTGTGCATTCGCACTCTACGGAATGCGGATGCGGGTGTGTATGCACGGTTGTGAGGAGCGAAGAAGGAGGAGATGCCTCATTAGGGTTTTGACCGTTGGTTCAGTCAAAACCATTATGAGGTAAGGAAAATATTTACTAATCTTTTTAATGATAATTATGTTATGGCTAATTGCATTGACCTTTTGACCATGCTTGACCATGTTGACATTTTTTACCATTGTTGACTTGGATCTTTCATGAGAGCACTAGACCCTTCTTTTGCTTTTTGCTTTATCAAGACATGATAGCGGTCAAATCAATCTTTTCCATCATAATTATGATAAAAGATTGATTTTTATTTTTCCATGGTTCATTATTCTTTTGGTATTCTCTCTCTTTATTTTGAGCTCTCATGCTTTGTTCTTCTTCCCCCTCCTCAGTAAGAAATCCTTTAGTTCTCATGTGTTGAGATAATTAGGATTTAAATAGACAAATGAATCCACCATCATATTCTACATAACCTAGGACATCAAGAGTAGCACACTTGTTGCCCTAGTTACCTCGGCTTGAGGTGGAGCTCGGAATACAAACTCCCGGGTGGATCGTCTTCGACTCAAGGAGGCCGTGGAGGTGAGCAAGATCCGGATCGATCCTTGGAGCTTGCAATGGACGAGGAGGAAAGCGGAGAAAAGACCCGAAGGACTTGGTTCGTGAGGTATAATCTCTTGAGCATAGTAGATAGAACCTCTTGTAGTATGTTAGCAATGGTTTGGCAAAGATCCTCAAGTTTTAAGTCCATGTTATCTTGTGTCAAAAAATTGTTTTTTACCTATTCTGCCTCCCCATAAGCACCGGGGTGGGTAACGTGGACTTACAGTGGTATCAGAGCCTCGCAAAACCTTTACTAACTTGTTAGCAAAGTGTTAGAAATTCGATCGCCGGAAAAAATGGCAAAACACGTCGAAAAAGGCACTTTTCTGTCGTTTTTAAAAACCGGTCCAAAATTTTTTCAAAGGACCTTAAAAATACGTGCAGGGTTTTCTGGGAAAACTGTAGAAATTTGGGCGCCTAAGTCACTCAGAAGACCGCGGATCCGCGGCCGAGTTGACTCGGCCGCGCACCAAATTTCTTTAGGTGTTCTCTGTGATGGTTTTGTGATTTTTAAGATAGTTTATTTCTGCCCAGATTTTGCTGAGTACTGTGTTGTGCTTGGGGTAGCTTCAAACCAAGTTTTCGATCAAAATTCTAAGTGCTTTTGCTAATCGGATATTCTGTGATGTGATATATGTATTGAACGTCTACTAATCGCTATACGTCGATAAGTGGGGGTTATACATATCTGTGATCTGTGATTTTGGTTTGTGTATATGAACTTGTTGGATTGTCGCGGTTGAATAGCCGGGGTTTGTGAGATGAGAGTTTCTTTATCTTTCATTTGATGTAATATGTAAATTGATGTAATATTATTTTTATGGCCGTACATCCGGGATGAGGTTGTTGCCGCCATTGTATATTATTTCTATTACTGTTTTTGCTCCTAAGATAGACCCAAGGTGGGGTGCACAAACTACCGGGTATTTTGAAGTGCCGAGTGTCCTACTCACGCTGTTGAGGGAGGTTGCTCCACTTCGGGTACTTGGCGGGTAGTTTGCCTCACCCGTAAGGGTCTAGGGTGGGATTTAGATATTCATCGCGACCGTGTAATCCGTCTTTCGTTGCAGGCTCGAACGAAACGTGGATTCCTAGTATATCCAATGTGTTCATCTGTGATGTGGAATGGCAATCATTGCATCTGACGAATGTATATATCTATATATGATATCTAGTAGGCGTTGCTTATGTTTTGCATCCGTGCTAGTCCAGCCCCCGCTCTGTCGTTAGTTAAGTCACCTAACGGGTGATGACGGGGCCCCGTGGCGAATGCGGATGGCATAAGCGTACGTCATATTTTCATTGTTTTCTGCAATGGTAGGATTAATTGATGGGACGCATTAAATTAATGCAAGAAAATAAACCAAAGTTAAAATCATTGGAACAATTTGTAAACCACTCGGTTTCTTTTCAAAACATAAAACTTTTAAAAACGCGGAGCTTAAACTTACCTTTTAAAAGCTATCAGGTTCCTTCGATTATATCAAGTTCACTACGTTCACGGTTTCGCCAAAACCATTCGTAGCCCTCCGTCATTTCATATGAATATTCAATAGTATTCAAGCTATGTTTGTTGACCTTCGTCAAGGCATAGTGATTGGTAGCTGTTGGGTGTTCATATGTAGCATAGATAGATGCGTTGGTTTGGGACAGTCGTATTACCTTGTTGACCTTCGTCAAGGGTATATACGGGTGGGTTCAAATTAACCTGGACAATGATGGGTAGAACTTGACATGTGACTTATGATTTGTTGACCTTCGTCAAGGTCATAAGAGCATGGGGTAAAAATCCACATCGAGAGTTTCTAAAGAAACTGAAACTTGTTAGTGCCGCATACCATTTGGAGTTTGATAATGTTGGTAGGATTCCTTCAGCATTATCTCACAATGATATTTGGATCCCAATCCTATTGTGAGTATCCGCTACTCCTCGAGAAACTTTTCACTTAACGATCAATGCTATAAACCAAGTAGGTGTCTAGAAAGGTGTTAGCGGGACTACGCCCACAGGGAAAAGAGGTTATTTAATTAAGGAACTTCACGAAAGCGTCGTAAAACCTCCCTCGAAGTACCGACACTGGCCTGGCTGAACAGTTAAGCAAGTATTGTACGGTGTGATTGATCCCGACTAATTCATCTTTTATGGTTTGAGGAAGGATTCGAGAAACAGTGGGAGCCATCCTGTTTAGATAAATTAAAAACCAATCTAAACTTGCAAGAGCATCATGCTAAGTGTTTTCTTCTCTCTCTCTTAATTACAGCGACCTAGTGACCGGACATAGGTTACATCTAGATAATAAAATGACTAAATCTGACTGTTATGACTGGCAAGGGTCTGTCCAGATGTCCATTACCCATGACAAGCCGGGACACCTCTTAACTAATCAAACCCCTGCCGTCTCAGGACCAGTTTCCACTTTCGCGGATATTGATATCCGTAAGACATCGGGAAAGGACTATGCGAATGCCAAGTGCCTCGTGTTGGCCTCAGTTGATGGTGCATACCAGAGGCAGCACGAGAAGATGGAATTAGTTTCTATCTTCCTCCATAACAAAGATTTATATAGAGAGCAATCTGGTATCGCAAGATATGAGACCTCGAACGAATTGCTTCAAGCGAGGTTGGCTTTCGGGTCATCTGTAGGGGACAATGTCCTTACAGAGACCAGCTATTTTGATGAGCTCACGGACCTGATGACCAGGTTGGAGAACGGGTCAAATACTGACATGCTTCTACAGTCTCTGACCTCCACTTATACCCTGAAGGAAACCAGGAAAGTAGAAGGAAAGGGAAGGGCAAAAGTTTCGGGACTGGATGAAGTAAAGGAGGGACGTTCCTATTGTTACAGGAATGAACATTGGCAGAAGGATTGTAGGGCTGGCAAAGCCAGTAGCCAGGATTCGAAGCATGTTGTGGCTTCGGCTTCGGGTGTGTTTGTAGTAGAAAACTGTATGTCAATTAACCTTACTTCCTGGGTATTGGATACCGGATCAGGATCTCACATCTGTAATTAATTACAGGCTCTGAAAAACTGTAGAGTTATCAGGATAGGTGATATGACTCTCAGGGTTGCCAACGAAATGAGCATGGACGCTGAATCCGTAGGGGAATATCATCTTGGATTGACAACTGGGCACATATTGATTCTGCGTAACTGTTTGTATGTACTTAGTGCGACTTGTAATATCATATCTGTATCCTTATATTCTTAGGAAGGATATGATTTTACTTTTGTAAGCGATGTGGTCCACATCCACCTAAATCAAGTTCTGATTGGGTCAGGTACATTAGAAAACGGAATATACGTATTAAATCAAGCTCAGGTTTTCAGTGTCCAGAACACACTTAAAAGAAAGTCTCCGAAAAAAAATCAGGCTTTCTTATAGCATTGTAGACTGGGTCACATTAATGAGACACGGTTAACAAAGTTACATAAAGAGGGATACTTGAATCCGTTCGAGTATCATTCTTATGCTACCTGTGAATCTTGTCTCATGGGAATGATGACAAAGACTCCGTTCACTGGACACGGAGTAAGAGCGAGCGAGCTCTTGGGACTCATACACAGGGACGTGTGTGGTCCAATGTCTACACATGCACGAAGTGGTTATTCATACTTCATTACCTTTACGGATGATTTCTCTAGGTATGGACATGTCTTCCTGATGAAGCATAAATCCAAGGCCTTTGAGAAATTTCGGGAATACAAGAATGAAGTTGAAAAACAAACAGGCAAAAGTATCAAGACACTGAGATCTGATCAAGGTGGTGAATACTTGAGTACCGAGTTTCTGGGCTACTTAAAAGAGAATAGAATTCTCTCTCAGCTTACTCCTCCATATACACCATAACACAACTGTGTATCGGAAAGACGGAATCGAACTCTATTGGATATGGTTCGTTCCATGATGACTAAGGCTGAGTTACCGCGATCTTTCTGGGGTTATGCACTAGTAACAGCTGCATATCTTTTGAACAAGGCTCCTACCAAGACTGTGCCTACTACCCCATATCAGATGTGGAGTGGGAAGAAACCCTGTCTTAAGTATCTTAAGACATGGAGATGTCCAGCTTTTATAAAGAAGCATCATGCGGACAAGCTCGAGGCATGCTCAATACTGTGTAAGTTTGTGGGATACCCCAAGAACTCTTCGGGGTATCTTTTCTATTCCGCAGAGGAACAAAAGGTTTTTGTTTCTCAGCATGCCCACTTCTTAGAAACTGAAATTTTAGAAAATCAGATAAGTGGGAGCGCAAAAGAACTGGAAGAAATTCCAGAACCACAAGCTATTAATGAAAGCTCGGTAGAACCAGAAGTTTCAGGATAACCGAACATCCCAGCACCACTTTGCAGGATTAGTAGGCAGTCTCATCCGCCCAAGAGATACTACGGTTTTCTCATAGACGGGGATCGAGAGGATTGCGTCATTGAAAATGATGAGCCTACTAGATTCCAGCAAGCCATTCAGAGCGGTGACTCAGTAAAATGGCTGGATGCAATGCGGACCGAGATGGAGTCCATTTACACCAACAATGTTTGGACTTTGGACATTGCTCCAGAAGGGGTAAAACCCGTAGGCTGCAAATGGATCTTCAGAAAGAAGATTGGTGTAGATGGGCAGGTTGAAACCTATAAAGCTAGACTTGTTGCAAAGGGTTTTCGTCAAAGACCTGGTTTGGACTATGACGAGACCTTTTCTCCAATGGCTATGCTCAAATCCATTCGGATCCTTCTGGCCATTGCTGCCTTCCACGATTATGAGATCTGGCAGATGGACGTAAAGACGGCTTTCCTAAATGGAAATTTTGAAGAGTGCGTCTATATGGATCAGCCGGAGGGATTCATTCAAAGTGGGAGCAGCGGTAAAGTATGCAAGTTACTTAAGTCCATCTATGGACTGAAGCAGGCATCGCGGAGTTGGAACATCTGCTTTGATGATACTGTCAAAGAATTCGACTTTATCAAAAATCCGGATGAACCATGCATTTACAGTAAGATTGTAGGGAGAACTGTGGTATTGCTCGTCTTGTACGTGGATAACATTCTCCTAATAGGAAATGATATTCCTATGCTACAGTCAGTCAGGATTCTTGTCACAGAGGTTCTCCATGAAGGACCTGGGCGATGCCAACTACATTCTGGGGATCCAGATCTATCGTGATAGATCTAACAGGATGTTGGGACTTTCAATGTCCAGGTACATCGACACCATACTGAAACGATTCAGTATGGAAGATTCAAAGCGCGGTAATCTACCGGCTTGTCACGGAATCACCCTCTCCAAAGGGATGTCTCCTAAGACTGATTTGGAAAGGGCTCGCAAGTCATCTATACCCTACGCATCTACGGTTGGCTTTATAATGTATGCGATGTTGTGTACCAGACTAGATGTAGCATACGCATTAAGCGTTGTAAGCCGGTATCAGTCGGACCCAGGGGAGAAAAACTGGATAGCAGTAAAGAACATTCTCAAGTACCTGAGAAGGACTAAGGAGATGTTCTTGGTGTATGGGGGAAAAGACCTCCAGATCAAGGCCTTTGCTGACTCCAGCTTCCAGAGTGACAAGGATGACTCTAAGTCCATGTCGGGTTATGTCTTTACCCTCAATGGAGGGGCGGTTTGCTGGAAGAGTTCCAAGCAGGAAACCGATGCTGACTAAACTATGGAAGCGGAGTACATAGCTGCTTGCGATGCCGCAAAGGAAGCTGTCTGGATGAAGAAGTTCCTCACGGAGCTTCAGGTGGTTCCTACCATTGTTGATTTAATACCGCTGTATTATGACAACAACGACGCTATAGCTTTAGCGAAGGAACCCAGGTCCCATTAGAAGTCCAGGCACATTTTGAGGTGGTACCACCTGATCAGGGAGATCGTAGATCGCCGGGAGATCGAGGTGAAGAGAGTAGATTCGAAGAATTACACTGCAGATCCATTCACGAAGGCCATACCCCAGACTCAGTTCGAGCGGCTGATCGAGATGATAGGTCTATGATACGCCAGTACATGGCCCTAGTGCAAGTGGGAGATTTTTAGTGTATATGCCCTAGAGGCCATTACTGTATCATACTAGTTTGTATATTACTTAATGGAAGCTTGGGATATTCATAGTTGTATAGAAAATCTTGCTCAAAATGGTAGTATGCTACTTAGTTTGTTACTACTTCAATATGTGCATGTGTTTCTTTTAGCATATCGCTTATACATATTAGTACAGCCCTTAGGATCTTTGCTTGATTACAAGCGTTGTGATGGCAGTCACACCTGTGGGGGCTGGGTAATCTACAAGCACATCCTTATACAGGTCCCTAGTCATAGGATTATCGAGACGGGGCATCGATACTCCGGAGTAGACTAGCGTATGCGCTTTTCATCCCAGCAGGGGAGATGGTCTGTCCCACAGCCATTAGTACGTCGTACTTGAGATAGTATGCGGGTGCTCGTTAGGTTACGAGTACACTGGACAGGACTCGTCGGGAACTGTTGGTTGGTACTATACCTATCATCAGTTTTCAGTTCCCAGGTGACATGAGTACAGCTTAGTCCGCTGACTTGACACTGTCACTTCGCCTCGAGTGTGTTCCCATTGTTCTTAGATTGCTACCCTACCACGGCTCAAATGAGTCGTGCAAACAGGTAGCAGTTGGGTGCAGTCCCGAAACACTTGGAGGCAGTGAGGGTTAGACAGGATTCGTCTCTCCCGGTATTGGGGGTTGATATCGCGCTATGTCTAGGAGAGCCATTACACAAAGTCCCTGGCCAGGGCAAGCGAGATATACTGGTAGCGTTTCCAGTGTTATCTCAGGGTGTTCTGGGCTACACTCCGACAGGACTTGTACCGCTATTAGGGGACTGACGTTTACCGCCCCCTAGGCCCGCTTTGCGATACTCTTAGACGAACAGACCAGACTGTAAGGAGATTGTCACATTCATGTTCAGTAGGAGTTTGGATGGGTTTACCTCATCGGCCTTCTTATCGACATCTACCTAGGGACCGTTACGTACAGCTAGTGCCGCATGCGGTCTTCGGTTAAACCCACTGCCAGCGTAGTGTCGAGTCTTTAAAGTCCCACACAGAGAGTTTCCCTGCACTGGGCGAACGGTGTAGAGGCCGTATGGTTTTACGGCGGGCTACGATCACTTACGTGCACTTGTGTGCGTATGCTGTTCGGGCAAACAATGCTAGTAGGCTTTGCTTTAAGCCGGATCCTAGTATTGTATGGATGGATTAGTTTTTTCTTCTGTGCATTCACATTCTACAGAATGCGGATACGGGTGTGTATGCACGGTTGTGAGGAGCGAAGAAGGTGGAGATGCCTCATTAGGGTTTTGACCGGTGGTTCGGTCAAAACCATTATGAGGTGAGGAAAATATTTACTAATCTTTTTCATGATAATTATGTTATGGCTAATTGCGTTGACCTTTTGACCATGCTTGACCATGTTGACATTTTGACTATTGTTGACTTGGATCTTTCATGAGAGCACTAGACTCTTCTTTTGCTTTTTGCTTTATCAAGACATGATAGTGGTCAAATCATTCTTAGCCATCATAATTATGATAAAAGATTGGTTTTTATTTTTCCATGGTTCATTATTCTTTTGGTATTCTCTCTCTTCATTTTGAGCTTTCATGCTTTGTTCTTCTTCCTCCTCCTCACTAAGAAATCCTTTAGTTCTAATGTGTTGAGATAATTAGGATTTAAATAGACAAATAAATCCACCATCATATTCTACATAACCTAGGACATCATGAGTATCACAATTGTTGCCCTAGTTACCTCGGCTTGAGGTGGAGCTCGGAATACATGTTAGGTCCACGTTACCTCTCCCGGTTCTTTCGGGGTTGCGGAAACGGTGAAAAACAATTTTTAGGGTTTTGGTAACATGGATAAGAAAACCCGGATCATTGCTAAACAACACACTAGCAACAACTATGAGCTTTACCTACTCGGTTAGGGGGTTATACCTAGTCTTGAACTCCTTCTCTTCTTGTTGTTCTCCTCCTTGCTTGCTCCTTGTAATAGTTTGTACGGCTCCCCCTCGTCGTCTCCTCTTTGTCAAAGATAGATCCACCCGAGGGTTCGAACTTGAGCTCCTACCTCAACCTAGAGGTAACTAAGGTGCTTGGTTTGCTAAACCTAGAACCCTAGAAAGAGTAAAGAGTAGTCTTGGTGTTTTATCTCAAAGGAAAATGGTTCTCAACACATAAGAGGGATTTTCCTTGAGCTAGAGGAAGAAGGAGAGCAATGGATGAGAGAGAAGATGCAAGTAAGAATGATCAATTTTACAACCATGCTCTCATATTTTAGAAAATGATAATAATAATAATAATAATTAACAATTTGTGATGGTGAGTTGATGAATGACCATTATCATTTCATTCATTAAATGTTTTTGCAAAGAATAAGAAGCATGTTTGAAAACAAATGATGATGGTCAACAAGTCCACTTTGGTCAACCGGTCAACAAAGTCAACAAGTCAACAAAAATCAAGAATTCAACTCAACCATGGCACAATAATTGTTAACTTATATTATTAATCATATTTCCTATTCTCATTATGGTTTGGAAAAAGACAACAGTCAACTGTGCATACACACCCGTACGATAACCCTAATGAGAATCCTCTGCCTCTGTCTCAGTCTATTGTGCATACACACCCGCATCCGTGTTCCAAAGAACACGAATACAATGGGATAAAACCAATCCCAAAACATATACTAGGATCTGGATTAAACCAAAGCCTGCTAGTAATAACTGTCCGGACACCAAACGTGCATAAGTGCGCGGATGTGAACGAACCCCGTCTCAAAACCATGCGACCTCTACTCTGTTTTGCCCAAAGGCGAATAACCATCTGTGTGGGACTCTAAAGACTCGACACTACGCTGGCAGTGGGGTTAACCACAGACCGCAAGCGGCACTAGCTGTACGTAACGGTCCCCAGGTAAATGCCGATAAGAAGACTGATGAGGTGAACCCATCCGAACTCCTACTGAGCCTGTATGTGACAATCTCCTTACAGTCCGGTCTGTTCGTCTAAGAGTAACGCATGGCGGGCCTAGGGGGGTGGCAAACGTCAGTCCCCTAATAGCGGTACAAGTCGTGTCGGAGTGTAGCCCAAAACACCCTGAGAAACAGCTGGTAACACTAGCAGCAAATCTCGCTTGCCCTGGCCAGGGACGACAATGTGTAATGGCTCTCCTAGACACAGCGCAATATCAACTCCCAATACCGGGAAAGACGAATCCTGTCTAACCGTCACTGCCTCCAAGTGCTTCGGGACTGCTCCCAACTACTACCTGTTTGCACGACTCAGTAGAGCCGTGGTAGGGTAGTAATCAAAGAACAGTGGGAGCACACTCGAGGCGAAGTGACAGTGTCAAGTCAGCGGACTAAGCTGTACTCATGTCACCTGGGAACTGTTAACTGACGATAGGTATAATACCAACCAACAGTTCCCGACGAGTCCTGTCCAGTGTACTCGTAACCTAACGAGCACCTGCATACTATCTCCAGTACGACGTACTGATGGCTATGGGACAGACCATCTCCCATGCTGGGATGAGAAGCGTATGCACCAGTCCACTCTGGAGTATCCATGCCCTGTCTCGATAATCCTACGACTAGGGACCAGAATAAGGATGTGCTTATAGACTACCCAGCCCCCACGAGTGTGATCTGTTAGTTATATGTATGCCCTAGAGGCCATTACTGTACATAGGATGTATATTGTAGTGGATGCTGGGACATATATAGGGAGGACTTTCTTGCTCGACATGATAGTATGCTATCTGGTTGAACTTTACCTTAACGTGTATACTGATTGTCTCTCTGTTACATGTTGGTAAAGCCCTTAGGATGTGTGCTTGACTACCTGGACTATGATGCGGATCATACTAGTGGCGACATGGTAGTCCATAAGTACATCCTTCAAAGTCCCTAGTCGAGGGTGTATCGAGACGGGGCATCGATATACCAGAGTAGACTAGCGTATACCTTCTCGACCCTTACAGATGGGCAATGGATGATCCCATATCTATTGGTGTTTGACATCAGAGATGATATACGGGTGCTCAGTAGAGACTGGGTACACTGGACGGACTCGCCGAGAACTCCCAGATAGTATTATACCTCACGTTAGATGGCAGTTCTCTGGTGACACTGGTACAAGTAGTCTGTTGACCCGAGATCGTCATAGAGTCTTGTGTGGTTCCCACTGTGCTTTGATTTCCATCTTACCACGTCCAAGAGGGCGTGCAAAACGGTGGTTTTTGGGTACAGTCCCGAGTCACATGGAGGCAATGAGCGATAGGAGGGGATTCGTCTCTCCCGGTATAGGGGGTTGATGTTGCGCTGTGTTCGATTGGCTATAACAGGAAGTCCCTGGCCAGGGTTGATCAGAGAATTGCTGGTAAGTGTTACCAGTAGTTTCTCGACCCGTTATGAGCCTCATATCGACACGACTTATCGAACTAATGGGGTCTGACATTTACCACCCCTAGGCGAGATATGCGACATATCAGACGATCAGACCGAACTGTACGGTAGTGTTACTGGTCGGATTCACTGGAGTGTGAGCGGGCTTGCTCGTCGATCTTCAGATCGCTCAATACCCGGGTGGCCGTTACGTTTAGCAGACCGCTTGCGGCTTGTGGGTGTTTGATATGATCATCACCTGCTGCCGGCGTATTGACGAGTCTTTAGAGTCCTACACAGAGGTTTCCTGGCTCAAGCGAAACGAAATAGGAGCGCATATGAGATATGTGCGGGACCGAGAATAATACGTGTATGTGATACCGTATTACATTCTCGCGATGAATGTATCGGAAAGGTTGTATGCGATATAACCTAGTTATCGATTCAAACGTTGATTCGAAAAGCCGATACATTGAATACTAGTCGGTTGTGTGCGACATGACCGGATCATTGAATCAAGTGTTGATTTAATGATTTAATGCATAATTATATATTTGATATGTTACTTTGCACTAACTAGTATTGGTTCACTTTAAACGGATTTTCTTACTTGGATAGTGCACATTGTATATGTGATATATTTTTGTGCACTTGTACGTATCATGTTTGATGATGCATGCTAACTTGTGTTTTGTGTAAAGTTTAAACTATGGTTATGTAATGGTTAGGGTTTACAATTTCATATCTATTTATTTATTCATTTATTCATTTTGGAAAATGTAAAGCAAATGAGAAAATGGTGGCTTCTTTTGTTTTGTTCATGAAGCTTCATGAAGACTTTGACCAAGTTACCATTTTGTCTCATGCTTAACCCTAACCATCCCACTAACCATGATTTATTCTCTACACTTGACCATGGTTCAAGTTATGATAAGGATTATATTTCTTTTCTTTTTTAAAGATTATTCTTATCATAACATTTCTTCTTCTTCTTCCTTGAACTCAAGAAGAAAAAGCTTTCTTCATCAATGGTGAATTGAGCAAACAAGTGAGAAATCCAATTCTAAAGTCTACCCACTTCCTATTTCCTCATCCTCTACCTCTTGCCAAGTAGTAGAGTGTGTTTCCTTCACAAGTTTTAGGGCTTGGTGAAGGTGGAGCTTGATTTAGCGATGCCTCGATGTAGATCATTTTCGGCATGGACATCGACGACCTAGCTCGCTTTTTCTCCGACGAAGCCGACTCTAGAGCCCGGATTTGATTTGGACAGCGGAGAGGACCTCGTTGCGGAGCTATGGAGGTGGAGCACCGGATCTACAAAGCTTGTATTTCCGTTAAACTTTTAGTTAAGTGTTAACTAGTTAGTTTTTCGCCTAGACATCTAGCCGATGATCCGTAGTTTAGGGTTTGTAGGCACCGTAAAATTTGAAATTGGCATGTTCGATGCCTTGTGAGACCTCTTGGGAGTGCCTAGGAACCCTACAGTGGTATCAGAGCCTAGCTAGAGCCTTAGACGAAGCGTAGACGGAATTTGAAGTCCGAACGACCCAAAACCGAAACCCAAAGTATGCTCTCTGTACTTTTTTGAAAACAGTGGATTTTTCCAAATTAAAAATTGCTAAAAAATTCAGCAGGGAAAAATATGAATTACGGTGCAAAAAGTTTCTGGTGAACAGTATTTTTCGCGGCGGATCAGCGGCAGAAGCATGGATTCTGCGGCTGATCAGCGGCCACTTGGTGACGTCAGCCCACTTTGTTTGCACAGTAACTCCTGATAAATTCTGCTGAGTTTTCTGGGAACTTTTAATATTGATTCAAGAGTTGAATTTTCTGCAATTGTTTTGGGGATTCGGTGTTTCGATCGGGGTATCAAATTTTGTCTATTTGGCTTTCCGGATAAATTTTAGAATATGTTAAAAAGTTCGACCGGATATAAATACCCAATTTTTTCCCTTTCGGGAAATTTCCAAGTGTTGGATTTTTCCGTAGTTTAACAACGTTCTAAGTAGTGCATGTAACGCGATGGTCCCTCTAGAAGACAACAAACCTTAACTCGATTATGTGACCGTCTTGAACTGCCCTTTGAACCTTCGGGTTTGGGGCAGCACGGTGTGCCACATGTGAGGCGTTGGCTTGACCCTTCTACGGCTGGACCGTTGGTACTGAGGCACGAACTGAATGTTATTAGACTTATTTCATGTGTTGAGCAGTATCGGGAAAACTTGGGTGTTCGATTGTTCGATCGGAAAGTTTAACATTTTCTATTTATCCGGAATGGGATACAATAATTGGAATTCACAAAATGTTATGAGATAACTGAATGAATGTTGTAAACATAGCACTTTAGTCTCACTTGATCGGTTACCACGGAATTTTGATGTGATCAAAAGTCCGTCGCAATCACGTAGCGTACGCGGATACTCGCCGGGTAAACTTAATAGACAGCCTCACTCCAAAGCCCCGACCAAGTGACTGTAGGAGAACCCCGTCGCCGAAAGCATCCGTTCGGGTGCTCGCGGTAGCGGTGTTCCGCCTTGGTGCACTTCGTCGACGGTATCGGGGGTGCGGCCGTCTACTGAAGTTTGCGATGAGCATTCGATCAGGATGTCGGGAATCTTGTTGAATTGCCCGACTTGGTATTGAAAAGTGTTTTCGATAATGAGACTAAAATGCGGGGTTTATAATTGTTAGGCATGCGATGTCTAAGGAATTCATTTGGTCAGGCATGCGATGTCTGAAGAGATTGCGGATTCCAACTGTTGTAGTTTTACACTTTCTTTTCTGTGACCGTAAGTGTAATATGTGATATCGCCGGTTTCGTTGCTATATGTCAACGACTATTGGGATGCGCATGTTTACTTACGTTGATGACATGTGATGTTATGTGTTGCTGGATATGTTATATTGGATCGTCGTGTTTGAATAGCCGGGGGTTTTTATGTGAGATGAGTGTTTTTCATTTTCATTCATGTAAAAACTTGTATGTAATATTCTTTTAATGGGGCGCTTCCAGGTTGCGGAAGTAGTCACCGTTTGTATATTATTTACTTTTCCGCACTAGGATAGACCCAAGGAGGGGAGCACAAGTAACCGGGTTCTGGAGTCCAGTGGGAGACCAACTCGAGGAGTCGAGTCCGGGTCTCCTAACTCCAGAATTGGTAGGGTTGCTTGCCGCTCTCGTAGGGGTCTAGGGGTGTGGGTTTGGCTATTCATCACGACCATGGAATCCGTGTTTTATACTGGCTCGTATTGAAAACACGGACGTCCTAGTATATCCAATATTTCATATGATTCTTCTGCTGCGATATCTGTGATGTGATCATATGATGTTCTGTGATAGATACATTATTTAGTATATATGATATATTATATAGATGTTACTTATGTTATACACCCGCGCTAGCACTGCCCCACTCTGCCGTTAGTTACCTAACCTAACGGTGCACGAGGGGACATCGAGGCGAACGCGGATGGCATAAGTGTACGTCGTATTTATCTGTGATGTTTAGGTAATTAAATGATGGGACTTCATTAATGTGATTAATGAAATAAAAGAAACCTAAGATGTTGTAGAATCGAATTTCAAAATAAAACAGGTAGCTACAGTTCTTGCTTTGCATAGCGGTATATGAGATATATCCTGTACCTTATTCGATGAGGAAAGGACCGAGATCCCTTCACCGGGAGTGACTCCTTTAGCAATAACTGGCAGATGCTACACACTCGGTTTGTATTTTGATTGCTTTTAAGTGTTTTTGCTTTGCACAGTGATATATATGATATATCCTGCACCTCATTCGACGAGGAAAGGACCGACGATCCCTTCACCGGGAGTGACTCCTTTAGCAAAACTAGAAAAGCCTAAAAAACACTCCATTTCAAAATTCATTCGATTCTACAACGATATCAAGTTCATTACGCAATAGGTTTTCAGAAAAACCTGTCGTAGCCCTCCGTCATTTCAGATAAGTACTAGTTAGTATTCGTGCTACGTTTGTTGACTATGTTAAGGCGTAGTGTGCGGTAGCTAACTATTGATTATCTGTATTAGCATATGATGCGATTGGATTAGGGTAGTCGTGCGACTTTGTTGACTATGTTAAGGGTCGTGCGGGTGGGTTTAATTCAATCGGGAAATGACGGGTTGAACTTGACTAGCACTTATGATTTGTTGACTATGTTAAGGTCATATAGCTGCTGGGGGCAAAATATTATCGGGAATTTCAAGTGTTGAAATTTGCAATGAGATTGCATACCTTCTATGAGATAGTTGGATCCCGATACCCGCTGCGAGTAATTGTTACTCCTGGGAGAGTTTTATACATTACAATTAGCCGATCAAGTAGGTGTCTAGAAAGGTGTCAACGAGGTTACGCCTCTGGGAAAACGAGGTTTACATTAATTAGGTTCGTGCGAAAGCACGGGGGACCTCCCTCAAAGTACCGACACTGGCCTGGCTGAAAGATTGGCGAACTTGTAGTGTGTAATTAATCCCGGCTAGTCTTTCCTTTTAGGGTTTGAAGGAAGATTTGATAAAAAGCAGTGGGAGCCATCCTGATTAGATAAAATTATAACCAATCTATTCTTGCAAGAGCGCACGCTGAGTGTTTTCTTCTCTCTCTCTCCAGGTAGCGACCATATCACGCCTTAATCAAGATAATAATACGGATTATTGACCGAACCCGCTTGTTAGACTGAGCTGGGGAACGTTGGTCCCGCTCCAACTTATAATTGTTATAAGACAGAGCAGGAAATTGGGGATTACCAGAATTCCCGTGCCGCCTAAACGAAGAGAGTGCATGCTGATGCATCATCTTCGGGTGTGTTCATTACAAAGAACTGTTTCTCAGTATCCTTTACGTCCTGGGTATGTGATACCAGATCAGGATCCCAGATATGTAATTTGTTACATAGGGCTACAGACAGGTAGAGAACTGAGAACGGGTGATAAGTTTCATGAGGCAGAAAACGGGGCAAGTGTTGCAGCCAAGTCTGTTGGTCACTGTCACCCTGTATTACAATACATTGATTCTGAACGAATGTTATTAGATACCGAACCTGATGTACAAAATCATATCGGTCTCTTTATTAGTAAAGAAATGATATAATTTTGTATTGTTGGATAATGTTTTGAACATTTCCTATATCAAAAGTTGATCGGTTCAGGCACGTTATCTAAAAGCGTTGATGTTCTAAATCAAACTACAGTTCTTAGTATATGGAACACACACAAGAGGAAGAGTTCAGAAATGAACGGATTCTTCTTGAGGTATTGTAGACTAGGTCAGATCAATGTGACCCGACTAGCTAGAGTTACATTTAGATGCATATTTAAATCAGTTTGAATTTACATCTTGTGAAACTCGCCAGTCATGTCACAAAGATAAGATGACCACAGCTCTGTTTATTGGAAACAGAGAAAGAGTTAGTGAACTCTTGGGATGATACATGTTGATGTATGAAGGTCTCCAGTCTACAAATGCCAGGACTGGTTCTTTATACTTCATTACGTTCTCTGATAATCTCTCAAGATTCAGACATATGTTCCTGTTGAAACATGAGTCCGAGCCTTTTGAGATATTCACAGAATATAAGCGAGAAGTAGAGAACCAAAATACGGGTATAAGTAGTATGTCCTATGATGAGATCAAGGAAGAGAATACTTGAGCACGGAAATACTGGACTATTCTAAAGGAGAATGAGATTCTCTCTCTGCTTTACTCCTCTGTATACACCATAGCACGATGGTATATCGGGGCGGAGCAAAAACACCCTATATGATAAGGTGTGCTCTATGATGAGTACTACTGAGTTACCTATTTCCTTTTTGGGAGTTATGCACTTGAGAAGCTGCATACCTATTGAATAGGGTTCGAATCAAATCAGTTGCCTACCACTCCATATGAGATATGGAAAGGGAAGAGCCCATGTCTTAAGCTAGTTAAGATTTGGGGTTGTCCGGCCTATGTCTAAAAGCAAAATCCGGACAAGCTCGAGGCAAGGTCTGTTATGTATAACTGGAAGTGTTCCAGCTATACAAACTACAGTATGATTTGGTACAACCAGAGGATTCAGTGGAAACCAACGAACCTCAGCCTCTCCGCCGATCTAGTAGGGTTCCTCACCCACCTGAGAGATACTTCTGTTTCTCTATGACAGTGGGAGCGAGGACTGCATCATGAGATGATGACCCAACTAGCTTCGAGCTGGCCATCAGTTGTGAGACTCTGTAAGAATGGCTGGATGTTTAGCGATCTGAGATGGAATCCTTATACACCAGCAAAGTATGGACTTTAGCTGCTATATCTGAAGGGTTAAATCCCCATCAGGAGCAAGTATATCTTGAGAAGATTACTTGGTGTACATGGAAAAGTTGAGACTTTCAAAGCTAGACTTGTTAAAAGTTTGCATCATTGACCAGGCGTGGATTATGATGAAACCTTTTCTAAGGAGCTATGCTTAAGTCCATCCAGATCCTACTTGCCACGGCTACATACCATGACTATGATATCTGGTGGTTGGGTGTCATGACAGCTTTTCTAAATGAAGTTTAGAAGAGAGTGTCTATAAGTACACAGCCAGAGGGCTTCGTAGACAGTGGGAGCAGCGGAAACGTGTGCAAGATGCTTTATAGGATAAAGTAGGCATCGCGGAGTTGGAACATCTGTTTTGATGGATTAGTCAAAGAAGTTGACATCATCAAAATGATAGATGAACCTTGTATATACAAAAAGGTAGTAGGGAGTATGGTGACGATCCTCGTAGAGTACGTGGATGACATACTTTTGATAGGGAAGGAGTTTCCTATGCTACGCTCGATCAATCTCCGCTTATCACCACAATTCTCCATATAGGATCAAAGTGATACCTACTAAATCCTGGATTTTGGATCTATGAGATAGATCTAAATGGATGTTAGGAAACTCACTAGATGTAGTGAGGTGGTGTCAATCGATCCTGAGGAGAATCACTGGAAGGGTTCCAGGGTGATAAAGACGACTGAATGTCAGTCACAGGCATTGTCTTTACCCTCAGTAAAGGGACGGTATGTTGGAAGAGTTCCAAGCTGGATACCGTGACATACTAGACGATAAAGGCAGGATACATCGCTACTTAAGATGCTACCAAAGAGGCTGTTTGGGTGTATATAGGTTCATGAGATGAACTATGTTCCTACCATTGTATGACAATGGAGTTGTGGCTTATGCCAAGGAACGTCCGTCCCATCAGTGATCCAGACATATTCTAAGGCAGTATCACCTTATCATGGAGATAGTTGATCTCCATAGTGATCGAGGTTTGGAGAATAGACTCAGAGGACAACACAGCGGATCCACTCACAAAGGCCTGTTCCCAGAGAGAGACTTTTATGGGATGGTTGAGTATAAGATACTGCAACCACTGCTATCAGATGGCCCTAGTGCAAGTGGGAGATTGTTAGTTATATGTATGCCCTAGAGGCCATTACTGTACATAGGATGTATATTGTAGTGGATGCTGGGACATATATAGGGAGGACTCTCTTGCTCGACATGATAGTATGCTATCTGGTTGAACTTTACCTTAACGTGTATACTGATTGTCTCTCTGTTACATGTTGGTAAAGCCCTTAGGATGTGTGCTTGACTACCTGGACTATGATGCGGATCATACTAGTGGCGACATGGTAGTCCATAAGTACATCCTTCAAAGTCCCTAGTCGAGGGTGTATCGAGACGGGGCATCGATATACCAGAGTAGACTAGCGTATACCTTCTCGACCCATACAGATAGGCGATGGATGATCCTATATCCATTGGTGTTTGACATCAGAGATGATATACGGGTGCTCAGTAGAGACTGGGTACACTGGACGGACTCGCCGAGAACTCCCAGATGGTATTATACCTCACGTCAGACGGCAGTTCTCTGGTGACACTGGTACAGAGTAGTCTGTTGACCCGAGATCGTCATAGAGTCTTGTGTGGTTCCTACTGTGCTTTGATTTCCATCTTACCACGTCCAAGAGGGCGTGCAAAACGGTGGTTTTTGGGTACAGTCCCGAGTCACATGGAGGCAATGAGCGATAGGAGGGGATTCGTCTCTCCCGGTATAGGGGGTTGATGTTGCGCTGTGTTCGATTGGCTATAACAGGAAGTCCCTGGCCAGGGCTGATCAGAGAATTGCTGGTAAGTGTTACCAGTAGTTTCTCGACCCGTTATGAGCCTCATATCAACACGACTTATCGAACTATCGGGGTCTGACGTTTACCACCCCTAGGCGAGATATGCGACATATCAGACGATCAGACCGGACTGTACGGTAGTGTTACTGGTCGGATTCACTGGAGTGTGAGCGGGCTTGCTCGTCGATCTTCAGATAGCTCAATACCCGGGTGGCCGTTACGTTTAGCAGACCGCTTGCGGCTTGTGGGTGTTTGATATGATCATCACCTGCTGCCGGTGTATTGACGAGTCTTTAGAGTCCTACACAGAGGTTTCCTGGCTCAAGCGAAACGAAATAGGAGCGCATATGAGATATGTGCGGGACCGAGAATAATACGTGTATGTGATACCGTATTACATTCTCGCGACGAATGTATCGGAAAGGTTGTATGCGATATAACCTAGTTATCGATTCAAGCGTTGATTCGACAAGCCGATACATTGAATACTAGTCGGTTGTGTGCGACATGACCGGATCATTGAATCAAGTGTTGATTTAATGATTTAATGCATAATTATATATTTGATATGTTACTTTGCACTAACTAGTATTGGTTCACTTTAAACGGATTTTCTCACTTGGATAGTGCACATTGTATATGTGATATATTTTTGTGCACTTGTATGTATCATGTTTGATGATGCATGCTAACTTGTGTTTTGTGTAAAGTTTAAACCATGGTTATGTAATGGTTAGGGTTTACATTTTCATATCTATTTATTTATTCATTTATTCATTTTGGAAAATGTAAAGCAAATGAGAAAATGGTGGCTTCTTTTGTTTTGTTCATGAAGCTTCATGAAGACTTTGACCAAGTTACCATTTTGTCTCATGCTTAACCCTAACCATCCCACTAACCATGATTTATTCTCTACACTTGACCATGGTTCAAGTTATGATAAGGATTATATTTCTTTTCTTTTTTAAAGATTATTCTTATCATAACATTTCTTCTTCTTCTTCCTTGAACTCAAGAAGAAAAAGCTTTCTTCATCAATGGTGAATTGAGCAAACAAGTGAGAAATCCAATTCTAAAGTCTACCCACTTCCTATTTCTTCATCCTCTACCTCTTGCCAAGTAGTAGAGTGTGTTTCCTTCACAAGTTTTAGGGCTTGGTGAAGGTGGAGCTTGATTTAGCGATGCCTCGACGTAGATCATCTTCGGCATGGACATCGACGACCTAGCTCGCTTTTTCTCCGACGAAGCCGACTCTAGAGCCCGGATTTGATTTGGACAGCGGAGAGGACCTCGTTGCGGAGCTATGGAGGTGGAGCACCGGATCTACAAAGGTTGTATTTCCGTTAAACTTTTAGTTAAGTGTTAACTAGTTAGTTTTTCGCCTAGACATCTAGCCGACGATCCGTAGTTTATGGTTTGTAGGCACCGTAAAATTTGAAATTGGAATGTTCGATGCCTTATGAGACCTCTTGGGAGTGCCTAGGAACCCTACATGATCGCCATCACAACGCCGGTAGTCAAGCAAAGATCCTAAGGGCTCCATCAATATGTTTTAGCGATATGTTAAAAGAAACATATACACATATTAAGATAGAAACAAACCAAGTAGCATACTACTATATCGAGCAAGACTGTCGAAAAACCGTATATATATATATCCCAAGCTTCCAAAATGTATTATACAAACTAGTACTATACAATAATGGCCTCTAGGGCTTACATATCTAACAATCTTCCACTTGCACTAAAGGCCAGTAATTGTTGTACCGCATACCCAATGTCTGCATTAGGGCCAGCTGCTGGCGTACCGTATACCCAATAGCTCAAAAAGTCGCTCGAACTGTGTTTGAGGGAGGGCCTTTGTGAATGGATCCGCCGTGTTGTCTTTTGTGTCCACTCTCCGTACCTCGATCTCCTGGCGATCAATAATTTCCCTGATCAGGTGATACCGCCTTAAGATGTCTCTGGATTTCTGATGGGACCTTGGTTCCTTCGCTAAAGCTATAGCCCCATTGTTATCGCAATACAAAGGTATTGGGTCAACAATGGACGGAACCACCTGAAGTTCACTAATGAACTTCTTCATCCAGACCGCCACTTTTGCGGCATCGCTTGCAGCAATGTATTCAGCCTCCATCGTCGAGTCTGCGACGGTATCCTGTTTGGAACTCCTCCAACACACCGCCCCTCCGTTGAGGGTAAACACAAAACCCGAGATAGACTTGCTGTCATCTTTGTCACTCTGGAAGCTTGAATCAGTAAAGGACTCGACCCTGAGGTCTCCATTACCGTAAACCAGGAACATCTCCTTAGTCCTTCTCAGGTACTTGAGAATGTTCTTCACTGCCGTCCAGTGGTCCTCACCTGGGTCTGACTGATACTGGCTCACCACGCCCAGCGTGTAAGCTACATCTGGTCTTTTACCTAGCATCGCATACATTATAGATCCTACCGCCGAAGCGTAGGGTATAGTGCTCATGCTAACCCTCTCCTCGTCAGTCTTAGGAGACATCTTCTTGGGGAGGGTAATTTCGTGCAATGCGGGTATGTTACCGCGCTTGGAATCCTCTGTACTAAATCTCTTTAGTACGGTCTCTATGTACCTGGACTGTGAAAGTCCCAGTATTCTCTTGGATCTATCTCTTTAGATCTTGATTCCCAGAATGTACGAGGCATCACCCAGGTCCTTCATGGAGAACCGTTGTGTCAAAAATAGCTTGACCGATTGTAGCATAGGAATATCATTTCCTATCAAAAGAATGTCGTCCAAGTACAAGACTAGGAATACGACAGTTCGTCCTACAATTTTCTTATAGACACAAGGTTCATCTTCGTTCTTGATGAAATCAAATTCCTTGATTGCCTCATCAAAACAGATGTTCCAGCTCCGCGATGTCTGCTTTAATCCATAAATGGATTTATGCAACTTGCATACCTTCCCGCTGCTCCCACTGTCTACGAAACCTTCTGGATGATCCATGTAAACGCACTCTTCTAAAAAGCCGTTTAGAAAATCCGTTTTAACGTCCATCTGCCAGATTTCATAGTCATGGAAGGCAGCAATGGCAAGTAGGATCCGAATGGATTTGAGCATAGCCACTAGAGAAAATGTTTCATCAGAGTTCAAGCCAGGTCTTTGACGAAAACCTTTTGCAACGAGTCTAGCCTTATAGGTTTCCACCTGCCCATCCACACCAGGTTTCCTTTTGTAGATCCATTTGTATCCAACGGGTTTTACCCCAGGTGGAGCAATATCCAAGGTCCACACTTTATTGGTGTACATGGACTCCATTTCGGATTGCATTGCTTCCAGCCACTTATCACAGTCCCTACTGATAATGGCCTGCCTGAAACTGGTAGGGTCATCTTCTTCCAAGATGCAATCCTCTCGATCCCCGTCTATGAGAAAACCGTAGTATCTCTCGGGCGGATGAGAAATCCTACCAGATCTGCGGAGTGGCTGAGGTTCGTCTGGGGTTATTGAATTCAGTGGTTCCTCCAAATTTTCAGTTACATTTTGTGGTCGCTGAATTTCTACCAGTTCTACCGAACTCCCACTAGTTTCTTTTGCAAGAAACTCCCTTTCTAAAAAGGTAGCGTGGCGAGATACAAACACCTTCTGTTCCTCAGTGTGGTAGACCAGATATCCTAGTGAGTCTTTAGGATATCCCACAAATTTACACAAAACCGACCGTGCCTCTTGCTTTTCCGGTTTCTGTGTTTTCACATAGGCCGGACAACCCCATAACTTAAATCGCTTAAGATACGGATTTCTTCCACTCCATATTTCATATGGAGTCTTAGGCACTGATTTGGATGGAACGTAATTCAGTAGGTATGCCGCTGTCTGAAGCGCATGTCCCCAAAATGAAAGAGGCAATTCGGCACCACTCATCATGGAGCGAACCATATCCAATAGGGTATAATTCCTCCATTCCGATACACCGTTGTGCTGTGGTGTATAAGGAGGAGTAAGCTGAGAGAGAATACCATTCTCTTTTAAGTAATCTAGGAATTCCGTGCTTAGGTACTCCACTCCTCTATCAGACCGGAGGATCTTGATACTTTTGCCAGTCTGGTTCTCTACTTCGTTTCTGAATTCCTTGAATTTCTCAAAATCTTTAGATTTGTGTTTCATAAGATACATATATCCGAATCTAGAGAGATTGTCAGTGAATGTGATGAAGTACGAGAACCCACCCCTTGCATGTATAGACATCGGACCACATACAACACTATGTATGAGTCCCAAGAGCTCCGATGCTCTTTCTCCGTGTCCGGTGAACGGAAATTTGGTCATCTTCCCTTTGAGACAAGACTGACAAGTTTCATAAGATGAAAACTCGAACGTATTCAAGAGTCCATCTTTATGCAACTTACTTAGTCTTTTCTCTCCGATATGACAAAGTCTACAATGCCACAAGTAGGATTCATTCGTATCTGAATTCTTCCTCTTGCGTGTGTTTTGTACATTGAGAACTATATTCCGATTTAGAACGTAGATACCATTACACAGTGTACCTTCTGCAACCAGTACCTTATGAAGGTAAATGTTCATGATATTTCTATCAAGAACAAAGTTATATCCATCTTTATTGAGTAAAGAAACTGATATGATGTTGGAAACCATGGAAGGTACATAGTAGCAATCGTTCAAAATCATAGCATTGTCATTTGGCAACACTAGGTGATATTCACCGACGGCTGCAGCATTAACTTGTGCTCCATTCGCTACTCTGAGCGACATATCACCAGGTACAACTTTCCTACTTTTTCTCAGTCCCTGTAATAAATTATAGATATGAGATCCTGATCCGGTATCAAGTACCCAGGAGGTAGGGCTGACCGTAAAGCAGTTCTCAACTACAAGAACACCTGAAGTAGATGCAAAACCATGCTTCTTCTTCAACTGGTTATCCTTGAAATCCATATAATCCTCTTTCCCTTGCTCATACTTATGACTGTTGTCGTAAGTTAGAGCCGAACCAACGTTCCCCAGCCCCGAATAAGAATTCGGATCGGTTAAGCGATACATTTTATTATCTTTATTAGGGCGTGAAATGGTTGCTACCTGGAGAGAGAGAAAAGAAACACTCAGCATGCGCTCTTGCAAGATTAGATTGGTGTATTTATTTATCTAACCAGGATGGCTCCTACAGTTTCCTCAAATTCTTCTTCAAACCCTAAAAGAAGAACTAGTCAGGATTAATCGTACGTCACAATACTTGCTTAACCTTTCAGCCAGGCTGGTGTTGGTACTTCGAGGGAGGTTTTCCAACGCTTTCGCGAAGTTCCTTAATTAAATAACCTCTTTTCCCTTGAGGCGCAGCCCCGCTAACACCGTTCTAGACAACTACTTGGTTTATAGCATTGATTGTTAAGTGAAATAATCTCCCGAGAGTAATCCAACTCATCAGTGGGATCGGGATCCCACTATCATTGTGTGATGACCTAGATGGAATCCACTCTAGTCACCACACTCCAGAAGGTATGCTAAATCTGCAAGTTTCAGTTTCTTTAGAAACTCCCGATGTGGATTTTTGCCCCTAGGACCCAAGTGACCTTGACGGAGTCAACAAATCAAAGAGTCCTAATCAAGTTCAACCCGTCATTATCTGGATTGCATTAAACCCACCCGCATAACCCTTGACAGAGTCAACAAGGTTATACGACTGTCCTAACCAATCCCATATACTGCTACAAACAAGCAGCACTCAGCTACCGTACACAACGCCTTAACGGAGTCAACAAACGCAGCACGAATACTAAGTGTTACTTGTAAGAAATGACGGAGGGCTACGGCTGGGTTTTTGGCGAAAAACCCGTTTACGTAATGAACTTGATATCGTTGAAGGAATCTAATAGCCTTTTTGAAAATATAGTGGCGAAAACTTTTGCTAAAGAGGTCACTCCCTGTGAAGGGATCTCGGCTCTTTCCTCGTCGAATGAGGTGCAGGATATTCTAAGCTGAATACCTCGATGCAAAGCAAGAATAATCGACTATAGTGAAGTTATTACCCTGACGCAAACTTTTGTCCAAGCGGTCACTCCCGATGAAGGGATCTCGGCCCTTGCCTCGTCGAATGAGGTGCTGGGCATTCATAACCGAATACCTCTGTGGAAAACGAAAGTGAACGTCCTTGCAATAACAGCTTTTTGAAAATTGTTCCAAAAATGACTTTTAGGTTTATTTTCTTGCATTAATTTAATGTGTCCCATCAATTAATCCTACCATTGCAGAAAACAACAAAAATATGACGTACGCTTATGCCATCCGCATTCGCCACGGGGTCCCGTCATCACCCGTTAGATTACTTAACTAACGACAGAGCGGGGGCTGGACTAGCGCGGATGCAAAACATAAGCAACGCCTAAATAGATATCATATATAGATATATACACATTCGACAGATGCAATGATAGCCATTCCAGATCACAGATGAACACATTGGATATACTAGGAATCTGCATTCCGTTCGAGCCTGCAACGAAAGACAGATTACACGGTCACGATGAATAGCCAAATACCCCACCCTAGACCCCTACGGGTGCGACAAACTACCCGCCAAGTACCCGAAGCGAAGCAACCTCCATCAACAACATGAGTAGGCCACTCGGCACTTCGAGATACCCGGTTGTTTGTGCACCCCACCTTGGGTCTATCTTAGGAGCAAAAACTGTAAAAATAAATTATACAATGGCGGCTACAACCTCATCCTGGATGTGCGGCCATACAAATAACATTACATCAATTTACATATTACATGAATTGAAAGATAAAGAAAACTCTCATCTCACAATCCCCCGGCTATTCATCCGCGACAATCCAACGAATTCATATACACAAACCATCAACATTACAGATCGCAGATATGTATAACCCCCACTAATCGACGTATAATGATTAGCAGACGTTCAATACATATATCACATCACAGATATAACCTATTAGCCAAAGTCTACCGAAAATCGATCAAAATACGGATTTGTTACCACCCCAAAAACAAATTTTGTTCTCTGGAACTTCTGGGCAGAAACAAACCATCCTAAAAATCACAAAACACCATAATAAGAACACTGCAAGAAGTTTGACCCATGGCCGAGTCAACTCGGCCGTGAATCCGCGGCAAGAGCATGCTCTTGCCGCGGTTCCGCGGTGAGTTAAGCGACTCACTGGATCAAATTTCTTCCTTGTTCTGTAAAAACGCTGAGCCGATTTTTAGCATGTGATTTATTATTTTTTGAACAGATCTAAAAATCGGCAGAAAGGTAGCTTTTTCGGCATGTTTTGCGGTTTTATATCCGATCGAAAATCTAGATACTTTGCTAACATGCTAGTGTGTGTTTAGCTAGGCTCTGATACCATTGTTAGGTCCACGTTACCTCTCCCGTTTCTTTCGGGGTTGCGGAAACGGTGAAAAACAATTTTTAGGGTTTTGGTAACATGGACAAGAAAACCCGGATCTTTGCTAAACAACACACTCGCAACAATTACGAGCTTTACCTACTCGGTTAGGGGGTTATACCTAGTCTTGAACTCCTTCTCTTCTTGTTGTTCTCCTCCTTGCTTGCTCCTTGTAATAGTTTGTATGGCTCCTCCTTGTCGTCTCCGCTTTGTCGAAGATAGATCCACCCGAGGGTTCGAACTTGAGCTCCTACTTCAATCTAGAGGTAAGTAAGGTTCTTGGTTTGCTAAACCTAGAACCCTAGAAAGAGTAGAAAGTAGTCTTGGTGTTTTATCTCAAAGAAAAATGGTTCTCAACTCATGAGAGGGATTTTCCTTGAGCTAGAGGAAGAAGGAGAGCAATGGATGAGAGAGAAGATGCAAGTAAGAATGATCAATTTTACAACCATGCTCTCATATTTTAAAAAATGATAATAATAATAATAATTAACATTTTGTGATGGTGAGTTGAAGAATGACCATTATCATTTCATTCATTAAATGCTTTTGCAAAGAATAAGAAGCATCTTTGAAAACAAATGATGATGGTCAACAAGTCCACTTTGGTCAACCGGTCAACAAAGTCAACAAGTCGACAAAAATCAAAAATTCAACTCAACCATGGCACAATAATTGTTAACTAATATTATTAATCATATTTGTTATTCTCATTAGGGTTTGGAAAAGACAACACTCAACTGTGCATACAGACCCGTACCATAACCCTAATGAGAATCCTCTGCCTCTGTCTCAGTCTACTGTGCATACACACCCGCATCCGTGTTCCGTGGAACACGAATACAATGAGATAAAACCAATCCCAGAACATATACTAGGAACTGGCTTAAACCAAAGCCCGCTAGTAATAACTGTACGGACACCAAACGTGCACAAGTGCGCGGATGTTAACGAACCCCGTCGCAAAACCATTCGACCTCTACTCTGTTTTGCCCAAAGGCGAATAACCTTCTGTGTGGGACTCTAAAGACTCGACACTACGCTGGCAGTGGGGTTAACCACAGACCGCAAGCGGCACTAGCTGTACGTGACGGACCCCAGGTAGATGCCGGTAAGAAGACTGATGAGGTGAACCCATCCGAACTCCTACTGAGCCAGTATGTGACAATCTCCGTACAGTCTGGTCTGTTCGTCTAAGAGTATTGCATGGCGGGCCTAGGGGGTGGCAAAAGTCAGTCCCCTAATAGCAGTACAATTCGTGTCGGAGTGTAGCCCAAAACACCCTGAGAAACTACTGGTAACACTACCAGCAAATCTTGCTTGCCCTGGCCACGGACGACAATGTGTAATGGCTCTCCTAGACACAGCGCGATATCAACTCCCAATACCGGGAGAGACGAATCCTGTCTAACCGTCACTGCCTCCAAGTGCTTCGGGACTGCTCCCAACTACCACCTGTTTGCACGACTCAGTAGAGCCGTGGTAGGGTAGTAATCAAAGAACGGTGGGAACACACTCAAGGCGAAGTGACAGTGTCAAGTCAGCGGACTAAGCTGTACTCATGTCACCTGGGAACTGTTAACCGACGATAGGTATAATACCAACCAACAGTTCCCGACGAGTCCTGTCCAGTGTACTCGTAACCTAACGAGCACCTGCATACTATCTCCAGTACGACGTACTGATGGCTGTAGGACAAACCATCTCCCCTGCTGGGAAGAGAAACGTATGCACCAGTCTACTCTGGAGTATCGATGCCCTGTCTCGATAATCCTACGACTAGGACCAGAATAAGGATGTGCTTATAGACTACCCAGCCCCCACGAGTGTGATCGCCATCACAACGCCGGTAGTCAAGCAAAGATCCTAAGGGCTCCATCAATATGTTTTAGCGATATGTTAAAAGAAACATATACACATATTAAGATAGAAACAAACCAAGTAGCATACTACTATATCGAGCAAGACTGTCGTAAAACCGTATATATATATATCCCAAGCTTCCAAAATGTATTATACAAACTAGTACTATACAATAATGGCCTCTAGGGCATACATATCTAACAATACAAACTCTCGGGTGGATCGTCTTCGACTCAAGGAGGCCGCGTGTTAGTGTATATGCCCTAGGGGTCATTATTGTATCATACTGGCTTGTATATTACTTAATGGAAGCTTGGGATATTCACAGTTATATTAACAGTCTTGCTAAACATGGTAGTATGCTACCTGGTTATATCTATCTTAATATGTGAGTACGTATTGACAGAGCCCTTAGGATCTTGCTTGACTACCAGCGTTGTGATGACAGTCACACTAGTGGGTGCTCGGTAGTCTACAAGCGCATCCTTTTTCAGGTCCCTAGTCGTAGGATTATCGAGACAGGGCATCGATACTCCAGAGTAGACTAGTGTGTATGCTTCTCATCCCAGTTGGGGAGATGGTCAGTCCCACAGCCATCAGTACGTCGTACTGGAGATAGTATACAGGTGCTCGTTGGGTTACGGGTGCACCGGACAGGACTCGCAGTGAACTGTTGGTTGGTATTATACCCGTCGTCAGTTAACAATTCCCAGGTGACATGAGTACAGCATAGTCCGCAGACTTGACACTGCTATTTCGCCTCGAGTGTGTCCCACTGTTCTTAGATTGCTACCCTACCATGGCTCAAAGGAGTCGTGCAAACAGATAGCAGTTGTGTGCAGTCCCGAGCACTTGGAGGCAGTGGCGGTTTGACAGGATTCGTCTCTCCCGGTATTGGGAGTTGATATCGCGCTGTGTCTGGAAAGCCATTACGCAAAGTCCCTGGCCAGGGCAAGCGAGATTTACTAGTAGGTTTTCCAGTGGTTTCTCAAGGTGTAATGGGCTTCGCTCCGACACGACCTATACCGATTTTAAGGGACTGACGCTTGCCGCCCCCCTAGGCCTGATATGCGATAGTCCTAGATGAACAGACTGGACTGTACGGAGATTGTCACATCAGGCTCAGTAGGAGTTCGGATGCGTTTCCTCATCGGCCTTCTTATCGACATCTACCTGGGGACCGTTATGTATAGCTAGTGCCGCTTGCGGTCTGTGGTTAAACCCACTGCCAGCGTAGTAGTCGAGTCTTTAGAGTCCCACACAGAGAGTTTCCCTGCTCCGAGCGAAACGATATAGAGGTCGTATGGTTTTAGGACAAGGGTTCGGACGCATACGTGTCTTTACGCACGTACGAAGTTCGGACAGTTTTTACTAGCCGGCTTTGGTTTAAGCCAGATTCTAGTATCAGAATATTAGATTTATACAGTCTAAAGTTTTTCCGTGTTTTCACGGATAGGAGGGGCGTTCTCGTAATTTGGCGAGAAGCTTCTAGAAGGTTGATGACTTGGGGGTTAAGGTGGCATAAGCATTTATTGATTTAGTGACTCATTTGTGTGATTCATTCACGTAGTTAATGGTGCATTAAATGGCTAATGACTCATGAGATGAATCACACATAATGAATAAATGAAGCATGATGATAAATCATTTGATTTTATTTTTTTGATAAATCATTATGCTTCATATATTCAAGAAGAGTTATTATTTCATTATCATTCTCATCCTCACCTTCTCCCTCCTCAAGCTTTCTCTCTTCAAACTCTAATCCTAACCTCTCATGTGTTGAGATCAAGGAATAGCAAGACTCATTATTCTATAATCATACTCTATATTCCCTAGGTGACTTTGATTAGCAATTAGAGTAACCTAGTAACCTCAAGATTATAGGCAAAGCTTGGAGTAGAAGCTCTCTGGTGGATCGTCTTTTACAAAGAGGAGGCCGACGAGGAGGTGGTTAACGAAAAGAAGAAGGACTTGTTTAATTAGGTATAATCTTCTTTCATAGTAGCTAATTACTCCTATGATAGTGTTAGTTATAGTTTAGCAAAGATCCTTTCGGTTAGTCGATGTTGTTTCTAACAAAATGATTATTTTTCATATTTCCGCCTCCCCGCAAGTTGTGCCGTGTACAACATTGACTTACAGTGGTATTAGAGCCTCGTTAAACAATAACTAACTAATTAGCAAAGTCCTTAGAATTTCAAACGCAAATCGAACCGGAAAAAACATCAAATCCTCCAAGTTTCTGTCGAATTTAAAACGAGGTCTAAAATTTTTTCACGGACCTCTAAAAATACATGCAGGTAAATACAAGAATACTGGAGAAATTTAGGTTCCTGAATCGGTCACGACGCCGCGGAACCACGGCCGATCCAAGCGATCGGCCGCGGATCCGCTGCCGAGTTGGGGCCGATTCAACCCAAAATTCCCCAGAACTCTTCTGTGATGTTTTTGTTCGTTCTGGAATATTTAGTTTCTATTCAATTCTCAGGTGCACAGAGAAGTTTTTGGAGTAGAATCTATTGTGTTTGCTCGATCGAAATTATACGATATTTGGCTAATTAGATTATATCTGTGAATTGTATAATTTGTTCGTAAATCTCCCCTAACTACTAGTATGTCGGTTGGCAGGGGTTGCACATTTCTGTAATGTTTTTACTGTTTATCTTTATGAACTTGATTGGATTGTTGTGATGATTAGCCGGGGTTTAAGATGGGTTTGAATATTCATTCGTTCGATGTAATTTGTAAATTGCAGTAATATTATTTTGCGGGGCACATCCAGGTTGCGCTTGTAGCCACCGTTGTATTATTTCTTTTTACTGATTTTTTGCTCCTGGGATCGACCCAAGGTGGGGTGCACAAACTACCGAGTACTTTGAAGTGTTTAGTGGCCTATTCACGTTGTTGAGAGAGACCGCTTCACTTCGGGTACTTGGCGGATAGTTTGCCGTACCCGTAGGGGGTCTAGGGTGGGGTAATGGCTATTCATCACAACTGTGTAATCCGTCTTTCGTTGCGGGCTCAAAAGAAACGCGGATTGCTTGTATATCCAATAATGTTCATCTATGACCTGGAATGCCTATTATTGCGTCAGACGAATGTACAATATATATATATGATAGCTATTTAGACGTCACTTATGTTTTACACCCGCGCTAGCCCATCCCCCGCTCTGTCGTTAGTTAAGTAATCTAACGGGTGATAACGGGGCCCGGTGGCGAATGCGGATGGCATAAGAGGACGTTGTATTTTTCGTTGTTTTCTGCAATGATAGGTTAATTGATAGGACGCATTATATTAATGCAAAGAAAATAAACCAAAGTTGAATCGTTGGAACAGTTTAAAAGAAACCACTCGGTTATTTTTCAAGCAGAAGATATTCTTAAATTATGGAGCTTTAACCACTCCGTTTAAAAAGCTATCAGGTTTCTTCGATCATATCAAGTTCACTACGTTCACGGTTTCGCCAAAACCATTCGTAGCCCTCCGTCATTTCATTTGGGTATTCAGTAGTATTCAAGCTATGTATTTTGAGCAACGCCAAGGTATAGTGTTTGGTAGCTGCTGGGTATTCATTTGTTGCATAGATGGATGAGTTAGTTTGGGACAGTCGTATTATCATTTGGCCAACGTCAGGGGTAAGTACGGATGGGTTCAAATTAACAAGATAATGATGGGTAGAACCTGACATGTGACTTATGACATTTTGACCAACGCCAAGGTCATAAGAGCATGGGGCAAAAATTTATATCGGGAATTTCTAAAGAAACTGAAATTTGAAAAGAGATGCATACCATTTGGAGTTTGATGAATGTTGGTAGGATTCCTTCAGCATTAACATACGATGATATTTGGATCCCGGTCCTACTGTGAGTATATGCTACCCATCAGGAGATTCGTCACTTAACGATCAATGCTATAAATCAAGTAGGTGCCGAGAAAGATGTCAGAGGGGCTACGCACCCAGAGAAAAGAGGTTATTTAATTATGGAACTTCGCGAAAGCGTTGGAAAACCTCCTTCGAAGTACCGACACCGGCCTGGCTGAACGGTTAAGCAAGTATTGTACGGTGAGAATAGTCCTGGCTAGTTCTTCCTTTTTGGTTTGAGGAGGGATTCGAGAAACAGTGGGAGCCATCCAGTTTAGATAAACAAAAAACCACTCTAAACTTGCAAGAGTATCAGGCTAAAGTGTTCCCTCTCTCTCTCATTACAGCGACCCAAAACATGACAGGACTTAAGTTACTACTAGAAAAAAATATATTGACAGCGCCAAACTATAAAGATTGGCTGCGGAATGTCAAGATGGCTTTGACTTATGACAAATTAGGGTATGTCCTTACCACTAAGGCACCTGCTGTCCCTGGTCCTAAATCCAGTAATGCGGATAAGGAAATCCACAAAACCTAGGAGTTAGATTGTGCGCAGGCCAAGTGCATCGTGCTTGCCTCAATGAATAATGAACATCAGAGGGGGCACGAGGATATGGATCTTGAATCCATATTCCTCCATACAAAGGATCTGTATGGGGAGCAATCTCGTATAGCAAGATACGAGACCTCGAAGAACCTGTTTCAGGCGAGGTTGGCCGTCGGATCGTCTGTAGGAGAACATGTCCTAAAGATTATTGGCTACATAGAAGAGCTCGCAGACCTGAGGACGACTTTGGAGAACGAGCTCCATACAGACTTGATTCTCCAGTCCCTTCCTTCCACCTACGCCCAGTTTATTCTGAATTTCAACATTCAAAGAAAAGAAGTTGACCTTCCAGAACTCCTTAACATGTGGAGGAGTGCAGAGGGCACCTTGCAGAAGGCAAGGGAAACACCCGCTATGTTTGTTCGCGGTGCGTCTTCTTCCGGGTCCAAGGCTCGGGCCAAAGGAAGGAAGAATAAGGCCGCCACCAAAACTAGAGGAGGTGTTAGTAAGGTGGTAGTGAAGGGAAAGAAAAAGATTGCAGTGCCAGTAGTGGCCAAGGATGAGTGCTTCCATTGTCATAGGAAAGGGCACTGGAAGAAAGATTGCAAGGCATGGAACGCCAAGAATCAGGAACCGAAACAAGCTGTGGTTTCAACTTCAGGTGTGTTTGTAATTGAGAATTGTCTGTCAATCAACTCTACTTCCTGGGTATTGGATACCGGATCAGGATCTCATATATGCAATTCATTGCAGGCACTGAGAAACTGTAGAGTGCTGAAGGTTGGTGATATGACCCTGAAGGTTGCTAACGGAGCTAGCGTGGGAGCTGTGTCCGTAGGGGATTATCACCTGGGATTGACGAGTGGACATATTTTGGTTTTGCATAACTATTTTTGTGTACCTAGTTTAACGTGTAATATCATATCAGTTTCCTTGTTATCAAAAGAAGGTTATGATTTCACGTTTGTAAGCGATGTTGTTAACATCCACCTAAATCATTGTTTGATTGGGTCCAGTACGCTGGATAACGGTATATATGTCTTAAACCAATTACAGATTTTCAATGTCTAGAACACACTAAAAAGAAAGTCTCCAGATTTAAATAAATCTTTCTTATGGTATTGTAGACTAGGTCACATCAATGAGACAAGGTTAACTAAGTTACATAGAGAAGGATATTTGGATTCATTCGAATATCAATCTTATGCCACTTGTCAATCATGTCTCAAAGGAAAGATGACAAAGAATCCATTCACTCGACATGGAGTAAGAGCGAACGAGCAATTAGGACTCATACACAGCGATGTATGCGGTCCAATGTCCACACATGCAAGAGGTGGTTTTTCCTATTTCATTACTTTTACGGATGATTACTCTAGGTACGGATTCATTTTCTTGATGAAACATAAATTCGAGGCTTTTGAGAAATTCCAAGAGTACAAGAATGAAGTAGAAAACCAAACCGGCAAAAGTATCAAGACACTGAGATCTGATCGAGGTGGTGAATACTTAAGTGCCGAGTTCCTAGGTTACCTAAAAGAGAAAGGAATTCTCTCTCAGCTTACTCCTACACACACTCCACAACATAACGGTGTATCGGAGAGACGGAATCGAACCCTATTGGATATGATACGTTCCATGATGAGTTACCCCAATCTTTCTGGGGTTATGCGCTAGAATCAGCGACATATCTTTTGAACAGGGTGCCTACTAAGACTGTGCCTACCACGTCATATCAGATGTGGAGTGGGAAGAAACCCTATCTTCAGTATTTAAAGATATGGGGATGTCCAGCTTTTGTTAAAAAGCAGCATGCGGACAAACTCGAGGCACGACCAGTACAGTGTAAGTTTATGGGATATCCAAAGAACTCTAAGGGATATTATTTCTATTACGCAGTGGAACAAAAGGTTTTTGTTTCTCGTAATGCCCATTTTCTAGAACATCAGTTTTTAGAAAAGGAAACAAATGAGAGCAAAATAGAACTGGAAGAAATTCCAGAAGCTCAAACTACTACTGAAAGTTTGGTAGAACCAGTAGTTCAAGAAGAACAGGACATTCCCGCACCCCTCCACAGGAGTAGTAGGCTGTCTCATCCGCCAAAGAGATACTACGGTTATCTCATGGATGGGGATAGAGAGGATTGCGTCATTGATGATGATGAACCTACTAGCTTCCAGCAGGACATCCAGAGCGGGGACTCGGTACAATGGCTAGATGCAATGCGGACCAAAATGGAGTCCATGTACACCAACAAAGTATGGACTTTGGACTTTGCTCCAGGTGGGGTAAAACCCATAGGATGCAAATGGATCTTAAAGAAAAAGATTGGTGTAGATGGACTGGTGGAAACCTATAAGGCTAGACTTGTTGCAAAGGGTTTTCGTCAAAGACATGGTTTGGACTATGACGAGACTTTTTCTCCAGTGGCTATGCTCAAATCCATTCGGGTCCTTTTTGCTATTGCCGCCTTCCATGATTATGAGATCTGGCAGATGGACGTAAAGACGGCTTTTCTAAATGGTAATTTGGAAGAGTGCATCTATATGGATCAGCCAGAAGGCTTCAATCAGAGTGGGAGCTGCGAGAAAGTATGCAAGTTGCTTAAGTCCATTTATGGACTAAAGCAGGCATCGCAGAGTTGGAACATCTGTTTTGATGAAACGGTCAAAGAATATGACTTTATCAAAAATCCAGATGAACCATGTATATATAGTAAAATTGTAGCACGAACTGTCGTATTCCTCGTCTTGTACGTGAATGACATTCTATTGATAGGAAATGACGTTCCTATGCTACAATCTGTCAAAGGATTCTTGTCACACAGGTTCTCCATGAAAGACCTGGGTGATGCCTCTTACATTCTGGGGATCCGGATCTATCGTGGTAGATCCAAGAGGATGTTGGGACTTTCGCAGTCCAGGTATATCAACACTATACTGAAAAGATTCAATATTGAAGATTCTAAGCGCGGTAATTTACCGGCTTGTCATGGAATCACCCTCTCCCAGGAGATGTCTCCCAAGACTGATTTGGAAAGGAAACGCATGTCTATTATACCATACGCTTCTGCGGTAGGCTCTATAATGTATGCGATGTTGTGCACCAGACCAGTTGTTGCTTATGCACCGAGCGTGGTAAGCCGGTATCAGTCAGACCCAGGGGAGAAGAACTGGATAGCAGTAAAGAACATTCTCAAGTACCTGAGAATGACTAAGGTGATGTTCTTGGTTTACGGCGGAAAAGACCTCAAGATCGAGGCCTTTGCTGATTCTGGCTTCCATAGTGATAAGGATGACTCCAAGTCCATGTCGGGTTATGTCTTTACCCTCAATGGAGGGGCGGAGTGCTGGAAGAGCTCCAAGCAGGACACTGTTGCAGACTCGACGATGGAAGCGGAGTATATTTCTGCTTGCGATGCCGCAAAAGAAGCGGTCTGGATGAAGAAGTTCCTAACAGAACTGCAAGTGGCTCCTACCATTGTTGATCCAATACCGCTGTATTGCGACAACAACGGAGCTATAGCTTTAGCGAAGGAACCCAGGTCCCATCAGAAGTCCAGACACATCTAAAGGCGGTATCACCTGATCAGGGAGATCATAGATCGCCGGGAGATCGAGGTCCGGAGATTTGCCACAGAGGAGAACACTACTGATCCATTCATAAAGGCCTTACCTCAGATTCAGTTCGAGAGGCTACTTGAGATGATCGGTCTTCGATATGCCAGTACATGGCCCTAGCGCAAGTGGGAGATTGTTAGTGTATATGCCCAAGGTGCCATTATTGTATCATACTGGCTTGTATATTACTTAATGGAAGCTTGGTATATTCACAGTTATATTAACAGTCTTGCTAAACATGATAGTATGCTACTTGGTTATGTCTATCTTAATATGTGTGTACATATTGATAGAGCCCTTAGGATCTTGCTTGACTACCAGCGTTGTGATGGCAGCCACACTAGTGGGGGCTGGGTAGTCTATAAGCACATCCTTTTTCAGGTCCCTAGTCGTAGGATAATCGAGACAGGGCATCGATACTCCGGAGTAGACTAGTGTGTATGCTTCTCATCCCAGTTGAGGAGACGGTCTGTCCCACAGCCATCAGTACGTCGTACTAGAGATAGTATACAGCTACTCGTTGGGTTACGGGTACATCGGACAGGACTCATAGGGAACTGTTGGTTGGTATTATACCCGTCGTCAGTTAACAGTTCCCAGGTGACATGAGTACAGCATAGTCCGCAGACTTGACACTGCTACTTCGCCTCGAGTGTGTCCCACTGTTCTTAGATTGCTACCCAACCACGGCTCAAAGGAGTCTTGCAAATAGGTAGCAGTCGGGTGCACTCCCGAGCATTTGGAGCCAGTGGCGGTTAGACAGGATTTGTCTCTCCCGGTATTGGGAGTTGATATCGCGCTGTGTCTGGAGAGCCATTACGCGAAGTCCCTGGCCAGGGCAAGCGAGATTTACTGGTAGGTTTTCTAGTAGTTTCTCAAGGTGTAATGGGCTTCTCTCCGACACGACTTATACCGCTTTTAGGGGACTGACGCTTGCCGCCCCCTAGGCCCGATATGCGATAGTCCTAGACAAACAGACCAGACTGTACGAAGATTGTCACATCAGGCTCAGTAGGAGTTCGAATGGGTTTCCTCATCGGCCTTCTTATCGACATCTACCTGGGGACCGTTACGTACAGCTAATGCCGCTTGCCGTCTGTGGTTAAATCCACTGCCAGCGTAGTAGTCGAGTGTTTAGAGTCCCACACAGAGAGTTTCCCTGCTCCGGGCGAAATGATATAGAGGTCGTATGGTTTTACGACAAGGGTTCGGACGCATACGTGTGTTTACGCATGTACGATGTTCGGACAGTTTTTACTAGCCGGCTTTGGTTTAAGCCAGATTCTAGTATCGGATTATTGGATTTATACAGTCTAAAGTTTTTCTGTGTTTTCACGGATAGGAGGGGCGTTCTCGTAATTTGGCGAGAAGCTTCTAGAAGGATGATGTCTTGGGGGTTAAGGTGGCATAAGCATTTATTGATTTAGTGACTCATTTGTGTGATTCATTCATGTAGTTAATGGTGCATTAAATGGCGAATGACTCATGAGATGAATCACACATAATGAATAAATGAAGCATGATGATAAATCATTTGATTTTATTTTTTTGATAAATCATTATGCTTCATATATTCAAGAAGAGTTATTATTTCATTATCATTCTCATCCTCACCTTCTCTCCTTAAGCTTTCTCTCTTCAAACCCTAATCCTAACCTCTCATGTGTTGAGATCAAGGATTAGCAAGACTCATTAATCTATAATCATACTCTATATTCCCTAGGTGACTTTGATTAGCAATTAGAGTAACCTAGTTACTTCAAGATTAGAGGCAAAGCTTGGAGTAGAAGCTCTCGGGTGGATCGTCTATTACAAAGAGGAGGCCGACGAGGATGTGGTTAACGAAAAGAAGAAGGACTTGTTTCATTAAGTATAACCTTCTTTCATAGTAGCTAATTACTCCTATGATAGTGTTAGTTATAGTTTAGCAAAGATCCTTTCGGTTAGTCGATGTTGTTTCTAAGAAAATGATTGTTTTTCACATTTTCGCCTCCCCGCAAGTCGTAGGGTGTACAACGTCGACATACACCGCGGAGGTGTGCAAGATCCGGATCGATCCTTGGAGCTAGCAATGGACGAGGAGGAAAGCGGAGAAAAGATCCGAAGGACTTGGTTCGTGAGGTATAATCTCTTGAGCATAGTAGATAAAACCTCCTGTAGTATGTTAGCAATGGTTTGGCAAAGATCGTCAAGTTTTAAGTCCATGTTACCTTGTGTCAAAAAATTGTTTTTTACCTATTCCACCTCCCCGTAAGCACCGGGGTGGGTAACGTGGACTTACAATTAACACAACAATAACTGGTCGAGGAACGGCCTGAAGAAATCTGGTTCATCATATCTACGAATGCTGCTAGGGCATTGGTGAGTCCAATGACACCACTAAAACAAACAAAGTCCGTAGCACGCACAAGGCAGTCTTCGGAATGTCATCACTCCGAACCCGCAACATTGATGACCTAATCCCGAACAAAACTTTGAAAATGTCTTACACTCTGGTGCTGATCGAAGAAATCATCAATGCGAGGTAAAGGACACCTATCCGTACCGTAAGCCGGTTAAATTGACGATCAATCAATACACAACCTAAACTGCCGTCTTCCTCCTTGACGAACAGAAATAGGA